>BLSH010391642.1:618900-665551 GCA_018402905.1 Glandirana rugosa
ACCCAATCACATCCCTTTCCTTCGACTGTCGCACTCCCTCTCTTATCTCTGTAAAATTGTAGACTAGGACGTAGGACTCTATCTAATGAAATGATGACGACACGACAACGAGACTCCTGTCTATCGTCTTTAAACTCTAAAGTTTATGGCGACGAAACTCAACGTCTAGTTTGAGACGTATTTTGTTGCTAACGGTGCTAGTTCGAGTTGCTAGTCTAACAACCTCCTTAAACTCTAAAGTTTATGACGACGAATCTCAACCTCTAACGTCTAATTTGAGACGGATTTGCGTTGTTAGTATGCAAGCATGTGTTGCTAGTCTAACACCCTAGCATGTGTTGCTAGTATAACACCCTCATTCAGATCACTCAAAGCAGCAGTATGTGAAATCTCAAATTACTCCCACAATATGATCGTTGTGTACGATCCCACAATCTGATCGTTGTGTACGAACGTATGATTGTTGCGTTTAGGCAGAGTTTAATCTGCAATCTCCAACTCTAAGCAGCAGTATTTGAAATCTCAAATTCCTCCAACAATCTGATCGTTGAGCTTGATCGTGGCAATCGTTGTTTTATGCAGAGTTTGATCTGCAACTCAAAGCAGCGGTATTTGAAATCTCAAATTTCTGCTATCTGTCCTCAGAGCAACAGCACAGCAGTAGTAAAGTAATCTATCTCAGGATGCAGGATCAGATGTTAAAATGTCTCTATTCTCTCCCTCACGCTGTCAGCTTCCTTTCCCTACACTAACCCAAGAGCATGTGACTGCAGCACTACGTGACTCCAGCTGATAAAGAGGCTGGGTCACATGATGCACTAGCCAATCACAGCCATGCCATTAGTAGGCATGGCTGTGATGGCTTCTAAGGGCAAACAAGTGAAACGCTTGTTGATTGGCTGCCCTGCAGCTTCTCAACACGTGGAGTAAAATAGCAGAGCCCCGGACCGAACCCGAACGATTTTTGAAATGTCCGGGTCCGTTTCCGTGCCCCGGACACCCGAAAGTTCGGTACGGACCCGAACGTTACACTCTGGGTTCGCTCAACACTACTAATCACAGAACAAAATTAGAAATCACAGAATTTGTCACTTATATACACAGTAACAATTGTAACAATTACTAGCTTTAAAATGATCTCTGATCAGGGCCGGCTCTAGGGGTGGGCAGGAGGAGATGTTGCCTTGGGCACAGCTGAGCAAAAGGGACAGAGAATGGACAAAGGGCAGAAAACCCAGTCTACAGCATTGCATTAGCAAAGGGGGAGGGGGCGCATTTTTGCATCCTTGCCCTGGGCGCTAGACGAACTTGTCCCGATACTGTCCCTGATCACACACACATTTTTGCATGTATAAAACTTAATACAATATAACTAAAAAAATAATATAAGCCTTACTTATATATCATATGTAATAACATTGCTGAAAATATAGACCAATAGCTGAAATGCAAAAATGGACCTTATCAATAGCTTACTAGTCCTTCGATTTAAAGAGGAAGTAAACCCTGATGGGTTTTACTTCCTCTAAATTCCCCTGCAAAGTAAAAGCATAATGGGCTACTATGCATTGCATAGTAGCCCATTATGTGTCACTTGCCTGCAAACGAAGCCTGCGATGTCCCCTGTGCAGGCAGCGTCCATCTTCATCCCCTCTTTCTTCCGGGGCCGCGACGCATGATGTCACTCCCGTGCATGTGCGTGGGAGCCTCCAGTCACAGCATGAACAAAGTGAAGAAATGGCACAGCATGAGCCACTGACGTCCGCGGCTGCTTGCACAGCGAATATCTCCTAAACTGTGCAAGTTTAGGAGATATTCTCGGTACCTACAGGTAAGCCTTATCATAGGCTTACCTGTAGGTTAAAGGGGGTTTACAACCACTTTAATGGTTGCATTCGTTTTCTTTATTCAGGCTTTTTTCCCTTTATTTTCACTTGATGATCCTGCCAATAAAGTACTTTCTGTCCTAGGAAGACAACTTCTTTTTACAATGCTGTGTCTTTTGGAGGGGCAATCTTGTCTCTCTAGGAAAAAAAGTGTCAGTGATGTAACTGATAAGCGAGTAGCGGAGGCAGAGAGTTCAGGAAGCTACCCGTTCACAAAATTTCTTGCAGGATCAACAAATATTTTTCTTCACCTATCAAACAGGTATAAAAAACACTATTGGAGGATGTACACTCTGTAAAAAAATAAAATAAAAGTCAGCAACTACAAATCTTGTGCCCTTACCTGTCCAGGGATGCAGTGCTGTCCTTCACAGTCGGCTGCGCGTTGCACATATGTGAGCCACACTGTGCTTTGTGAATGGTCCCGCAGTCTTCTTGGACCTGTGACATGTCCCAGAAGACTGTGGGGTGGGGGGAAAAAGAACATCCGCTCAGATCGCCTAGGTCAGTGTTTCTCAACCCTGTCCTCAAGTACCCCCAACGGGCCATGTTTTGGGAATTTCTCTTTGATAAAATAGCTGTTCAAAATACCAAGCCATTGACTCTGATTTAAAGCACCTGTGCAAGATAAAGGAAAACCTGAAAACATGGCCTGTTGGGGGTACTTGAGGACAGGGTTGAGAAACACTGGCCTAGGTGATGCTATCGGAAATGGGAACGAGTATCTGTCAAAACTAGGTACCCACTCCACCCCAAAAAAAATGACATGCCAAACATGGCAGGAGAGAAGGACTTCCCCTTTTGAGTGGACTTCTGCTTTAATACTATATTTACACATATCTTTGCATACCTTCAAATTATTACACACGGTTAATCCTTGACTTCCTGATTTATTGTTTTCCATTTCTAGATTTTACCATTATTTAAATGATATAGTGTTAGCAATGCCACACTGCTTTGAAACTGACCATTTTAGGCCTCATGTACACAGGGCAGTTGAAAACCTTTTCTGAACGCTGATAACTGACAGCTGATAACTGACAGCTGATAACTGACAGTGAAAAACGTCCATTTTACAGCTTTACATGCTAAGTTTATGCATGTTTATCAGCAGTTCTGAGCATTTGAGGTTAGAAGGGTTTTTTAAAAATAACCTCAGGAGACCCTCCCAAATGTCCCCAATGCATGGAAAACATGTATTAACTATTTCAGCCATTCTGTGAGAGAAGAGAGAGTAGTGTGCTTGAACTGTGGATTCTCTCTCTGTCTCTGTCTGTCACTCTCTGTCTGTCTTTCTCTCTCTCTGTCTCTCTTTGTCTTTTTCTCTGTCTCTCTCTCTGTCTGTCTCTTTCTCTCTGCCTGTCTCTCTCTCTGTCTGTGGGTCTCTCTCTCTCTCTCTTTTTGTCTCTCTGACTGTCTGTCTGTCTCTCCATGTCTGTCTTTCTCGGTCTGTCTCTCTGTCTCTCTGTCTGTCTATCTCCCTGTCTCTGTCTATTTCTCGTTTTCCCTCTCTATCTGTATCTCTTGCTCTCTGCCTGTCTGTCTGTCTCTCTGTCAGTCTGTGTGTGTTTCTCTCTCCTTGTCTGTCTCTCTGCCTCTCTGTGTCTATTGTTTTCTCTCTCTGTCTGTCTCTCTCTGTGTCTGTCTGTTTCTCTGTCTGTCTCTCTCATTCTCTCTGCCTGTCTGTCTGCCTGTGTCTCTCTCTCTTTTTGTCTGTCTTTTTCTCTGTCTGTTTTTCTTTCTCTTTCTCTATCAGTCTCTCTGTCTGTCTGCCTTTTCCTGTCTTTGTCTTTCTGTTTGTCTTTCTCTTTTTCTCTACCTGTCCCTCTCTTTCCCTCTCTCTGTGTATCTCTTTCTCTCTGCCTGTTTGTGTCTCTCTCTATCTCTCTGTCTCTTTCTCTGTCAGTGTCTGTGTGTGTCTCTATTTGTCTCTAGGTCTGTCTGTCTCTGCCTGCCTATCTGTTTCCGTCTGTCTCTCTGTGTCTGTCTCTCTCTGTGTCTGTCTCTCTCTGTGTCTGTCACTCTCTGTGTCTGTCTCTCTCTGTGTCTGTCTCTCTCTGTGTCTGTCTCTCTCTGTGTCTGTCTCTCTCTGTGTCTGTCTCTCTCTGTGTCTGTCTCTCTCTGTGTCTGTCTCTCTCTGTGTCTGTTTTTCGCTCTGTCTGTCTGTCTGTCTCTCTCTGTGTCTGTCTCTCTCTGTGTCTGTTTTTCGCTCTGTCTGTCTGTCTGTCTCTCTTTGGGGTTGATTTACTAAAGCTTGAAAGTGCAAAATTTGGTGCAGCTCCACACAGAAACCAATCAGCTTCAGGCTGGGTTCACACTATCCGACAAAAAAAACGGTCCAACTTTGATCCTACTTTGCTGTGCGATTTACGGTCCTACATAGGGTCAAAGTCGGACCGTTTGCCTGTGAACGGGGATCCGACTTTGATCCCGACAATGCCAGGCACCTTGTGCTCTGGGGATCATGAAGGGGAACTCCACGCCAAATTAAAAAAAAAAAAAAACCTGGCATGGGGCCCCCCTCCAGGAGCATACCAGGCCCTTTGGTCTGGTATGGATTTTAAGGGGAACCCCCACGTTGAAAAAAATGGCGTGGGGTCCCCCCCCCCACAATCCATACCAGACCCTTATCCGAGCACGCATCCCGGCAGGCCAGGAAAGGGGGTGGGGACGAGCGCGCGCCCCCCCCTCCTGGACCATACCAGGCCGCGTGCTCTCAACATGGGGAGTATGGGTGCTTTGGGGCAGGGGGGCTCTTTGCCACCCATCCCAAAGCACCTTGTCCCCATGTTGATGAGGACAAGGGCCTCTTCCCGACAACCCTGGCCGTTGGTTGTCGGGGTCTGCGGGCGGGCACTTATCGGAATCTGGAAGCCCTCTTTAACAAGGGGGCCCCCAGACACCGACCCCCCACCCTATGTAAATGAGTATGGGGGAGAGGGAAGGGGCAGCGGAAAAGACCGGCAAAAGAGCAGAACACGCCGCAGAGAAGGAGAAGAAAGAAGACCCCTCAGAAGATGAAAGACCCCGCAAAAGAGCCGAAGAAAAGAAGAGCCAGAGAGGGGAGAAGACCGCCAGAGCTGATTTAATAAAATATTTTAAAAAGCTGTGTGGTTTTTTGTGTACATATTTCTTTCCAGGTAAATGGGTAGGGGTACGATGTACCCCATACTCATTTACATAGGGTGGGGGGCCGGCATCTGGGGGCCCCCTTGTTAAAGAGGGCTTCCAGATTTCGATAAGTCCCTGCCCGCAGACCCCGACAACCAACGGCCAGGGTTGTCAGGAAGAGGCCCTTGTCCTCATCAACATGGGGACAAGGTGCTTTGGGGTGGGGGGGCACAGAGCCTCCCTGCCCCAAAGCACCCATACTCCCCATGCTGAGGGCACGCGGCCTGGTATGGTCCAGGAGGGGGGGGGGGGGCGCTCGCTCGTCCCCACCCCCTTTCCTGGCCTGCCGGGCTGCGTGCTCGGATAAGGGTCTTGTATGGATTTTGGGGGGACCCCACGCTGTTTTTTCGGCATGGGGTTCCCCTTAAAATCCAGACCAAAGGGCCTGGTATGCTCCTGGAGGGGGACCCCATGCCATTTTTTTAAAAAAAATATGGTGTGGAGTTCCCCTTCAAGATCCCCAGAGCACAAGTCGCATGCCAAAGTCGGATCAGTGAAGACACTGATACGACTTTGATCCGACTTCAATGCCTTTCAATGGGCTGAAGTAGGATCAAAGTCGGACAAAAGTAGTACAGGAACCTTTTTCAAAGTCGGCCCGACTTTGAAAAACACAAGTCGGAGCAGTTAAGACGGCTCTCATAGGGAATCATTGTTTTTGTGACGTAATGCAACTTGTGCTCTTCATGTCGGTCCGAGAATCGGACTAGTGTGAACCCAGCCTTAGGCCCCTTTCACACATACGGACCATTTGTCCGTTTTTCATCCATCCGTTGACGGATGAAAAACGGACATCAATGCAACTCTATGGAAAAACGGATGACAACTGATGATCATTCATTTGCATCCGTTTTCATCCGCTTCCGTCAGCATCCGTTTTTTGAACGGATGAAAGTCCTATTTTTCATCCGTCGAAAAAACAGATCGGACGAAAAACGGATGTAAACTGAAGAACGGTCAGTTTTTCATCCGTTTTTGCATTGGTAGTGGATGTAAAAAAAAAACTGATGAAAAACTGATGACCACTGATGAAAAAATGGATGAAAAACGGATGAACTGATAAACTGATGAACTGATAAACGGTCCGTGTGTGTGAAAGGACCCTTAGGGTCCTAAAGCGCCGTGTATTCTTTAGTCAAAAAAAAGTAGAAAAATCTGCATTTTTGGTCAGTAATTTACGCCTCATGTGCCCATATTCACGCAAATACGCACGCGTATGGCCATAACATATTGCGAACATGAGAGTAGATTTGCACGCAAATACGTGCATATGTGTGAGAATACTGAAAAAGTAGATGCTCAAACAGGAGTATTGTGTGCAAGATGTACACATGTTTACAAGCAGTTACAAGCATTTGGCATTTGAAATGCCAGTAAACTTCCATCCTGAATGCAATTTTTTGCTTTTACAAAAATGCCACTAAACTCAACTGCCTAAATACAATTATAAACTACTCAGTGTACATGTACAGATAAGATAACATAGAGGAGAGTTCAGGGGCTGCTGAAAAAAATGCCCCAACTGCTTCTTAGGCCCCATACACATGGACATTTTTACAGCTGCGTTTTTCAGCGTTTTTTGCAGCTTAACCACTTCCGGACCAACGCCGTCAGGTGACGGTGGTCACTTTGAAGCCATGAGATCACTTTTATCAGTGGCGGGAGGGGTGCCCCCCCGCCCCCCTGCCGCTTTCCGGTCATCTCCGCCGCTTACCAGACCCGCCGGCAGCAGCGGAAATGATCATGTCTGTCCCCCCCAGTGTCTGTGAGCCGAGGGAGCTGCTGAAGCCGTTCACCCGGCTCCAAAACATGACAGGGCGGAAGCAACGTCACAAGTCACTTCCACCCAATGCTCTTAAAGGGCCCATTTTTTTTTTTTTTTTTTTCACTGCCATTTTTTTTTTCTGCATTTAAATGTAAATATGAGATCTGAGGTCTTTTTGACCCCAGATCTCATATTTAGGAGGTCCTGGCATGTTTTTTTCTATTACAAGGAATGTTTACATTTCTTTATTTCTTGTAATAGGACTAAAAGTGATAATTTTTTTTTTTTAAAGAACAGTGTAAAAATAAAAAAGTAAAATAAATAATTAAAAGAAAAAAAAATCAAAACGCCCTGTCCCCACGAGTTCACGCGCAGAAGCGAACGCATACGTAAGTCCCACCCACATATGAAAACGGTGTTCAAACCACACATGTGAGGTATTGCTGCGATCGTTAGAGCGAGAGCAATCATTTTAGCACTAGACCTCCTGTGTAACTCAAAACTGCTAACCTGTAGAATTTTTTAAACATCACCAATGGAGATTTTTATGTTGCAAAGTTTGTCGCCATTCTGTGAACGGATGCAATTTTGAAGCATGACATGTTGGGTATCATTTTACTCAGCGATATGGAAAAAATTGGCCTAACTTTACTGTTGTCTTATTTTTTAACTCCTAAAACTGATTTTTTTTCAAAAAAAATCACACTTGTAAGACCGCTGCGCAAATACAGTGTGACATAAAGTTTTGCAACGGCTGCCATTTTATTTTCTAGAGTGTTAGAACCCCCAAACATTATATATATTTTTTCTAAGTGATTTTATAGCAAAAAAAAATGGTTTTAACTCGTGAACACCAAACCCAAAAAATAGGCTCGGTCTTGAAGTGGTTAAAAACGCATTTCCATGTTATTCAATGGCTCCATACAGATGCTGACGTTTTAGAGCTGTAGATAGCATCAGTGTTTGTGAGCTGAAAGGAGAACCCATGGTCAGTGCGTTCTGAAGCTGCATCGCTAGAGCGTTTTTGACGCTGAGCCGGCAAAATGCTCACTAATGCGCATTAACGCCGTAGCGGCGTTAACTGTTCATTTTTAGTGCCGGTATTTTCAGGCCCAAAAATAGCAGAGGTATGTCTTTTCAAACAAAACGCGACGTATTGCTGACGCTCAATAACGCCCATTAACGGCAATGCAAAAAGCCGTCAAAATCGCTGATTTTTTCTCCTGGCGTCGGCCCCGACGTTACAACTCGTTTTTTTTAATATGCCCATGTGTATGGGGCCTAAACATCCGTTTCATAGCAGCAGTGAACATGAGGCCTTAGAAAAGCATCTATACAATGTGGAGATGATGACCTAACTGATAATTTCTTCAGCACACAGGAATTAATGTTATCTATCAACCTAGAAAGAAAAAATAAAAGTCAGCAGCTACAAATACTGTAGCTGCTGACTTTTAATAAAAAGACACTTCCTGTCCTGGAATCCAGTGCTTTCCTCACTCGGTGTTCTGCCCAAATGCCAAACCCGCGTCACTTCCGGTTGCTTTAAAGCATGATAACTTCCTAATTCTGATGAATTTCTGTTTGAACAAAACACCAGCAATGGACTACAGCCCGTTACCAGGAGATGTTGCTGTTTTAGGAACACAGCAGCTAACTGGGACAACTTGTCGCCGCATCGGAGGCTGACATTTTCTTGGTTAGTATCTGAGCGGAGTATAAATCTCAGCTCATATACCATGCACTGGACTGTAGTCTGCTGCCACTGTTTTTTTTAAAAACACCAGTTGTTGAACATAAACAGAAATTTGTCAGAAATAGAAAGTAATCCATGGTTTAAAGCAACCAGAAGTGCCACAGGTTTGGCATTCTGCAGAGTTTGGCATTTGGGCAGTACAGCAGGCCAGTTCTTTGTTGGTCTTTGAGCTGTTGGTGCGAGCTGTTTACGTTGGGAAGCCAGCTGTGACTCCTTGGATTCACAGCCCACTTTCCACTGAATGGACAGCTCTTCGTGGATGGTCCTACAGCCTTCTGGGACCTGTGATGTGTCCAAAAAGGGTGTGGGCAAACAGAGGGGGGCTGGACTTCCACTCAGATTGCCTATCAAATTAGATACCTGCTCATCATGTGCCAAATGTGGTAGAGGAGGGGGGAGGAGGACATAAACAGAATCCCCTTTAGGGTGAAGTTTCACTTTAGAGAGACATTGAATGGTCAAAGTAACATTGCTGGTGTAAAGCTCAACCTCCAACTGACTTTTTACTCACCTTTGTAGAGTTACACAGCCAGTCCTTACTCCATCGCAGATGCCACCATAATAGCCAGTGTTGTCTTGTTTTCTAGCTCAGAGAGAGCAGAGACATCATTCCCTTCATCATGAGGCAAGTCTCAATGCTAGCAATTGGCCACTAGGCCCGAGCACTGCATCGGGGGAGGAGGGACTCCTCTTTACCCAGTATTTTTAAGTGACTGCCACAGAAGAAGAGAAGCAGGGGAGAGATTTATACAGATAAATAGGGGATAGTGGAGAGAATAGAATGTTTGACAGTTTTTGTTGCTCTCTGTACCTTTCTTTTTTGATGATGCCCAAAACCCATTTCTAGTACTGGTAGCAAAGGGACAGTAAAGAAATCATTTAACCACTTCCTCTGAGCCTAGTTCTTCATGGACCTGCCCAGCCTGGTACTAGTAAAAGGAAAAGCAGTACAGTGACAAACTTATGTCTCTGTCACTCTGCTTTCTCTTCTATCATCATGCTTCTTGTCAGCACATGGACAGAATAGTTCCTTGTACTGGTTTAACAGGACAGGTAATCAGCTAAGTGACCAGACATGGAGTAACTATAACTTGCAGTTTACTAAATAAGTGCAACGTTAAAAGTGATTATCCTCATAAACAGAATCCCTCGCAGCTAGGGGCGTTGCTAGGTGGGAAAAGAACCATGGGCTTCAGCCCGAAGGTAAATTTGATAACCCCTCCCACATTTTAAATGAAATCCTGCCCAAGCTCCACCCAATGCCCCGCCGCAGCTCCACCCAATGCCTCGCCTAAGCTCCAACCAGTGCCCCACCCCCACCTTAAAATTAACTTATTATAATAAATGTTTGCTTCTGAGTTTAACACTGTTTTAAATATATTATATTAGTATGTGAGATATAACATATATAAATATAATACATATTAGTATAATAAATCCAGCTACCTGGGAGCTACTAGTATGAACATTTTAATAATGCCCAGTTATTATTGAGCTACTAGCCCTCAAAATATTCCTCCTTCACAGGCATCACACATCTTCTGCTACTTTGGAACAGGTTAAATACACAATCACTAAAGAACTGTATGAATTGTGGTTTTATCAATAACAGCCTATTGTGTTTCAGTATATAAAAAATCCAGCCTGTAGACCCTGAGTTTAGGAGTGTGCGTAACAATACACTACTGTAATTCACGGTGTGTGGTCACCATCCTATTTACACACTGTGAGCATGTAAAGGATATAATCAATATACTTTATATTTAGAAAAGGTGTTTATCTTACGTTGCAATATTATGTACATTTCATGAGCACAAAGCACTATACGGGAGGTGATTTGTTTGTAGAATTGCTGCTTCCATACAATGAAAAACGCAAAATGTACCACTGAAATGTCATGAAAAGATAAACGAGTTACCAGTATTGTATTGGCACTAGGAATTAGTGCAGTGGGCCGCTGCATTAGATGGGGCAACTAAATATTAGAAATACGAAGATTAGCATATTTTGGATAAATCACCAGTAAAGGCGTACACTCATCCTTCTCTTTCCTGGCATGCCCAGCTGTGTGATCAGTGCTCGCCTCTTGTTCTTGTGACAACATTTTGGATTTTCACTTTCTGTTTCAGATACAACAGTTACAAAGACAAATAGATAGGGCGAATCTCCTCAATGGGGACACTGACAGCAATACAATCAGACAGGGATATTTACACTACCTAACGCTATGCAAAATGTAAACGAAAATACTTTTAAGGTAGAAAATTAAATAATCTAACATACTTATTAACTATATACTTGTATATTATTTACACTATTAATACTTATATTCCCATTCCCTTAAACAGTTGTACAAGATTGTGATCATCAAGACAGGAAGTTTTGATGGAAAAAAAGTCTTCATTGAACGAAGATACTCTGATTTTGAGAGACTTCATAGAAACCTATTAAAAGACTTTAAGGATGAAATGGAAGATGTGGTCTTTCCTAAGAAAATTTTGATGGGAAACCTCACTGAGGAGATAATTCGTATAAGGATGGTTGCCCTTAAAGACTACCTTGGAGAGTTGTATGCTATACGATATATAAGGAAATCCTGTCAATTTGTTGCATTTTTCATAGAACCAGAGTTAGGGGAAGGATACAGCTGCATCAGAGGAGGACAGTACAAAAGAGCTACAGAGACATTGGAACAAGTCCTTTATCTTCAAGAAAAACTGGTTGAACATTGTCCCATCATGATGGTGCCAACTCTGTGTGCCCTAGTTGTCTGCCATAAGGATATGGACCAATTAGAAAAAGCTTATGAGACTGGAATGAGTGCACTGGAACTTTTACAGAAACATCCAAGACACAGATATTACAACCCATTATTGGACACTTTGATTTCATTGGCATACAAACTAGGTAAAGACTTCCTGTCTTTAAGGGAAAAACTTGAAAATAGGGCCACAAGAAGCAGCTCTGAAGGTGAAATGATTACTTTGAAGGAACTTGTAGTGAAGGAGAGAGTGCCTACAGATTAATGGTTGCAGTTGTCTGTTTAATATTTTATGTTTTTTTTGTACTGTTCTAGGAAATGTCAAAATTACTTTTGTTGTAACTGTTTTTAAATCCACCCTATTTTTGCAAAGTGCCAAACATTGTCTATAATGTATAATGGGGAACTAGGTAACAAATGCTTCTGCAGTACACATACCCTGGCTGATTTATCCAATGAGGATTTTGGGCAGACAATGTATTTCAGCACTAAAAATGTATTAAAGGCTAACCTCTGATTATTTTCTATCATAGCCGCTATATTCCTCCCGTTCAGTGGAGTATGTTATGTATGTATTATATATTGTAAGGTGGACAGGTTCAACTTGTGTTGGTACATATGGCCAACATGCATACAGCAGTCTTTTGCTGAGTCCCTGGGCTGTGTTCTGCATACAATGTAAAATCTTGGGACCTTTGCAATGTTCTTTGTAGAGGATAATGGCCTGCATTTCTGAATCATCTACCCCAAAGCTAGTACCTGTACCTCAAAAACTCTAAAGTCCACTTTATAGCCAGATGCTTTGTTTTCACTATTGAACAGTTCCTCTCGGCGGGGGGTTAGTTTTCAGGTGAGATATGCCACTGGATGATATTCCTTATTCATTTCCTGGGATAAGACTGCTTCCAGGCTAACATTAGAGGCATCTGTTTGCACAAGAAATTCTTGACTGAAGATGGGCATGATTAACACTGGTCCCTTACACAATTCTACCTATAGCTTGTTAAAATCTCTCTCTCTGCCTTTTCATTCCATTTCACCATAGAGGAAACATTTTTAGGACTTTTTCGCACTATTTTCTGCAAAGCAACACACATAAACGCATGTAAAATGCTCGTATATGCACATAAATATAATGCAATCCACAACACAAAAAGGCAAAAGGAAGTGATGATACAGTAAATAGGGAAATGCATTGAATAAAAGGTACATCAACTAATGGCAAAGTGCAAAAAACAGAATGAAAATGAGCATAAAAACTGATGAACTTATCTATGTAGGTCAAATCTGTGTTTTTTTCCATGTGCACAAGCCCTTCATTGTAAGGGAAAAGGATAAAAGTATATCCCCAGAGTGCAGACACCAAGTTGCTTGTATCCAGTATGAAAACTCTACCTCCACTATTACAACTCTTACCTGAATCTGAGCAACCGCTCTGACATCCTAACCTCTGTAGCGCTCACCCCTGTAGGGGCAGCTGAACATTGACCCAAGTCTCCCTGTCTAGTACAGAGGCAGCCTGCCACAGTCACAATTCCAAGCACACCGACAACACAGGCTCAGTCTGGGTAGTGGCTTTTTGTGAATTTTATTTGCAGAAACAGGAGGGGATTTAAGGGTTTCAGGATGCTCCAAAACAATATAGGAAATAATTTGTAGGACAAACGTCTTAACACAAATCCTGTAGCAGCAGCATTGACTGGAGGTGACAAGGAAGAGCTAGTAACTCCAGGTCTTTATAAGAGCAATTGCAGACCACACAGCAACCACTGGCACTCACTTCCCTCTGTAGCAGGTACATCCGAGAGTCCCAAAACAAGGTCTTTCTCACACTATCCTATAAGCTGTCTGCTACCCAGTTTCTTGTGAGGGAGACAATGATCCTTCTCCAGACCAAAACTCCGGAATGATGTCCTTCAGCAAAAATCCTTTAGCAGTCTTCTCCAGGCCCCCCGCTCAGCACCTGCTGAGGCCCAGACTACTGGGAACTGGACCCTTTAAGTGGGCTATGATGGCCAAAGCCTGGGGCTCCCAATCATATGGCACTGGGATTGGATGCATAGTGCTCACACCATTGGGAGCCTGTTCTAACCGCTCCCCTCGATCGTAGTTGTTTTGAACTGTCGGTGACAGCTTGGTCACAGTTCTGGTGGCACCAATAGAGAGCACCCGAGGACAACACAGCGACACCTATATACCCAGCCTACCTGTTTACGTGTTGCTGTAATTTTGCTAAGTAGAGTTTGTAAATAGCATGTGAACTGTGAGTTCATGTAGTTACATCTACAATACCCAAAAAAAAATCAGGTTTGGCATATTTTACATAGTTACATTGGTCCAGCCCTGATCAATGCAACTATGTGTATACCATACGAGTGGGATCCCTCTAAAGGCTGGAGATCATTGTATAGACACCCCTACTCCAGTAATCTCCACTAGCTTCTGAGGCCCGTGCCGAGCTGCTGCCCTGCTGCAATCTGAGGTCAGCTGCTTGGCATAGGCGCGTGTCTATGACAGTGGTTTTCAGCTTATAGAACAGCATTTTTTAACCTTTTTACCCTTTACACCTGGATGCAGCCATTCGCATGCTTTTATCTGGCCATTGAGGCACTATTCCCCCCACTGACACAAATGATGAGGGACTATTTCTTCTACTGACACCAACGATGAGGGACTATACCTCCCAAACAAACAAAAAGATTTCCCAGCAAAACAATCAGATTGACCCTGTCTAAAAATTCACATTAAAAGCAGTGGGTTTTGTTTGCACACAATTGCAAATATATGTGTAGATTGTCTGAGGTATTTAGTAAGAGGCATGGCAAGTTTTTTGAAGGGTTTTTTTTTTTTTGCCACAATGTTTTTGAAAATGATAAAAAATAAAGTGGTGCTGTCACCTCAGACAGTCTACTTTCCGAAAAGGGGTGATTTGGGGGGTATTTGTACTGTTGTGGCATTTTAACAGCTTGCTAGTAGTTTTATTGCTACAGGGCGACAGCTGTGCACCGGATCTCGTATGTATACACGTGATCCGCTACTACCAGGTAGGGCTTGCACATGCGTGCCGCCGGCATCTCGCTCCCGCTGTGATCACACGCAGCGGGAGCCCAGCGGCGAGTACCATGGACTCGATGTCCACTGATTGTTTAGTACACAGGTAGAATGGCAATCTGCCTATGTAAACAAGGCAGATCGCCGTTCTGTCAATAGGAAAGGCATTGGTCCTGTGTTCCTGCGCCTTCCCTTAGTAAAAGCACCTGACCCACAGTATACAAGCACTGGCTAGGAACACATTTAACCCTTTAATCTCCCACCTTCCCAGCCAGCACTGATCACTGTAATAATGTCATTGGTCCCCAAAAAGTGTCAGTTAGTGTTCAAATTGTCTGCCGCAATATTGCAGTCCCACTAAAAGTTGCTGATCTCCACCATTATTTGTGAAAAATTAATAAATAAAAATATCCCGTAGTTGGTACGCTATAACTTTTGTGCAAACCAATCATCATGTACTTATTGTTTTGTTTTTTTTTACCAAAATTATGTAGAAGAATACATATTGGCCTAAACTGATGAAGAAATTTGATTTTTTTCAATTTTTATTGGATATGTTTAAAATATTGTTTTGTTTTTTTTTAAATTGTCGGTCTTTTTTGGTTTATAGCGCAAAAAATAAAAAAACACAGAGGCGATCAAGTACCACCAAAAGAAAGCTCTATTTGTGGGAAAAAAAGTGCATACATTTTTTTTGGGTACAGCATCGCACAAAAGCGCAATTGTCAGTTAAAGTAGCGCAGTGCTGTATCACAAAAAATGGCCTGGTCAGGAAGGGGGAGGGTAAATCTTCCAGAGGTCAAGTGGTTAAAGAGCTCCAAGAAATGACACAGGTCATCAGTACTTTAGGATTGATCAATTTTCAAATATATATATATATACACACCATAGTTTGTAGATGCTATAATTTTTTAAAAAAACCAATTAATATACACTTATTGGGATTTATTTTTTTTTTTTACCAAAGACATGTTTGTTGAATACATTTTGGTCTAAATTTGATATGTTTTATAACAAAATAGCAAAAAATAAAAAGCCTAGTGATGATCAAATACCACCAAACAAAAGCTCTGTTTGTGTGAAAAAAAGATATAAATTTAGTTTGTGTATAGTGTTGCATGACCGTACAATTGCCAGTTAAAGTAGCGCAGTGCTGAATGGCAAAAAATGGCCTGGTCATGAAGAGGGTAAAACTTTCCAGTTGTGTGGCTAGTTATTTCCCAGGTGTGCTGACATGGAGCCATCAGCAAAAATGGAAAATAGTTAACAAATACTTACTGCAATTTCCTTCCCTAATGAATTTCATGGCAGCACAGCTCTCCCCCAGCTTTGTAGGATTAGTTAAGTAATGCCAAGCTGCAGTTGAGATGAATATTTAGAAGTGTATGGTTCTGATAGTGCAGTGGGAGCTGAGCCCAGATATGCTGTCATGGAGGCAAAGATAGCAACGCACTTGTAACAATAGCCTCATACTTGTGTTTCAGTGCACAAGTTGCTATTTGAACTTTTTCATTGATAAAAAAAAACACACCAAAAATCTATAAAAAAGAGAACGCATACAGTTATTTTATATTATACTTTTTAAATTCACGTTTTTTGCCCTGAATGAATGGGTCACTCATATCTATGGTTTGGCAATATCTATTTGTAATAAAAAAAATATTCATGTTAAAAGTAAATTTTATAATATTATTATAACCACAGCTGACTGAACAGAAAAATTCAACGAATCTTTGGGCTCTTTTTATTATAATTGATGATTTACCACTAGGTGGCAGAAAAGCATTTTCTGTAAATTTTTAAGCAGCCTATTTTGCTGATCATTTACGCTTATAGAAATAACACAGAGGGTCTGAAGAGATAGGCCTTTTTTTAATGCAAAGACCGCAAAATCTGTATACAGCCCGCTTGCTATTTTGCAACTCAAGTAACAACGTAGTGGTGATAAATACAATATATACTGAACTGCAATGCAAGGATTAGAAATGTTTTAACATCATGTTAAAATGACATACGTGTGCCTGTACATGCAGGTACAGCGTAAATTAAAGCTGGTTTTAACCAATGAGTGATTCCCAACTGCCCATTATTTTAGCTGAATGCGTGGTCAAGTATGGCATCTTACAATGGGTATGGAGAAACAAGAGTGTGTAAGCGGATAGTGCAGCTGAAGGTTGTTGAACAGAACACAGAACATTGTAGAAGAGCATAGACCATTACATATTAACTATTATTGACAATCAGGGGACAAAAAGGAACATACTGGGATGGGGGCAGACTGGCAACTGGTTATGGACTGGGTGGGGAGAAAAAGCATCCAGTAGAAGTAGAAGCCTCTAGTTCTGGCTCCACTGGTTGCAGACAACCAGCACAGTGAATGTTTAGGTGTGCACAGGGCTTTGTTAGAGAGCTGACTATTGTCCAGGCCATTACCTGGAGACAGAGAAGATCTTCATTTAGGAGTCAGTGTGGGAGCCAAATCAGTTGAAGAGATGTGTACAAAGAACCTGTGTGAGAGTAGACTGTCTGAAAAATATAGACAAGGGTCTGAGGAGTGAGGCGAGGGGCCAGGAGTGAGGAGTAAGGCCAGAGGCCAGGAGTGAGGATTAACGCCAGAGGAGCGGTGATGCAAGAGCAAGCCATGGGGCAAGTAGGGTTGCCACCTCATCCATTTAAAACCGAACACATATGAATTACCCAGGTTTTGTGGCTGATTAAGGTGGTAATTAAACCCACTTGGTCCCTTATCTGCATTAAATTAGCCTCAGAACCTGTGCAATTCATATGTGTTCGGGTTTAAAGGGATGAGGTGGCAACCCTAGGGGCAAGTGAAATATTTGCATGCTTATGGAAGAGAGATTATTAAAAACCTTTGTGAGTGTAACCATTTGTATGTCCTGTATGAAACACTGTGTTCACATGCACCCTTTGTGCACCTCTTGGCTCCTTGCTGAACTGGCCCACACCCTAACTTCTGGGCAGAGGATACATGTCTCCTGGGTGGAGCCCTGAACTCTATATATCTTCCCTGCAAAAATGATGCACACACCTGTACAATTAGTGTGCTGGTTCCTGGCAAAAAGGGGACCCAGGATTGAAGGCCTTATCCCACTCAAGACTCTACAAAACCTCTGGGCTTCTGGATTCAGACTGGGGTTACCTAATCCCAAAGGATAGAGAATGGTAAGTAGGGGCACTTCTGCTAGAACAGTCCTGCCTTTACACGTATATGAACTTTAATGACATCCCAGTCTTTGTCCGTAGGGTTCAATATTGAGTTGGCCCACCCTTTGCAGCTAGAATAGCCAGGGCCGGTAGTAGGCAGGGGCAGAAGGGGCGGGTGCCCCGGGCACTACAATTTCTGGAGCGGGGGGGCACCATCAGGGGGGACAGTCCATACAGCTGTCCCCAGGTTTCTTTTACTATTGTTCAGTATTTTAGGAAAGGGGGTGGGCGGCGGAGGCAGAGACACCAGAGCGCCGTGATCTGCAAGCTTTTAGCCATAAAACATAACAAAACTTTCCCCAGCACTGAACAGCAGGTAAAGAAACCTTGGGACAGCCGTATGGGCTGTCCCCCCTGATGGCGCCCCCCCTCCTTCTCCAGAAATTGTAGGGCAGTGATTCCTCAGTGAACCCAGCCCCAGGACCAGTAGCCAGCTGCCAGCCCCAGTAGCCAGGACCAGCCCCAGTAGCCAGCCGCCTGCCCCAGTAGCCAGGACCAGCCCCAGTAGCCAGCCGCCAGCCCCAGTAGCCAGACCAGGACCAGTAGCCAGCCCTAGTAGCCAGGACCAGTAGCCAGGACCAGTAGCCAGCCGCCAGCCCCAGTAGCCAGGACCATTAGCCAGGTCCAGCCGCCAGCCCCAGTAGCCAGCCCCAGTAGCCAGGACCAGCTGCCAGCCCCAGGACCAGTAGCCAGTCCCAGCCCCAGTAGCCAGCCCCAGGACCAGTAGCCTGGACCAGTAACCAGGACCAATAGCCAGCCCCCAGGACCAGTAGCCAGCTTCAGGACCAGTTTCCAGCCCCCAGGACCAGTAGCCAGGACCAACAGCCAGCCCCAGGACCAGTAGCCAGCCCCCAGGACCAGTAGCCAGGGCCAGAAGCCAGCCCCCAGGACCAGAAGCCAGCCCCCAGGACCAGCAGCCAGCATCAGGACCAGCAGCCAGCATCAGGACCAGTAGCCAGGACCAGAAGCCAGACCCCAGGAGCAGAAGCAAGCCCCAGGACCAGTAGCCAGCCCCCAGGACCAGCAGCCAGCCTCAGGACCAGAAGCCAGGACCAGCAGCCAGGACCAGTAGCCAGCCCCCAGGACCAGAAGCTAGCCCCCAGGACCAGCAGCCAGCATCAGAACCAGTAGCCAGCCCCCAGGACCAGTAGCCAGGACCAGAAGCCAGACCTCAGGACCAGAAGCCAGCCCCAGGGCCAGTAGCCAGCCCCCAGGACCAGCAGCCAGCCTCAGGAGCAGAAGCCAGGACCAGCAGCCAGGACCAGTAGCCAGCCCCCAGGGCCAACAGGCAGTCCCCAGCAGCCAGGGCCCAGCAGCCAGACCCCAGGCCCTAGCAGCCAGGCCCTTGCACCTGCAGCCAGGCTCCAGCAGCCAGAGCCTAGGAGCCAGGCCCCAGCAGCCAGGCCCCAGCAGCCAGACCCCAAGTGCCAGACCCTTGGCCCCAGCAGCAAGGCCCCAGAACCAGCAGGAAGACCCCAGGCCACAGCATGAAAACCCCAGGACCAGCAGCCTGGCCCAGTAGCCAGGCCCCAGGACCAGCAGTCCAGCCTAAGCAGCCAGCCTCCAGGCCCCAGCAGCCATGCCCCAGTAGCCAGGCCCCAGGACCGGTAGCCAGACCCCAGCAGCCAGAATCCAGGACCAGCAGCCAGACCCCAGCAGCCAGATTGCAGGACCAGCAGCCAGCCCCCAGCAGCCAAACCCCAGGGCCCAGCAGCCAGACCCCAGGTCTTAGCAGCCAGACTTTTGGCCCCAGCAGCCAGACCCTAGGACCAGCAGCCACTCTCTAGCAGCCAGAACCTAGCAGCCAAACCCCAAGCACCAGACCCTTGGCTCCCTCAGCAAGACTTCAGAACCAGCAGCCAGACCCCAGGCCACAGCAGCCAAACCACAGGGCCAGCAACCTGGCCCCAGCAGCCAGACCCCGGGACCAGCAGCCCAGCTGCAGCAGCCAGGCCCAAGCAGCCTAAACCCAGGCTCCAGCAGCTAGACCACATGGCCAGCATCCAGACCCCAGGACCAACAGCCCAGCCTCAGAAGCCAGGCCCCAGGACCAGCAGCCAGGAACCAGGACCAGCAGCCAGCCCCAGGAGGACCAGCAGTTAGTCCCAGTACCCATTATGTATGGTAAGTGAAGTCTTCTAGGACTGGGCCTGGGCATCAAAGTGCTATTAATATAATATTGTTTATTTTTATTATTGTTTAGTGACGCTCTAATGTAGACTGTCATGGGGCCAGGAAGGGGCCTCTTTCTATCAGACTCTCCAATAGTCACAGAGAGGACTTTTGTTGGATAGACCCACCTCCAGGTCCCATTAGACCCCATTGTAGTCTCTAATGGGGCCTGGTGGGGACTCTTTCTAACAGACTCTCTAACAGAGGCCCTCTCTGCGTTCGTTAGAGAGACTGCTGCATTAGAGTACTCTGCTTCTTTGTTTAATGTTAATAAATAGTGGGAGGATTCCAGGGTATCGAAGACTCCTTAGGGGAGGGGAGGAGTTAATAAGATGACCATGCCCATGTGGGCTGCCCAAGGAGTGGCGCGCAGTTTGCCATCTTCGCACAGGGCACCAAATGACCTTGTCCTGGCCCTGAGAACAGCTTCAACTCTTCTGGGAAGGCTGTTCACAAGGTTTAGGAGTGTATCTATGGGAATGTTTGACCATTCTTCCAGAAGCTCATTTGTGAGGTCTAGTGCTGATGTGGATGAGAAGGCCTGGCTCACAGTCACACCTCTTGCATTTCACGGTGGTTTCGGAAGTGCGGCAAACATCTTGCTCCTCCAGACTTTTCATTGCTGTAGCTGTTGCCCGGCACAGTGACAGAGAAGACCATCTCAGGAGGACTTTATATATTGGTAAACAGGTTTACACTGTGATCCTGAAAGTGTTTTTAGCCATTGCCTTTTAATAAAATTGGTATACTTTCTCTGCATATCCTAATCCCAGAGGAAACTGAAAATCCAGTTTCCTCCCTATGAGATATACTGTACATAGCACCTTAGGTGTGTCCAAATCCTCTGCATTATAGCTCATCAGGTGACCTTCCCTGTGTCCCTCTGATACACTGCTGTGGGCATTAAAAATATCTCCCCATGTTTTTTGGATGCACTTCCACAAGTGCTTCTAATAAAGTGTCAGATTGGTCTCTTTTTGTACCATATATATAGGTCCTACTTCCCTGGAGCTTCCTAAAGTGCAGAAACATTTTTCCCTAACTACCGTCCCGAGCTTGTACATCTTCTACCTCCACTCCACTATTTATCTTTGGAGCTGCTACTAAACCATCACTGCATTCATCACTATATTTGTTAGCTTCTCATCCAGGATTACCAGTATCTTCATTGTCATCCATGATTACTAGGTTATCACAGATCAGTAACCTCACATTATACCGACTCCTCTGGCATATACTGTAACACTCCACCAGAAACTATGTCAACATCTGACCTTCGTTACATGAGCCAACATTTGGTTGATGATGCCAATATCTTTATTTACGCTTCTGCAGTCTGGCACTTCCACCAACACCACTCTGTTTTGCACAAACTAGTTGGCAAAACATTTTATGCAACCATTTCTTGGGTCGTGGCAAAAATCTCTGTTGTTGGCGCTTACTCAATCCTTCTGCTTCATAAGGGATATTCACTGCCGCTGCAAACGTTTCTCCTCCTTCTGTAAGCTGGCTAGAAGCCCATTACACTGTAACAGTAGAAAGTATCCCCCTCACTGTTACACACAGAGACCTTTTGCATTATTAACATAAACTTTTTTCCAAACTATCCTGATCTATTTTATCTGTGCTCCAATCAAAGGTACACAGCAGTATCAACCCATCTGATACATTACAAGAGAAGTATGGTCAAAGCTTGTTTAGCCATACATCTAATGTGGGTCACAGTAGTGCACTTACTTTTGCACTCCTGTGACCCAGAGTCAGCAGACAGTGGGCTAAATTCGCTGTTGGTTGACCTCACAGACCCTCTCCAGTCTCTGAGAGGAGCCTAACAATAATATTGAATCCACCCAGATTCCCAAACGGCAGCTGTCTCTGTGCGCTGCTGAGCGCTTGAGCCAGTGGCTCCCACTCCCTCCCCAGCCTGGCACTTCAGTGAGCTCCGGAGGGGCAGAACACAGAGCAGTGATTGAGAATCACTGTTCTTTGCTTAGAGCGGACATGAGAACTGAGAGATCAGCAATCACGTGATCACTCAGTTATTGAGCTTAGAGGCAGCGAGGGACCAATGCTGCAGCAAGTAGGTAAGTATGTACAACAGCAACATGTATCTCCTGTGCATGCATGTTTAGGTAATTTTGTTGTTTGGCTTAGAAGAAGAAGGAACTCCCTTCGAAACAACTTAGCCTTCAAAGACCCTGGTGAGGTCCCCCCTATGCTCGGGATTTTCCTATTACTGGTTTTAGGAACACTTTCTATAGTTATCCTGGTAAACCTTTGGCTCCAACTTACTGAGCCACTCAGAGGTTTTAAATAGCATCTCTGCTCCACTTGACACCGTTGATGGGAGAGAGAGCACATTCTCTATAGTGCTCACCCCTGCCACATTTAAAACAGCATTTTGTTTAAATGACAAAGGTGTACAGTTGTGCTCATAAGTTTACATACCCTGGCTTTATGATTTCTTGGCCATTTTTCAGAGAATATGAATAATAGCACAAAAACTTTTCTTTCACAAAGCCATGTATTATCGATCAACTGTGTTTACTCTTTTTAAATCATAATGACAACAGAAACTACCAAAATGACCCTGATCAAAAGCGTACATACCCTGGTGATTTTGGCCTGATAACATGCACACAAGTTGACACAAAGGGGTTTGAATGGCTATTAAAGGTAACCATCCTCACCTGTGACCTGTTTGCTTGTAATTAGTGTGTGTATAAAAGGTAAATGAGTTTCTGGACTCCTGACAGGCCCTTACATCTTTCATCCAGTGCTGCACTGATGTTTCTGGATTCTGAGTCATGGGAAAAGCAAAAGAATTGTCAAAGGATCTGCGGGAAAAGGTAGTTGAACTATATAAAACAAGATAGGAATATAAAAAGATATCCAAGGACTTGAGAATGCCAATCAGCAGTGTTTAAACTCTCTTCCAAAAAATACAAACACTTCCTGATGCCGCTGGGTCACGAACTGACGCGTTTCATCATCACAACTTCAACTGAGGCCCTCAGTTGAAATCGTGATGACAAAATGCGTCAGTGCGTGACCCAGCGGTATCAGGAAGTGACGTGTGCGTCCCAAGCACCAGGAAGTGGAGCAACTGACTCATCCGAGCAGCCGAAGCTTTGCAGGCTGGTGTGCGGTGACGTACCACATATTTTATGCGATTTTACTGCTTATATTTTGTAAGTGTGTTTGCAGCGGGGGGCATTCTAATAAACCCAGAGGGTATTACGCTATTTCTGGTGTTTTGGCTTTTTATATATGCCTGAATGAGACGGAACCCTTGTGATGTTATGAAGTGGAGAGACCCGGCCATATACTAAGGCACACTAAGGCGTATTACTTACCGGTATTCGGGAAACGCGGTGGTGTTTGACAGGGTATGGTGCACAATACAACCGTGAATGGAGTCACTGCTTTCCTATCGCTTTCTCTCATTGGGTTCTACCTTTACCTGAACTGTGTTGCTAACAGCTGCCACCTGGCAAGAGTGGGAAGGAGCACTGCTTTTTGATACAATTGCTTCTAATATTTATTTTATTGGACTGTGTTTGTATTTTTTGGAAGAGATTATTGATTTATTTAAAGCAGCTGCTCAAGCATTTATTGAATATGAAAGCAATTTTTGTCGCTGAAGGATAGTAGGAGGGCGTGTTTATCCAATTTTTATTCATAGTGTTCAAACTCTAATCAAGAAGTGGAAAATGAGGGGTTCTGTTGAAACCAAACCACTGTCAAATAAAATTTCAACCACAACTGCCAGGAAAATTCCCACAAATAACTTCAGGTGAAATACAGGACTCTCTGAAAACATGCGGTGTGGCTATTTCAAGATGCACAATAAGGAGGCACTTGAAGAAAGATGGGCTGCATGATCGAGTCGCCAGAAGAAAGCCATTACTATGCAAATGCCACAAAGTATCCCGCTTACAATATGCCAAACAGCACAGAGACAAGCCTCAAACCTTGTGCCACAAAGTAATTTGGAGTCATGAGACCAAAATTGAGCTTTTTGGCCACAACCATAAACGCTACATTTTGAGAGGAGTCAACAAGGCCTGTGAAACACAGAGGTGGATCGCTGATGTTTTGGGGATGTGTGAGCTACAAAGGGACAGGCAATTTGGTCAAAATTGATGGCAAGATGAATGCAGTATGTTATCAAAAAATACTGGAGGAACATTTGCATTCATCAGCCAGGAAGCTGCGCATGGGACGTACTTGGACATTCCAACATGACAATAATCCAAAACACAAGGCTAAGTCGACCTGTCATTGGCTACAGTAGAATAAAGTGAAGGTTCTGGAGTGGACATCTCAGTCTCTTAGCCTCAATATCATTGAGCCACTCTGGGGAGATCTCAAATGTGCAGTTCATGCAAGACAGCCCAAGAATTTCCAGGAACTGGAGGCTTTTTGCCAAGAGGAATGGGCAGCTTTACCATCTGAGAAGATGAAGAGCCTCATCCACAAATACCACAAAAGACTTTAAGCAGTCATTGATGTTAAAGGAGGCAATACACGGTATTAAAAAAATGTAAACTTTTGATCAAGGTCATTTTGGTAGTTTCTGTTGTCATTATGATTTAAAAAGAGTAAACACAGCTGATTGATAATAGCTGGCTTCAGCCAAGCACTAACCATGAGTGAAAGAAAAGTTTTTGTGTAATCATTCATATTCTTTTAAAAATGGCCAAGAAATCATAAATTCTGCCAGGGTATGTAAACTTATGAGCACAACTGTATATACTGTATATCATCAGTAAGCATCACATTTGCATATTCAGTTTTAAGTCTTGCCACCGCACTATGCAGAGCACAGCATAGAAGTAAGTCTCTTTTTACATTAACAGTGGGTCTCTCCCACTTCACCACATACAGTATGGTCTCACTGTCAGCCTCCTTAATGAATGTATTAGCAATTAACTCTGAAGACAGTATTATTCATCGTTGCAGTAAGTATTGCCATCTACATAAGGATGGGCTGGATTCGAGTCAACTCAGTTGAAACCTCAGCTTCATTTTGTCCTGCCATTTCACCCATGTGGACACAGGGCAAAACTACAGCAGGCATTTCAGGCTTTTTGGCACTCCATGCAGGCCCAACAGGAACTTCTAGGGGAACAGCAGATAAGTTTGCACAAGACTACACAAAAAGAGACGTCTCTGCAGACAGATAGCAGAGACCGAATAGCTCCAGAAGGAAACACACTGCGGTGTATGTGCAACAAAGTTTATTAATATAAAGTTTAGCCAGGAGTTTAGAAATATTCCTCTGCCATACAGACAATGGTGTTCATTGCTTAACATGGGAACTCCCTCTAGTGTTGTGTTTGCTGCAAGGATGATGCTTTGTGGGAGTTGTAGCGTATAAAAAGGAAACAGTCAGTAGACTCTGAATGTGAAAGACTCCATTTCCCTCAGGCTGTGCTGCACTGGAGACTTCTGGGAGGTGCAATGCATTGTAGGAGACTTATTTAAGGAGAAGGAGCAGCTACCAACGGCCTCTTGGGAATGGCATGATCCATCAGAGAGCAGCCCTGTGTGCTGCTGCTATCAGATATAGGTCTAGTGCCTATGAACAGCGTTCCAGCCGACTGAATTATCTGCAGGTGACACAGCTAGCCATCGCTCTCCAGCATCCCTAGAGCCATCCAAAATTCATCTCTGCTTGGATTGAAGCCACAGCAAAAGCTGCAACAGTCATGTCGGTCGATCAGGAGAGCTGCAAGGGGTGCAATAGATGCCTTCTACCTCCCAGGAGCAAGCGGCCTGTGTGAACTAATGGTCCCATCATTACCAGCATCATCATATGAAGTGCCAGATCATCTGTCTGTATACAGTTCTTTGATGTTGGTGAGAGGGCTCAGGCCCACACATAAGAGTACTTATACTGTGTATGCACATCTCTTACAGTTGTTACCAGCTTATTCAAAGAAGCCAGCGTGCATTGCAAAGTTTTTAGTGCAGTGGAAATGAACCTCTTTGTGCCTCATCTCAGTGATTGAAAGGACACAGTATTCATTGGTACCTAAATTCTCATTGTCGGCAGAAGACTGCTTGACCTTTGCAAGACAGAATTGCTGCATCTACATCATCTCATCTTCTCCCCAGTTATATACTCAGGGCTATATGCTTGGTATTGCTTAATCTCCTAAGAACTCTCTAGCTAGAAAAGGAGAGGTTAAACAGAAGTCATAATCATTTAGTGTTGTTGGGAAAATATTGCGCTAAGTATAGGTCTAAAACGGTAGCTAACACTACAATCAAACAAATCGTGCAAATATGGTGAGGGTTAAAGTGTAGTGCTTATTTTGAGTTAAATTAATATACCACAACTCTGAATGATGGGTGATGTATAAAAAAATTTGTGTGCATCAACCAAGTGTATATAAGACACAAATATACCTCCAAAACAAAAATAGAAAATATATAAATGTACTTCCAGGGAGAAGGGATGGACCTTGAGGTTCAATGTTCCTCTCAACTGAGGTACATCTAAAAAATGACTATTGTGTGAACAACAGATTAATAAAGTCCATAAACCGATAATTTCAAGTGAAAATTTGAAATAGAGATATAGAAAAAGTATATATTGCCAATTTAGGCCACAGAAAGTTCAATAATAAAAGTTCATAATAATCCTCAAGGTGACATGGAGAATCCTTAGGTGTAGGGTTGTAGCCTCTATGAATCTCTGAGATAGATATGGGATACCACCACCAGAAAAAAAGAAGGCTTACCAGACTGCCAACAAAGGTGCGCCTTGGATGGATCAACCATAAGGACCTCTCCAGGAAGAGCTGGACACGGCTTTATTCTTATGTATGACCTTTTCCAGAAAAACACAAATCGGTGGTCTCCACTATCCCTTCCCTTCAGGTGCTCTGGAGATTATCTAAGGAGCGGCACAATGGCTATGCCGGCAGGTCAACAAACAAGTGCCAGATAAGATAAGGTGGATAAATCCTCAATGGGATAATTTATGTCAGTTTTTGACATAAATACATCCAGGACTGATTAGTATGCTGTGGGTTTACACACAATATTCCTTAATCCACCTTAATGGCAAAGTGTAATCCCCTAAGATTAAAAAGGGGGGGGGGGGTTTACCCTGCTGAAGTATATCCCCGGGTAAGGGAAATGGTCCATAAAAAGCAAAAGGTACCTAGGTGCAACATGTGTGTGTATCCCGGGTAGCTGTGAACCGCAGAGCCATCCGAAACTCATCTCTGCTTGGATTGAAGCCACAGCGACTGCTGCAACAGTCGTGTCGGTCGATCAGGAAGGAGAGCTGCAAGGGGTGCAGTGGATGCCTTCTACCTCCCAATAGGAAGTGGCTTGTGTGAACTAACGGTCCTAGCGTTACCAGCATCATCATCTGAAGTGCCAGATCGTCTGTCTGCATAAAGTCCTTTGATGTCGGTGAGCGGGCTCAGGCCCACACATAAGAGTACTTATACTGTCTATGCAACATCTCTTTATTGCTTCTTGGATTAATGTTGTAACTAGTTTATTAAAAGAAGCCAGCATGCATTGCAAAGTTCTTTAGTGCAGTGGAATTTAACCTCTTTGTGCCTCATCTCTGTGATTGAAAGGACACAGTATTCATAGGTACCTAAATTCTCATTAGAAATAGATTTGGGAAAGTTATGGCGCTTACTCATGAGTATCATATAAAAGTGCAGTGCATAGTAAATGTGCAATTCAACATAATAATGAAAAAATAAAAATAAAAAAATTGCAAAAGATTGCTACAAACAAATCAAATTTGAATTAATCAAGTGCAAGTATGTGGGTGACAGGGATCAACAACAATGTCCAATAATTGAGCCTTCAAGAGGAGGAAATAGATGTCTTCAGTAATAAAGGAGGTAGGTATTCCCATCCACCAAGTGAAAGGAGACTATAGGGTGTCCACATCAGAGTAAATCTTCTGCATAGTAGAGTGCTCCACCAACACACGTGTAGGCACACTAAACACTCACCAGATAAATCTGATAGACTCGCATTTGTACCATCAACATAATACACCGGACAAACTTCTCCTACATTAGACCAAGCTGGATGGCTCCATACAAACAATTACTCCAATTATTCCCTCCAGATTGAGAATTCTCACAAAAAACAAAGGAACAACTTCACAGCGCAACTCCATTTAATGAATCTATCGATATACAATAGTATAAAATGGTCACTCACATTAAAAAGTGCTATATGCCAGCACCAGCACGTTCAGCCTACACTATGGGGAACAAACGGCGTGTGTTCCAAGCAACGAACCGGAAGCGGAAGCCACGTCAGAGGAGGCGGATGTGACCTCTATGCATTTCGTGGTGTGCCCACGTCATCAGGAAGTACAAAGCCAAAGAAAGTTTTGGTGGAGGGTGGCTTTTTTTAGGTACCATTACATATACAGTAACCAATGTCTCAATGCACAAATAATTTTTATAAAAATTATTACATTTTTTTTTTATCAAAACACATATAAGCTTAAAGGCTGACAAAATAGTTAGTCTTTATGCAAGAGGATATCGTTTTCCACAAAGCATCAAAATCTTCAGAAAATCCTATGTATGTATGTATAAGGAAAACCATGCTCAAGCTCATGCTCAAAGGAATGCTCATGCATGCAGAATAATCCATAGAACTCTGCACAGAATTAGGACCCTGCACGTGCGCATTAGCATGCTCATGAGCGCGAGCGTGCATGTTTGCTAGATTTTGGCGCCCAGTGGCCTATTTAAAGCCACACAGTACTCTGGATCATGCCCGTGACCTAATCCTGTGTATTTCCATATCCAGACCCAGCTTGTTGACTCTGCTTGTTCCTGAATCTCTGTCGCTGACTCCGGCATGTGACTCTGACCTTCCCTTCTGCATGCTGTTCCGGTACCTCCTCTGTCTGCTTGATACTGACCTTGTCCTGTCTGGACTCTGCCACTGGTTTCTGATTCTGCACTCCTGCTGCCCGATTGTTGCAGACTTCTATCTGTCTGACCACAATCCAAGATCCTGCATCTGTTAGCTGCCAGCTGGCTTGCTGCATTGTCATCAACTTCACATCTGCTATCAGATCTCCTGACCTGGATCTTCTACAGGCACTCATGCTACTCTGTGCCCTGTTATACCCGGTCATCATCCCCAGGGAAAACAAGAGGTGTAAGGGAAGCCCTGTCAACTAGGTAAGTCACAGCATGGTAATAGTCTTGTGGAAACTCAATGCGTTTCATTGGCTCATTCAGAAATAGAGTGTGTATCAGAAATACATAAACTTCTCGGTTATATTTTCATTTCTACCCAATTGCATTAGTTACAAACTAGTCAGCCATGTATAAAAATCACCCATTATTAAGTTCTCCCTCAGGGTCTGCCATGCGCAGAGGGGGTTGGACAAGTGTGCACAAAGGATCACCCAGAGGGTCCCCAATGGACCTGAGGAGAATAATCACATCGACCAATATTGAAATAAAATTCAAATAAAGCTTTGCCTACAGATGTGAACACGCGGAGTGCTGCTCCCACATGTATGTGGGAAGAAATGAGAACTATAACCAAGGTGAAAAGAAATGACAATGCCAAGCAAGGTGGTATCTCCTCAGAGGTCATGCAGCTTTGATTAATGTGTTCTTTTTGATCTCTAAGCATTAGAGATCAAGGCATTAGGTACATTGCAAGGCACTGGGGTCCACAGATGCAGGTACCTGGAAGGAGTGGAGGAGCAGTAAGGCGAGACGGTTTCTGCTGTTAAAGCACAGCAGACCTTATTCAAATATAAGAGGTCAATAAGTTCTGGTGAGTGCTTGCACAAGGGACAGGAGGGGCACAGGTGCAAGGTCATAGAGTGGATAATATCACAAAAAGGGGAGACATATTTGTGAGCAAAGATGAAAGGCTAATCTCCGTCCAATGATGTATGGATAAACAAAGTTTATTGAAGTCTTCAAAGCATAAAAAATACAGGCATCCCTGCTCCACACCATATGACAGAGGGCAGTTAACACATTTCACAAGGAATGTGCTTACTCATAACATTGACATTGTGGATTTTGCAATAACTTTATTTGTGGACATTGTGGATCAGTGGCGGCTGGTGAAGTTTTAGGACGGGGGGGAGGGCAGGCCCCCGCCCTTCCTTTTTGACCCCCCCCCACTTCTATTAAGCCCCACCCCTTATATAATCCACCCACTGGGCCCCCTTTATTCCACATATTGTGTCAGGAGTACACAGCTCAGCATCACAAGACACAGTATACAGCTCAGCATCACAGGACACAGTATACAGCTCAGCATCACAGAACACAGTATACAGCTCAGCATCACAGAACACAGTATACAGCTCAGCATCACAGGACACATTATATAGCTCAGAATCACAGGACACAGTATACAGCTCAGCATCACAGGACACAGTATCAGCTCAGCATCACAGGTGGGGTATATAGCAGCCAGTATCACAGGACACAGTATAGAGCCCCAGCATCACAGGTGGGATATATAGCAGCCAGTATCACAGGTGGGGTAAATTGCAGCCGGTATCACAGGTGGGGGTAAATTGCAGCCAATATCACAGGTGGGGGTAAATTGCAGCCAATAACACAGGTGGGGGTACATTGCAGCCAATATCACAGGGGGGGGGGGGTAAATTGAAGCCAATATCACAGGTGGGGGTAAATTGAAGCCAATATCACAAGTGGGGTAAATTGCAGCCAATATCACAGGTGGGGGTAAATTTCAGCCAATAAAACGGGTGGGGGTACATTGCAGCCAATAAAACAGGTGGGGGTACATTGCAGCCAATAGCACAGGTAGGGGTACATTGCAGCCAATAACATAGATGGGGTAAATTGCAGCCAATATCACAGGTGAGGTAAATTGCAGCCTATATCACAGGTGGGGGTACTTTGTACCCAATATCACAGGTGGGGGTACTTTGCAGCCAGTATCACAGGTGGGGTACTTTGCAGCCAATATCACAGGTGGGGTACTTTGCAGCCAATATCACAGGCGGGAGTACTTTGCAGCCAATATCACAGGTGGGGGTACTTTGCAGCCAATATCACAGGTGGGGTACATTGCAGCCAGTATCACAGCTGGGGTATATTGCAGCCAATATCGCAGGTGGGGTAAATTGCAGCCAATATCACAGGTGGGGTACATTGCAGAGAACCCCCCAAAGTCGGGACAAGTCCTGCACTTACCCCATCTAATAGGCAGGCAGGAGTGTGCAGAGATTGGCTTGCGGACAGCGGGTTGTCAGTGTGCAGAGATCGGCTTGCGGAGAGTGGGCTGGAGCCTGTCCCCATCAGTCCATCGCTCATCTTGCTTCATGCGGTCACCGGTCAGGGTCTACATGGGAGCGGGAGTCACGTCCGCTGCCACAGTGACCCGCCCCGCCCACCGCATCCATGCCATCCAATCACACTGAGCCACAGGCTCAGGGCAGCCAATCAAACTATGAATGTGCGCCTCTTCAGTGCACATCTATAGTCTTTAATGGCTGACCAATAGGCTCACTACTTGGCTGACAGATGACAGCCAAGGAGCCGAAAAACAAAAAAGAAAGTCAATGTAACGGCGCCACCTTTAAGAGGCCGGGCTGACTTCTTTTTTCTTAGCCAGAGGGGAGGCGGCGCCCAAGTGCTCCTTATTGACCGGCCACCCCTGTTGTGGATACTGAATTAAGCACTTTATGTGGGAGGTTAAAGTGGATGTTAACCTGGTTCATGAAATTTGAGTTGGGAACATCTATCTGCAGAGTTTTCTTATCTCTCTTCAAAGCCCTGTGTCTCGTAGCTTTGTCTCGTAGCTTTGTCCTGCACAGTTCCACTGTTATCAGCCTGATAATTTTTGACAAGCTCTCAGAGACCTGGAGATAGAAGTGTGTGTCAGAGAAGCTTGCTATAAATAGATTAGCAGGCTGCTAAACTATACACAGGCAACCTCTGCATGTGTGGGGAGGGTGTGTGTGCCTTTCCTCCAATCAACTGTCTCACAGTGTCTAGCAATAACCCCTTCTAGAGGGGAAACAGGAAGAGACAATTCTAAAAGAATGTGCACTTTCTAAACAGTATATTAATGTGAAGGCAGCATATATACAGTACGTGTAGAACTTATATAGGGAGATTTGTTTCATCCCTGTGTTCACTTCACTGGGTATGTAGCGCTGCCCCCTTGAGGGGGTCGCATGATAAGTCAACCCCCCCCCCCCCTGGTTTCTCTGACTCTGAGGGTTCTCCGCCGCCCCTGACCCACTGGGTTCACTCATGGTAAAATTCTCCTTTCAGTGATATACAGTAAAAAGCCACACAGGTTGAGCAAATCAATGGTATTTACTCAAATATTTTGGATTAAGAGCAACTCTGAATTTAACAAACAAAATCACTAATGTGATGCAGATAATTCACAAAAACAACATACTGTAATTCTTTTACTATACAGTTCAACACCAGAAAACCAATATAGGTTTGTTTGCTGTGCATGAGAGTGGAACACAGGAGAGCAGGGGAATGACTCTTGTTCGTCAGACCACTCTCTACTACCCACTCCCCTGGCAGCCGCCAAAAGGAATGAAACAAACTCAAATATATCAATTGGATAATCTATAAACAGACCTAAACCAGAGGACTGTAAATAATAAGGTATACCAATAGGCAACATATACCAATAATTCAACCTGCTCTAAGGTTGGATTCACACCTATGCATTTTTAATGTTTTTTGCATTTTGCAGATTTGCACTGCAGAACGTGTTCCATGGGAAACCATGTTAAATGGACTGTACTGCAAATCTGCAAAATGCAAAAAGCACTAAAAATGCATAGGTGTGAATTCAGCCTAATACAGAGAGTTCTTAGGTGGATGTGACTTATAATTGACTTAGTTAATAATGATGGCCTATAGCAGGAGAGGAAACAGACTGAAGCTATGATAACTCAAAGTTATTTGATGAAAAATTCCAATGATCTTCAGCCGGTTTATAAATCTAGACTGCAGCTGCAATACCTTAAACAGGTCTGCCAGAAGTGCACTGTATGAATAATAAGTGCTATTGCTGTAGCCACACAGAAAAAGCAGTGACGGAAAAGGAAGAGTTTTAACAATACACATACATATAGGTTGTAAAGAACTGAAAATTGTCATTTGTTGTGTTTGCAGCATATTTACTGAAATCAAAAGCTATTTCAATCAAACTTTGAACAACGTTTTAACTGTTTAAATATTTTACAGGTCACGTTACATTTTAACATAGGACCCCTTATTTGATAGCAGCTTCACAAGTCTTGCATCCATTGAACTTGTGAGTTTTTGGATGGTTTCTGCTTGAATTTGTTTGCAAGATGTCAGAATAGCCTCCCAGAGCTGCTGTTTGGATGTAAACTCCCTGTCCCACCCTCATAGATCTTTTGCTTGAGGATGCTCCAAAGGTTCTCAATAGGATTGAGGTCAGGGGAGGATGGAGGCCACACCATGACTTTCTCTCCTTTTATCCCCATAGCAACCATTGATGCAGAGGTATTCTTTGCAGCATGAGATGGTGTATTGTCATGCATGAAGATGATTTTATTACTGAAAGCTTAGTTCTTCCTTCTGTACCAGGGAAGGAAGTGGTCAATCAGGAACTCCACATACTTTGCAGAGGTCATCTTTACACCTTCAGGGACCCTGAAGGGGCCGACCAACTCTCTTCCCATGATTCCGGCCCAAAACATGACTCCACCACCTCCTTGCTGATGTCAAAGCCTTGTTGGAACAGGGTGGCCGTCCACAAACCATCCACTACTCTATCCATCTGGACCATCCAAGGTTGCACGGCACTCATCAGTGAACAGGACTGTTTGAAAATTAGTCTTCATGTATTTTTCTGCCCAATGCAGCCGTTTCTGCTTGTGAGCATTGGTTAGTGGTGGCCGAATGGAAGGTTTATGCACAGTTGCAAGACTCTGGAGGACTCTACACCTTGATGTCCGTGGGACTCCAGAGGCACCACCAGCTTCAAATATTTGTTTGCTGCTATGTAATGGTGTTTTAGCAGCTGCCCTCTTGATCCGATGCATGGATCTGGCAGAAATCTTCCTCAATGTGCCTTTATCTGCACGAACCCGTCTGTGCTCTGAATCAGGCACAAATCTCTTAATAGTGCGAAGATCACGCTTACGTTTTCGTGAAATATCTAATGTTTTCATACCTCGTCCAAGGCATTGAACTATTTCACTCTTTTCGGCAGCAGAGAGATCCTTTTTCTTCCCCATATTGCTTGAAAATGGTGCTCTGCTTAATAATGTGGAATACCCTCCTTTAGTAGTTTTTCCTTTAATTGGACTCACTTGGCAATCTAATTATCACAGGTGTCGGAGATTGTTTTCAGTGATCAAAAGAGCCCTGAGACACAATGCCATCCATGAATTAAACGGAAAAACAAAATATTTGATCATTGTGACACTGAAATAGAATTTGCATAATAATTTGGAACAGAGTGTATATAGCACATGTGGTTTGCACCTTACCTTTGTATTATGCACTTTAGGTTGAAGATCTTGTACCCTGACTTTGATGTCGAAGTTCTTTTTGTTCCTCAACTCTCGGGTAGTAGCATGCTGCATGGCCTTATCATAGGCTTGTTTCAAATTCTTCCTAAAGAGCTCCACATACCCTTTGTGAGAAGTCAGAGAGGTATCATCAACTGAAGTTCCAAACACCAAATCGATTGGTAATCTAGCCTCTCTTCCAAACATGAGGCGGTAGGGTGAGAACCCAGTTGCATCACTCACAGTGCTATTATAAGCATGCACCAAGGTAGCAATATGGTTCCCCCAATGCTGCTTCTTCTCTGTGGGCAAAGTCCCTAACATATTCAACAATGTCCTATTGAGCCTGTCAGATCGAGGATCCCTGAGGGTGATAAGGTGTGGTCCTAGACTTCTTTGTACCCAATAACTTGTACAGCTGATTTATGAGTCAGCTTTCAAAGTCTCTCCCCTGGTCAGAATGGATTCACACAGGCAATCCATAATGAAAGAAGAATTTCTCCACCAGATCTTTGGCCACCATGATTGCTTGTTGATCTTTTGTGGGGTAGGCCTGAGTATATAGGGTAAAATGGTCAGTCACCACCAAGATATTTCCTCTTCCACCTGTATCTGGTTCCAGGCACAAGAAGTCAATACATACCAACGTCAAAGGGCCCTGGCTTTGTAAATGCTCCATAGGGGAAGTGTGAACTGGAAGAGTCTTTCTCTGAATGCAACGTAAACAAGAGCAACTGTAATCCTCAATTTCTCTCCTCATATATGGCCAATAGAACCTATTCCTAACTAAGCAAAAGGTTCTCTCTATACCTAAATGCCCATGTTAATTGTGCAGAGACATTAAAACTGAGACACAATGCTTTTCTGGAGGGTATAATTGCCAAGTTTCCTCAAATTCATGAGCAGGACCTCTTCTGTACAACAGACCATCCCTCAGTTGTAACCGGTTCCACTCTTGATGTAATGTTTGGGCATGTACTATCGAACTCTTCAATAGTAGCATGGGGTCTTGTTGTGCCAAAGCTTGAAGGGCCACATGACATAAAGGATCCTGCTCTTGACCAACTTTGATTTCTCTTTTTGTCAAACGAGGGAGTCCCTCACTTCTTACTTGAGTCAGTCAACAATAAGACTGGGGTACTCCAGTTGGTGACACCCCTATAGATTCAGCTCCTACAGTCCCTCTCAAGAGATGGACTAAACCTCTACATAGGGCTTGCACTCCTTCAGTGGGCACGAAGGTCCATTCCTGAAACTTCTGTTCAGGGCGATGTGGTCTTCGAGACAATGCATCAGCATCCCTGTTCCCAATTCCAGGTCGGTACTTTAGACTGAACTGAAATCCAACTAATGCAGCTAGCCACCGGTGTCCAGGCTCGTCCGGCTTGGCAGATGTTAGCAAGTAGGTCAATGGGTTATTATCGGTCTTCACAACAAATTGAGCCCCGTACAAATAATCCTTCAGCTTGTCAACAATTGTCCACTTCAGTGCAAGGAATTCCAGTTTATGGGCAGGGTAGCTTCTGTCAGAAGGAACAAGACTTCGGCTTCCATAAGCTGGCCATTCTGCTCTTGGTAAAGGACTCCTCTCAGCCCATCTTTGCTAGCATCCACATGAAGCTCATAAGGTTTGGCTGGATCAGCATAGGCTAAAACAGGAGCTTCAGTAAGGCATGTCTTTAACCGATTATAAGTGTTCTCGCATTCATGAGTCCACTGTTCCCTAATAGACTCCTTTTTCCTTTGCAACCCAGCTTCTTCTCTTTCGTCTTTCCTTCTTCTTCCCCCGAGTCCACCTGTAGCAATTCATTGAGAGGTTTAGCAATTTTGGCAAAGTTAGCCACAAATCTGCGATAATAAGAGCAAAATCCTAAAAAGTGATCTTCCATCACAGTTTCAGGCCTAAGCCTAATGCAGTAACCGCCTCTAATTTCCTTGGATCAGTCGCCACACCATGAGCCAAGACCACATTCCCCAAATAAGTGACTGAGGTATGGTAGAACTGGCACTTCTCCAGGGACAATTTTAGCCCCTCCTCATGGAGCCTTTCGAATACCTTCTCCAATCGGGCTTCATGTTCCTCCAATGTTCTTCCAAACACTATAATATCACCCAGATACACCAAAACCTCGACCAGGTTCACATCCCCCAGTGTTCTCTCCATCAGTCGTCTGAAAGTGGCCTGCGCCCCAGACAGTCCATGTGTCTTCTCCTTATCTTCAGCATGCATCGGTATCTGATAGTATCCACTCTTCAGATCCAGCACACTAAACCACTTGTCTCCAGCAAGACACTGCAAAGCATCTTCAATCCGTGGGGTGGTGTATTGTTCCGGAATGGTCAACCGGTTGAGAGTTTGATAGTCTATGCACATCCGTAAGGTCCCATCCTTCTTCCGGACCACTACAATGGATGAGGCATATGGACTTCAAGACTCTTGAATCACTCCAGATTTCTTTAACTCAGCCAACTGCTCTCTTAGGTCCTCCAAATCACTGAGCGGGATTCTTTGGGCCATTTCTGGGAAGGGTTTATCTTCCTGCAGCCATATTCTATGTTGTGCACTCTGTTTCTAGCTCAACAAAAGGCCCTGGATGATCCCAGGTAAGTTTCACAGTGGCCTTCAACAACCTCTCCCAGTTGAAGCACCTTTTCCCTCATTTCCAGCTTCCATATTCACCCTACTCCGTGAGTAGGAACCTTCTTTTCTTTAATTACCTGCCAGCAAGCCTGATACAACTTTGGGTGAATCTCCTTTGGCACAGACCCATCTTCTCCTATTACCTTCTCCAGCAGTCTCCTCACCAAATTGGTATTTGTTCCAATCAGTATGGAGTTATTTCTGGCACCTGGAGCCTGGGACACACCACAGCCAAGGTGTCAAACGTCTCAACCTTCCCTGTCGCTGCAGGTCCAAAGGACGTCCTTATAGAAATGTATCCATCAACAAACCTATCAGTCCCAATTCCCAAGACCTCCAACTCTTCAAGAGGGATTCAGAGGGATATGCTTTAGGTATTGATTGTAGAAATCTCTATAGAGTAAAGTGACTTGAGCTCCTGTGTCCAAAAGAGCTCTCGTATAGATCCCCTCCACCTGTACTGACACAACAGGGGATGGCCCCACTAACTTTTCAGGCAATCCATCCATTTCTGCATCGTTAGTGTCTCTTTTTGGCCCACTTTGGGAAGATCTAATGCTAGCCCTGGGTGGTGAATAAGCATTGACTCTCTGTACCCGACCCTCAGACCCCGGTAATGGGTTAGTTGCTTCAAAGGACATCTCTCTCTTCTTCCTCCTCCTTTTCAGGCTCTGTTTGCCCTTCTCTTGTTTCTTGGAGCTCCGTTCCTGCCTCGGGTTCTCAGTTGGCTCCTTCACTGAAACCTTGTGAAGCTTCCCACCTTTTGAGTGGATAGCAAATGCTGTAATGCTTTCAGTAACATATAATTGAACTCTTCATCCTTCTTTGGACACTGTCTTCTAAAATGCCCCATCCCCCCACACTTAAAACACTTCCAGGGATCAGCTTTATCCAACTGGATGGTGACTTGAGCTTCCATCCACCCGCATCAGCGTCTGTTGGAGTTGATCCTGTGCTTGAGCCACTTGAGTGAGTAGCTTAACTGGAGATTCTTCAACTGCAGGAGATTACACCAGAGTTCTGGTACTCTCTCCCACTCAGATTCTTCTTCACTATCTGCTTCAAGGACCCCTGACTCTACTTGTACTTGCTGAGCAGATACTTTCCCAGCCTTAGGGGTAGTACTAATTCCTTCTCATCCAACAGAGCTTCCTTCTCTCTGATTATTTTCATCAGCTTAGGGTACATGGCGCTGTCTGTATCCCCTTTAGCAACAGTATTAGCACTATAGGATGGTTGGGCCTTGCCCCCTGTAGAATCTGTTCCCATCTGACTTTGTCAGCTTCTTTTTGATCAAATCCTTTTTTTAACATAATCTGATGTAGAACACAATTCACGCTCACAAGGCAGACAGTTTCTCCCCTCTGGACTGGTGTGTGTGCTAAGATTTGTACATCTTCTCCACCATGCCATACACTGCGCACAATGCTTCAATGTAAACCATGGCCACACACTCATGCTTTCCTCTCTTTAGACTTTGGATAACATCTACAGCAGGGGTTCTCAAACTATTCTCTTCACTGCCTCCTGCCCATTCCAGTCCTCCACAGCTTGAATGAACTGACCCATCCAATTCTTGAATACTTCCTCACCTTCAGGTTTGGGGGTGTGACCTGAGAAAAACTGCAGCTTCCTGTAGCCCTGATTTGCCGTAATATTATTGCTCTTAATCAAACTCTCCAACAGCCGACTCATATCCATACAGAATGAAGCTGGTGACATCCCTTTGTTGATGGAATCTCCACCTCCTTCTGCCACATCAGGACTCACCGAACCACCCCAAGACTCCTCTTGGCCTAAGTCTTCTTCAGTCTGTAGAGCTATCACACAAGCTTCTAATCCTTCTGCTAGACTCACAGTCTCTTCTCGAAGCTCCACTGGAATGCTATCTCGCCATACAAGTAAGGAATAGGTGACCTTCCTCATATTCAGGCTTCAGATCCACTACATACGATCCTTGACCAGGGAAAGCTCCTCTCATTAGCATCCGTACATCCTTTTCTGACCACCCAACTCCAGGTAGCTTCAGCACACTAGACAGCTACAGACAGCTCCCTTCCCCTTGCACCCATTTGATGGCAGTGGCAGAGTCCATCTTCTCCTTTTCTCTGGGTGATGGATCAGATTTACTGGGACTTACCATGTGGGGAATCCCGGATGAGTCTCCAAATGTAGCGCTGCCCCCTTTAGGGTCGCATGATAAGTCAATCCCCCCTGGTTCCCCCAGCTCTGGGGGTCCCCCGCCACTCCTGACACACTTGGTTCACTCATGGTAAAATTCCCCTTTTTAATGAGATACAGTAAAAAGTCACACAGGTTGAGAAAATCAATGGTATTTAATCAAATATTTTGGATTAGGAGGAACTCTGAATTTAACAAACAAAATCACTAATGTGATGAAGATAATTCACAAAAACAATGTACTGTAATTCTTATACTCTACAGTTCAACACCAAAAAAACGAATATAGATTTGTTTGCTGTGCACGAGAGTGTAACACAGGAGAGCAGGGGAAAGACTCTTGCTCATCAGACCACTCTCTACTACCTTCTCCCCTGGCAGCTGCCAAAAGGAATGAAACAAACTCAAATATATCAGTTGGATAATCTATAAACAGGCCTAAACCAGAGGACTTTAAATAATAAGGTATACCAATAGGCAACAGATACCAATAATTCAAACTGTTCTAATATGGAGAGTTCTTCATCCAGAGAGGTGGATGTGACTTATAATTGACTTAGTTAATAATGATGGTCTATCGCAGGAGAGGAAACAGACTGAAGCTATGATAACTCAAAGTTCTTTGATGAAAAGTTCCAATAATCTTCATCCAGCTCTGTAGATTAAATGGTAAATCTCAACTGCAGCTGCAATACTATGAACAGGTCTACCAGAAGTGCACTGTATGAATAATAAGCGCTATTGCTGTAGCCACACAGAAGAATTTCACAGTGATCACTGACTTTTATTGTGGAACTATTAGTAACAGCAATCCAGTAAAGGTTCAAACTTTCTTCCTGTGTGCAGGAATCTAGGCTCTTAACAGGGTGAAACTGTTTAAGCAGGTAATGTGTACACAGTGCTGCAGTAATAGGCTTCCCCCTGCTCACCCCACAGGACCAATAGATGAAGAAGATGAGTCTGTTGCTGTGGATGAAGATGATGACAAGGATGGAGATGATGGTGATATCCTATCCAGCTCTCTGGCTCCTAAGAGCGGCTTTCACTGCCAGTTCTCCCAGATTGATCGTCCAACTGCCTGCAGGAATCAGGAATCTGTTCACACTGGTCGGCATATTTAACTGGGCAGGATTGAATTCTAATTGTGATATATTCAATCCTGTCCAGCAGCAGCACAGCTAGCTTTCAGAACAGGCTGTGTATGAAGGGGTTTCCTCCTTGAATAATGCTGTGATCTGTGAGGTGGGACCTGGGAGGTTTGGACTCTTCCTGTAGGTGTAACTGGGAGGATCGAATGCTAATTATGATGTATTCAATCCCACCACAATCAGAGCTGTGAAGGAAGTTTCATTATTGTCAGAGCCTGAAAGACTACAAAGGGGAGTGTTACAGAATCTGGTCACTGCAGGCAGTGGCTATGGAAGGGAAAGAGTCTATGAGCAGGATACAGTGTCACATGATACAAAGCCACAACTAAACCCAGAATATCAGGGGATCTGCATGCTGGGGCTGATCATTCCATTCAGTTCTAGTGAAAAGAAAGTTGTATTTCAGCTTAAGGGCTAATACATTTTTTCATTATTTGACTGCTTGTTTGCAGGTTTTCCTCACTCGCCACACACGATATGCTGCCTCAGCACAGAGCACACAGTTCATACAACTGGAAAAGGACTCTAATTTTGCTAGCATCTTCAACCACATAGCATGTGGGGATTAACTTCAGGTGTAGAGCTTTTAAGGACTCACCAATGTCTTCTTGCCTTTTTTACCCACTTTTATTATTATCATATTAAAGTGATATTAAATCTCGTTTTTTTTTTAATTTAAACATAACAAACATGTTATACTTACCTGCTCTGTAGACCAGTGGCGGCTGGTGTATGAGGGGCGCTTGGGCGCTGCCTCCCCGTCGGCTAAAAAAAAAAAAATGTCAGCCCGCCCCCCCTGCAGGTGGCGTCATTGCACTGACTTTTTTTTTTTTCGGCTCCTTGGCTGTCACCTTACAGCCAAGTAGTGAGCCTATTGCTCAGCCATTAAAAGCTATGTGGGTGCGCTGAACAGCCGCACACATATAGCCTGATTGGCTGCCCTGAGCCTGCGGCTCAGTGTGATTGGATGCGGTGGCCCGGGGCGGGTCACTGCGGCAGGGGACATGACTCCCGCTCCCACAGAGACCCTGACCGTCCGACGATGAAGGACAGCCTGCTTCTCTGCATGCCGATACTCTGCAGACTCACAGCCTGCTTCTCTGCATGCCGATACTCTGCAGACTCACAGCCCACTTCTCCGCATGCCGAACTCTGCATTAATTCTGCCTGCCTATTGGATGGGGTAAGTGCAGGACCTGTCCTGACCTCGGGGGGGGGGGGTCTCTGCAATGTACCCCACCTGTGATACTGGCTGCATCAGTGCTCCCACCTGTGATATTGGCTACATAAGTGCCCCCACCTGTGATACTGGCTGCATAAGTGCCCCCACCTGTGATATTGGCTGCATAAGTGCCCCCACCTGTGTTATTGGTTGAAAAAGTGCCCCCACCTGTGTTATTGGCTGCAAAAGTGTCCCCACCTGTGTTATTGGCTGCAAAAGTGCCCCCACTTGTGTTATTGGCTGCATAAGTGCCCCACCTGTGATATTGGCTGCAATTTACCCCCACCTGTGATATTGGCTGACCATTGTCACCGGGACAGAAATTAATGAGGAAATATAAAATTTCACTGGAACAGGAATATAGGTGAAATATTCCAATGGTTGATCACTTTGGAGAGACCTCCTCTCACTTCCTATTTCGAGACAGGAAGTGAAGGAAAATCTACCCAACGTAACAAGCAAAAAAGAAAAAAAAAAGACAAGAATTTTATCCATCCATACTATATCCAAAACTAAAAAAGCTCTAACATAACTAGAGGCAAAACTTGTTTTTTAGTTTTGGATAGAGAGGAGAAGGCTTAGAACACCTGATTTTTATTGATGCCTCTGCCCCATTAGGCAGATTCACCCTCTCTATTTGTCCTGTTTACAGTAATCATCAAAAGTAAAAGAAAATGAAATTGCAGCCTGTGATATTGGCTACAATTTACCCCACCTGTGATATTGGCTGCAATTTACCCCCACCTGTGATATTGGCTGCAATTTACCCCCACCTGTAATATTGGCTGCAATTTACCCCACCTGTGATATTGGCTGCAATTTACACCACCTGTCATGCTGAGCTGTATACTGTGTCCTGTGATGCTGAGCTGTATACTATGCCCTGTGATGCTGGGGCTGTATATTGTGCCCTGTGATGCTGAGCTGTATACTGTGTCCTGTGATGCTGAGCTGTATACTGTGTCCTGTGTTGCTTAGCTGTATACTGTGTCCTGTGATGCTGAGCCGTATACTGTGTCTTGTAATGCTGAGCTGTATACTGTGTCCTGTGATGCTGAGCTGTATACTGTCTCCTGTGATGCTGAGCTGTATACTGTGTCCTGTGATGCTGACCTGTATATTGTGTCCTGTGATGCTGAGCTGTATACTGTCTCCTGTGATGCTGAGCTGTATACTGTCTCCTGTGATGCTGAGCTGTATACTGTGTCCTGTGATGCTGAGCTGTGTACTCCTGACACAATATGTGGAATACAGGGGATGGGAGTGGGTGGATTCTATAAGGGATGGGGCTTATTAGAAGTAGGAGGGTCAAAAAGGAAGGGCGGGACCTGGCGCCCCCCCATCCTAAAACTTCACCACTGCTGTAGACATGTGCTATTTGTCTCTTAACGAATCGAAATTCAACCAAATTTTGCATCTTTCAGACATTCCGATGCATCCGAATGTCCGCAGAAAAATATGACAAATTTCAACGAATACAAAAGAAATTATAGTGAAAATAACAGATGAATTTGACATGCTTCATTCATTCATTAAAGGTCTAATGAATCAAAAGGTCAACTTGGAATAAATCTTACAGTCAGCTGATTCATTTTGTACTGGAGGTTGTGTAGCGTCCCCCTGGGTCTACTAGAGGGAAGGAGGTACCTCCAGAGGCAGTGAGCTAGCATTCACCCCTGGGTTGAGTCCATGGCTATAATGGGGAATTTAGAACAGAAATTGTGTTCCAGTCACTTTAGATATTTTCAATGCTTTAGTGTAGAACTTGAAAAGAAGTATTAGGAGAGAGGGTTATGGGAGGTTTCAGATACTAGTTACACATCAATCACAGACTCCTTGAATCCAGAGGTAAAACAACTTTTCCTTTCCCGAATCTTGAATGCCTGGATAGGCCTCTCTCACAGAACTAGCAGCCACTAGGACTCCTGGACAGGCCTCTCTCACAGACCTAGCAGCCAAGAGGACTCCTGGATAGGTCTCTCACACAGACTTAGCAGCCAGGAGCTAGTTGCCATGGTTTATTTTGTAGAATAGGATTCAGATTCACAGTGTCAGAACCTTTAAGTCATCCGGCAACACTGTAAGCGCAGTTTTAGATGTAGCTGCGTTCTCCAAATGAGTCATCAGGCCCTCCTGAGAGACCAGCCTTAATCTTGGCTCTCTCAGCAAGGGTCCTCCCCTGGATCTTCTCAGCTTGGCTTGGCTTCTTCCTCGCTGGGAAAGACAGCCTAAGGACCACCCCAGGAATATTAGGCCCCAGACAGGCTTCTGAGCCTACTTGCAGAGCTCACTTCAGCAGCATGTCCTCAGGCCAGGGTCCTGAGCTACAGCAGACAGAGCAATTGGCCCAGCCAAAACAAATACCCTTTGCCAGAATGCACAGCGGCTAGGAACCTCCTACTGGGCTGTTCTGGAAGAAAAATACTTATTCATAGCTCAACCTAGTTGTACTTCTCATACTAGCCTGTGGCACCAGTGACACCTACTGGCAACAGTGAGAAATGCACAACTCAATTGAGATTAGTGTAAAACCAGATACACTATACAATCAGTCTGAGCTGTTTACAGCTCAGCCAAAAAAATGAAATAGCCCCAGTTTTAGGAACGGGGTTACAATTGGATTACTGGCAAAGTGCATTCCTAAGAACTGAGTGAGAAAGGGTGTTGTATTGTACTTGAGCAAATTGATATACATACAAAATGAATTGATTCAGTATAAAGAATATTGACACTATCCGAAAACAAATTAATGTAACATAAAGAATATAACAGAACAAAATTACGTATTTTACAAATAAAAATGAAACTAAACAAAATTTTCCATTGTGCACAAGTCTACTGCTCCGTGCAGTGGTTTTGCACAGAGCAGCCTAGATCCTCCTCTTCTTGGGTCCCTCTTCAATGCTCCAGACCCCTCCCTCCTGTTGAGTGCCCCCAAATCAAGCAGCTTGATATGGGGGCACCGAGCTGAGCTGCAGCTCCCTGTGTCCATTCAGACACAGAGCCACGGCTCGGCACCACCTCCTCTCTCTCCTCATTGGCTCACTGACTTTGATTGACAGTATCAGGAGCCAATGGTTCCGCGCTGCTGTCTCAGCCAGTGAGAAGGGGAGTCCCAGACAGCCAAGTCTCTCGTGCAACATCGCTGGATTTAGATGGACCTCAGGTAAGTATTAGGGGGCAGAGGGGGGCTGCTGCACACAAAAGGTTTTTTTTATCTTACAATAAACTTCTGCCTTTACAATCTCTTTAGGTTCAAGATCACACAAAAGGGGTTTTTATGATTCCATCGTTATAGCCCAAATATCTGCAGCCTCCTGGCTTTGGCTTCTAGCACCACTGCTCTGGCCCTCACATTTCAGAACCTTGTCCATTTGACTAGCCTTACAAAAAACACTGTTCTCAAATGCACACACTGTACACCTCCTAGCTCGCTGCTGCACTGGCTCACACTAACGTTTGGGCCAAGGCCAATTGATGTGCAGATAGCTGGCAAAATGTTGCCCCCCGGTTGGAGGCTTAACCCCACCAAAGACTTTACAAAGCCTCCAGGCTCCAGGACCCAGACCAGGATTTACTAATAATCTTGGAGGAAATAGGAAATCCAGTTCCCTCCCTATGAGACATGCATCCTGGAACCCCTCACCCTGTATGATGAGGACCCTAGGTGCTACCAAATCCCCTTTACACTGTGACATGGCTCTGCCTTTAATATACTCTCGCCCCCCATCCTGTTGGGATCGGGGGGGGGGGGCAGACAAGAAGCCTAAATCTCTCCCTGTGTCATCTCCAGTTAATATACAGGGTGGGCCATTTATATGGATACACCTTAATAAAATGGGAATGGTTGGTGATATTAACTTCTTGTTTGTGGCACATTAGTATATGTGAGGGGGAAACTTTTCAAGATGGGTGGTGACCATGGTGGCCATTTTGAAGTCGGCCATTTTGAGTCCAACTTTTGTTTTTTCAATATGAAGAGGGTCATGTGACACATCAAACTTATTGGGAATTTCACAAGAAAAACAATGGTGTGTTTGGTTTTAATGTAACTTTATTCTTTCATGAGTTATTTACAAGTTTCTGACCACTTATAAAATGTGTTCAATGTGCTGCCCATTGTGTTGGATAGTCAATGCAACCCTCTCCTCCCACTCTTCACACACTGATAGCAACACCGCAGGAGAAATGCTAGCACAGGCTTCCAGTATCCATAGTTTCAGGTGCTGCACATCTCGTATCTTCACAGCATATGGTTTTTTTATGGTTTTTATGGTCAGTAAAAACCAATACCGGGTGAGCTGCTCCTTCCAGGAGGTACCGCCATTCCTCCAAAGCCGACTTGATGGCCAGCAATTCCCTATCACCGACATCATAGTTCCAGCAAGATGGTGCACCACCACATTATGGGTGTCAGGTCCGAGCATTCCGAGATGAACAGTTTCCTGGAAAGTGAATTGGTCGTCGTGGGCCAGTTGAATGGCCCCCAAGGTCTCCCGATCTGACCCCCTTAGTCTTTGGGGTCATCTGAAGGCAATTGTCTATGCTGTGAAGATACCAGATGTGCAGCACCTGAAACTACGGATACTGGAAGCCTGTGCTAGCATTTCTCCTGTGGTGTTGCTATCAGTGTGTGAAGAGTGGGAGGAGAGGGTTGCATTGACTATCCAACACAATGGGCAGCACATTGAACACATTTTATAAGTGGTCAGAAACTTGTAAATAACTCATAAAAGAATAAAGTTACGTTAAAACCAAGCACACCATTGTTTTTTTTTGTGAAATTCCCAATAAGTTTGATGTGTCACATGACCCTCTTCCTATTAAAAAACAAAAGTTGGATTCAAAATGGCCGACTTCAAAATGGCCGCCATGGTCACCACCCATCTTGATAGGTTTCCCCCACACATATACTAATGTGCCACAAACAGGAAGTTAATATCACCAACCATTCCCATTTTATTAAGGTGTATACATATAAATGGCCCACCCTGTACATATGAATCCCTGTGTGCCCGATGCAATTTTCCCAACATTACCATTAAATTATAATTAAAGACAAAACTTTTGTTTTTCACTTTGGACAGAGTGGAGAGGTGTTGGAGCCCTTCAGGTTTTTATTGCCATCTGTGCCCC
>BLSH010391642.1:665561-684987 GCA_018402905.1 Glandirana rugosa
CAGTATACTTGATCACAGGGGTAACTTTATAAAGAGGTGATAATGACAAGACCCCCGTCGGGTGTTAAACACTAAAAAAAAAATGAAAGTGAAAGTTACTATTATCATTTGTTCTTTTTATATCTCCTACTTTGAGAGTTTCCCCCCGTGTCTACCGTTATTTTTGGACTTCCCGAGGTTGTGGAGAGGTGAGACAGGTTTCACTTTTTGTTTTCAAAACAGAAATTAATATTAAATTACCATTACAACCCTTTTAACGTAGCCCGTGTGTCCCTAAGTATACATGTCCCACCCGGTAAATATACATATGTGGAATTATTTTACCAAATTCCCAATAAGTTTGATGTGTCACATGACCCTCTTCCTATTAAAAAACAAAAGTTGGATTCAAAATGGCCGACTTCAAAATGGCCGCCATGGTCACCACCCATCTTGATAGGTTTCCCCCACACATATACTAATGTGCCACAAACAGGAAGTTAATATCACCAACCATTCCCATTTTATTAAGGTGTATACATATAAATGGCCCACCCTGTACATATGAATCCCTGTGTGCCCGATGCAATTTTCCCAACATTACCATTAAATTATAATTAAAGACAAAACTTTTGTTTTTCACTTTGGACAGAGTGGAGAGGTGTTGGAGCCCTTCAGGTTTTTATTGCCATCTGTGCCCCCCTTTGAGAGTTTCATCCTCTATATTTTTCTTGTTTACTATTATCATTGAAAGTGAAAGTAAAAAAAAAATCACAAATTGTGGGCTGCCCCCAGAACAGTAATAGTGGAGAAATATTTCAATGGGGACACTAGTTCATATGACTTGGGGAGCCTCAAGGGACTCCTTTAATTTGCAGAGATTTCCTCTCAGTTCCTGATTTGGCTATACGGGCCTGAAGTGAAGGTAAATCTCCCCAATGGGATACAAATTACAAAAAACAGACAGGTGTTATAACCCTTCCTACTCTACCCAAACTGAAAAATATGTCTACAGTCTTACTTTAAGCATCATTTGACCTTCCCTGTGCCCTCCTGTTACACTTCCATTGCATTGTTTTGGGCATTAAAGGTTTTTTTTGGGTGCACTTCCACAAGCGCCTTTTATTCTGTGTCACACTGGTCCCTCTTTTCACACTATGTAGAGAGGCTCCCTCTTCTGTTTGTAGAGCTTCCTAAACTGCAGGAAAGCTTTCTCCTAACTACCCTCTCGAGCCTGTAGAGGGTCTACCTCCACTACACTATTTATCTTTGTGGTTTCTAGTCAGCCATCACCCATGTCACTGCATTCATCAATATTTTTGTCAGCTCCTGCTAGCTCCTCATCCAGGAATGCCAGTACCCTTACTGTTACTCATGGAAACGAAGATGTAACAGATCAGCAGCACATAATTGTTTTTACCATTGTCTGCGATGTCACTATTCTTTTTGCCAGTGCTTGGAAGGGAAATGTCTGCAGAGAAATCATACACAGTGGAATGATTATCCCCCACAGGAAACTAACAGTACCCCAACCCTTCTGGCAAATAACACTCAACTGTCCTGACATCTGATATTTGTTACATGAACCAACATTTGACCCAAATGTTAGACATGCATCCTGGAACCCCTTATTTTTTGTATGGATAAGAACCATAGGTGCCAACAAATCCTCTTATAATTGTGACATGGCTCTGGACTGTCAGTATATACTAATATATATGTACTATATATATATAATTATACTGTATGTATATATATATATATATATATATATATATATATATATATATATACACACACACTACCCATCAATATTTTTAGAACACCCACATTTTTGCAGTTTTTATTCAAATTTTAATGGTTCAAGTCCAGTGAATAACCTAAAATGATACAAAGGTAAGCGGTGAACTGCCAGAGGTGAAAAAAAATTAGGTTAACAAAAACTGAAAAATAATTAACATTTCGGAGTTATACAAAAAAGCCCATTTTTCGGGAAAGAAGTAATGGGTTAACAACACATAATTGTTCTGTAGCAATGTAAGTTAATTAAGCCTTGAAAATGTATGATAATTACTACAGGTGTCCCGACTTTTGTTGATTACTTACAACCTCTCTGTATGTATAAAAGCAGTACTGAATCAGACTGGGCTACTACACCCTCTTAAGCAGTATTTGGACAGTTAACATGTAAAACAGTGCTTGGGATATATGAAAAACATATAATCGTCCCCAAAAAGAGTATTATTCCAGCTGCTGGAATGATCCTTTCCCCAAAAGGTGTCAAATTTTTAGTCGTATATCCAGCACTACAATAACCCCATGTGCAAAGTTCCTTAATCACCAATCCTCTTTAAGACCCCTTTCACACAAAGGCGTTTTTGTGCTAAAAATAGTGACTAAAAAGCACCTGAAAAATTCCCCCCAATACACCCCAGTGTGAAAGCCTGAGTGCTTTCATACTGGGGCGGTGCGCTTGCGGGACGGTAAAAAAATTCCTGCATGCCACATCTTTACAGTGGTGTGGGAGCAGTGTATTCACCGCTCCTATACTGCCCCTGCCCATTGAAAACAATGGGGCAGCGCTCCCGAAGTGCTGAACACTGCTTTGGGAGTGCTGCAAACCGCCACTTTTAACCCCTGTTTAACGCTTTGTGGGGGGGGGGTTAAAAGCGCACCGCTGCCACCCAAATAGTGGCAAAATAGTGTCGCTATAACAAGCGGTAAAACGCCGCAAATTAGCAGTGTTTTACCGCTTAGGCTCGGGTGGCCCCGGTATGAAAGGAGCCTAAGTGATCTTCTCACCAATATCTTAAATGCTCACCAAATAGTGAGACCCCTCTTGTGTAGTGGGTCAAATCACACTGCTCAACAACAATCCAGTGTTACTCTCTCCCCTTCCCTCCACTGCTTTTCATGCCTTCTGTTCAATAGTTCCTCGTTTACATATATATATATATATATATATATATATATATATATATAAAACCAACATGGTGTGATACTATTAAACCAAAACTGTGCTCCCCAAACTTTATTTATTGTGTTCACATAAACATCAACAATCTTCCACCACCACGTGTCCCCTCATGCAATGAAGCCTCACCACAGCCTGACGACCACAATCGGCCTAGAATGCACAGAATCTTCACTCTCCTCTTCTCCGCTACCTTCTCCAGGGTCACCAATCCACCTCATAAAAAAGAACTTCCAATAGTGTAGTATTTGTAGGTAAAACCATATATTTATTTTCCAATATGCTTACATATCCAAAGGTAAGATCACACATCCATTCAAAGATGGCCACACCACAACTTCCTGTTCCTGTAATGTACTTCCAGTTCCTGTGAAGACATCACTTCCTGGACATGTTTCCAAGGTTTGACAAAGGGCCACACCCCGAAATGCGTAACCATGCCCATTTACATCACAACATCAATTATATCATCATAGCCATCTTGTGGGCCTGCAAAACTTCCTTGCTGTCCACAGTGGTTTTCATTCTTGTGATATACACAGACAGTCTGCTGCTTCTGTTGATTTTTCCTGGTGTTCCCCTGGTTAAACTTCTGGTCCTAAGCACCTTACATCACATCCACCTGAAGGGGCTTGCTGAACATTGACCACCTGGATGGTTGCTACCTTCTGGAGACTTATTAATACACTTTTTAATATCTTGTAAATGGGAGTGCATATTTATTGTTTTTCATTTTATATGTTTTAATAAATGCCACACTTAGGTAGTGGCCCCTTTCTCTACTCATTATTTTTTGCTCATATATTCTTTTATGCCTAGCATAATTTTCCGGAACTTTCCAATGCCTATGGAGCCTTACATACTGCGCACAACCTGCCATGCAGGTGAATGGCTGTACATAGTCATGTACTGTAGTTGTAAACACTGATGTCTCTGTGCATTTGCGTATATACGCGCATCTGCGTCTGATGTATTTTCTGGGCACAAAAGGAGAATTTGGCTCAGTCAGGGGAGGTCAAGGAAGTTTTTTTCTTATGACGCTTGTGCATCACATAGTGGCTGGATTTGGTACTTGTCTAGACTATGATACACAAGTCTTCAGTTGTACTTTAAGGCAGAGTTCCACCCAGTTAAAAGTCAGCAGCTACAAAAAGTGTAGCTGCTGACTTTTAACAATCGGAGACTCACCTGTCCCAGGCTCCAGCGATGCAATCGCCCTCGAGGGCTCGCTCTTCTCCCCCTCCCCTTGGCGGATCCTTAGAGAAAAGTAACATTATTTCCCCTTAAAAAGGAGTTACCCTATCATTTTTACTTGGTTTTCAGCAACCTTTGCAAGCACAAAAGTCTAATATTTCTCCAGTATTAGCAGGAAGTTTGTAAGTTGGGTTACATACTAGGTCACCTTATCAATATACCGTTATCTTGTGATACTCAAATGAGACTCTGGGATTCCATAGCAAAGGGAGGGAAGCTCATGACCTGTGTGATTACTAATATAGCATTTAAAATCTTCTTTATAAATTAAATCTCTGCTGAGAGAATATAGACTGACTTTGCTGACCTCTTTTTCTGAAAAGCATGGTTTCCTGGATCTTGTCCTGATCTTTTGTTTTTTATATTTTCTGAGTTGCTGAACAGAAGCATCTAAATGGATCAGCAGTTCTAGCTTCACTGGCAACATGCTGAAACAGTGAGGCTTCCACTTTGGGTGCGGTCTTGGAAAGAAGGGGGGCTTTCTGCCTGTTTGCCTCCCCAACTGTCTGGCAACATGACAGCCCAGCACCCCTGATTACACTAGTAGAGCACATGTCCGGGTATAATCAGCAGAGCTGTTCTGTCTGTTAAAGAGCCAGCCACTCTGCATCAGGCCTGTAATTAGGAGGTTCTAATAAGGGATTTTCCATGTTAAATGTTTTACTGTTGTTTCTTTGAGTTCAAACCACTGTATATTTTTTTGCTGGTGCATTACAATCTAAGATTGGTGTTTTGTTAATTGTGATGGCTCTTTTGGGGTGATGGGACCAGAACGGCAAGGGTTAATGCTGCTGGACAGGTTTTCCTATGCTTTTCAGGGGTACGTCACCCTTCCTGGCCACATCATATAAAGGGGCACCTTGAGTTCTGGGGAGTTTGGGAGGTCAAATTGTAGCCGGCACTCTGCCACTTAGCGCCCCTTGCAGAATTTTGCTATCAGATTATGGACTTTTGTGGGTTATTGCTGCCAATTATGGATTTTCTGCCAATCATGGACTCTTGCCTTACAACAAACCTTTAATGGACTTTACCACATAAAGTTTCCTTGTGTGTTCGTGAGTTTTTCTCAGGGGTCCAGCCTCCCTCCTGTGTGATATAAAGGGAAGAGGCCTGCATCCTAGGAGGGACCTAAAACAGGGGAAGTCAAGAACAACGGGGATGGGAACCCAGAACAAGCATAGAAACCTAGATCAAACTCTGGATGCACGGAGATTCTGAAAGAAGCTTGTTGGAATGTCTTTCTATCAGAATACTCCTAAGGACATGAACTCCTTTGCTCGAGCTGTCTCCAGTTTGGATTGTCCCCAAAGACACTACACCCATACAGGTAACCTGAGGCAGCCACAGTTAGGTTTAGTTAGGGAAAGGATGTTGCCTTATGTTGTACATGTTCTGCCAAAAGTTCAATAAAGTAATTTACACTGCTCAAAGCCTGGCCTGAAGTTACTCAAGGGGTGCATGTGGGGCTTTGGCATGTCTCTCTAAGTAACCAGGGTCTGAATTAGCTCATCGGGGTCTGTGAAACATTACTGCAAGAAAAGCTTAATTTGCAAAGAATTTGCTAGGAGTAATCAGAAAGATAATGACACATCTATGTATTTATGCATGAAGCAAGAATATATTTTGGACTTTTTTCATATTGTGCACAATTCTACTTTGATTATATAAGCACTTAGCACTTTTTTGCCTTGTTGCATGCCTATAACACAATTCTATTTGTAGGCACAATTTTGATAATTTGTAAATGTTGTATTGTTTGTTGAAGTTGGTTTATTTATTTTGACAATACTACTAACAGGTTAAACTTTCATGTGTAGAAAGTTCACCTTCTGAACCACTAGGGGGAGCGCGGTTCATTAATATTTATACTTGTTATTTCACATATGTGAATTTGGTACCAGCTGCTTCCTAACTAGTATATCATTAGAGTAAATGTATCTGTTGCGCAGTTTAGCACAGCGTTTATACATATCTTATCATAGATAAGAGTTTACCTGCAGCAATGGATATATTTGATTTTATGTCCAACAGAACAGCAGATTTACATGACATATGTTCTACTATTGAGAATACCACACACAAGGATTTAGAAACACATTTTAAAACTTTAAAAAATGTAATGGATAAAAAAATCAGAGTTTGTTGGGACATAGCCACTCTCGAGCAGTACGCTAGAAATAAGATGACCCCACGAAGGTTACGCTGGGATCTAGGTCCAAATGATGGACTAGAAGACCCTAGTTTAGATTCAGAGTGGTTCTCGTTTTTTAATCTCAGTGAACACAAATTAATTTGCCACATCATATCACGGAGAAAAGTAAAACTCACTATACTTGAAAAAAAGATTGAGGAACTGAGAAACTTATTAGCACCATTTAAAGAGACAACTGAATATAAAGAAAATAATTTACAGTCCATAAGTATCTAGAAAAATTGGATAGAGACACAAAAACCAAGAAATTCAAAAAATACCAAAGGGATCTGAAAGATTATAAGGAACAGAACGTATATAAATGGCAACAAATGAAAGTAGAGGAAGAGGTACCTCCTCCTACTATCACTCAACATTCTGAAAGTAATGATCCCCCCCTACCCCAGCCACTCCAGTACTAAGGGATTCACCTCATTATCCAATTCCGCCTAGAGGAAAACAGAAAGGGAATGGCCCAGTGACCAATACCCCCCATACCCCAAAATTCTCCAGATTCGATAATCTGGGAGGAAATCGGTTTGTGGATCCTAGATATGAATACAACACCTACGGGGTTCCTACCCATAATAGGTTTCAATCTTTACAGTATGGAGATGACCCCTTTGATTATCAATCTAATTATAGGGGTTTTCCCCGAAGAGGGTATGGAGACCCACCGAGAAGGCGGGGTGGAAGAGGACACAGAGGAGGTCCATGGTCCACCCGTGGGAATTGGAGAGGGAGGGGTGGTCATCAGAATATGAATTACCAAATGAATGGAGGCCCCCAAATGGGTACAATCATCCCCCCATACGGAATCTTGTGAATAATTCCATTTACCACCTGGAAAACCGAAGAAATCAAGATGAGGAAGGAGGGGAGGAAAGAAACTAAAAAAGAAAAAGGGAATAAATACTAGTGGAATATTTAATCTCAGTGGAGAAGTCTTTACGGATGAGGAATTAAGAATTCTGGCGTTGGGCCTCAAGAATGCACCTGACCGAGATATAAACAGCTTTGATGGCTTTGTAGATATTGAGAAGTTCATTAGGAAATTAAACATAAAGAAATTTTTTCTTGAACAATCCAGTGATGTAGAGGTCGGCGATGGCCCATACATCAATAGTGGTTTAAAAAATGCCTCAACATTCAATCCCAAAAAATCTTCCAATCAATTTATAGAAGTATTCAAATCCATGGTACATCGCGATATGAGACTATTAAGAGGAAAGAATAAGAAGAAAAAGGGTAATACACTTAAAAGCATCAAGACTTTGGAAGAAAAGAAAAATATCGTTATCTGAAGTGCGGATAAGGGGGGAGGAATGGCAATCCTCAAAAAAGAAGACTACATGTATGAACTCAACAGAATAGTTAATGATTCAACTACATACAAAAAAATTTAAAACTAATCCTACAAGAAAATTAAGATCAAAAATGAAACAAGTGGTAATGGGAGCAAGAAATAAAAATATCATAACCAAAAGGCAAGATATTTGGTGCCCGATGCTCCTAGAGTACCAATTATCTATCAAGTACCAAAAAAATACACAAGAGTGTTACTCGCCCACCCGGAAGACCTATAGTCAGTGGTATTGACTCTGTCTTCTCAAGGGTGGGCGAGTACATTGATTATTTTCTTCAACCTATTGTGAGATGCCTCCCTTCGTACTTGAGAGATAGCAAAGATCTTTTGAAAGTACTTGAGGATATTAAGGTGGATGAAAATATGTTTATAGTGACAATCGATGTAGAATCACTATATACAAATTTAAAACATCCAGACGTATTGTACACCACTAGTATGGCTCTGGACACTAAATCGGATCTCAAGAGAGAGCAAAAAGAGTTTATTTTGGAGCTGTTGTCCCTTGCGATGCCAAATTATTATTTCTGGCACGAGGGATCTTTCTATCAACAAATAAAAGGAGTTGCAATGGGTGCTAAGTATGCACCTAGTGTGGCCAATATACTCCTTGGTATTTGGGAAGAAGACAATATCCTGTCTGCAAATATCCCTGAACTTCGTCTCTATAAGCGGTATATTGACGATATTGTGATCCTATGGGATGGTCCAATAGAGACTCTTCATCAATTCCTAAAAGGTATAGAAGATAACCAGTATGGCTTACATTTCACTGCCCAGTGGGATAAAGCAATTTCAAATTTCCTCAATCTCACATTGGTTAAACAGGGAGATTCTATACATACCAAAACACATTTCAAGAAAACAGTTAAAAACAGCTTTATCTCTACTCGAAGTTGCCATCACCCCACTTGGTTACGAGGCATCCCTAAAAGTCAACTAATACGTCTACGCCAAAATTGCACTTGGACCAGAGACTATGAAAAACAATCAGATGAACTTGTCCAGAAGTTCAAAGAAAAGGGATATAGAGAAAAAGACCTTAGAAAAACACAGAAAGAAGTTCTCCTTATGAAGCGAGAAAATCTTCTAGTATATAAACACCCAGCTCAAACAGAAATCTCAGAAGAATGTCCACCTGTCATCACTATGTTCGGGCGCAATTATCGAGCATTTGAAAAAATCATTAAAAAACATTGGTCTATTCTGAGGCAAGACAAAAACCTTCTCCCAACTCATTCCTAAAAGACCTAGGTTTATTTATAGAAAGGCCCCCACCTTGAGAAATAGGTTAGCCCCAAATGTGTGTAACCCCCCCCCCAAAAAACAACCCTCCTTTTTAGATCTCAAAGGGTTTTACTACTGTAAAAGATGCAAAGCATGTACAACTACCAAATTTCCAAAAACAAAGTTAGAGGAGTTTCGATCATTTAGCACAGGCCAAGTATACCACATTAACAAATGTATTTCTTGCAAATCCTCATATGTTACTTATATGATTATCTGTCCATGTGGACTCCAGTATGTAGGCCGCACCACCAGAAACCTCAGTACAAGAATAGCGGAACATCTTAATAATATCAAGAAAAAGTTCCCTAAACATACACTCTCCAACCATTTTAGACTGCACCATAATGGTGATCCCACCCAGGCAGTCTTTTTTGGGATTGACAAAGTTGACCACAATTGGAGAGGAGGTAATATGACTCAAAGAATATCACGTAACGAAACAGAATGGATACACCGTTTGGATACATTATATTCGGCGGTTATCAATTCTGATATAGACCTGAATTGCTATATTTCCAATTATTAGTGAAAAAGGATTTATTGTTTTTTATATTTTGAACATCTATATTTTGTACAACTATGTATTGCGTTGATTGCCATTTGTAAACGCCCCATCCAGGATCCCAAAAAATTGAGTTCCCACGTGTAAAAAATTGAGTTCCCACTTGTTTAAGTGAGACAGTGTCTGTATGTTCACAGCATTATCCCTATATTTGTCTCTAATAACCATTTTCCTTTTTTGAACACCCCGTTTTCCTTAATAGAGGGTGCTTTAGATGTTTTTATATTTATTCCTTCGTGCGTAGTGCATACATGATGAATACATTACTTTTAAAATATAATCCATCATGCATACAGTAATTTTTTTTTTTTTTTCTATGACGTTTCAATATATTTTTAATATAGTTTTAATAAATTCTTATAAAGTATTATGGTTTTATTCTCAAAACCTGTTTTAAGAAATTATAAAGAAGTTAAAGTTGTCATTACGGTATTTTTCACGTTTAAGATATGTTAAATAAAGTAGTTATTCCGTTACTTTTCACATTTTCCCAGTGTTGGGCAAATAATGTGGTGAAAATAATCCGGGTTCCGTTTATTGTGTTTTTTCCAAACGTTTAACTAACATCCGGTTTTTTAGCTATCCGTATCCCCAGCAGCACTTTCTGTGCAGACACCAAATTCTATCAGGTAACATGAAGGCAGAGTCCTACGATCATTATTGATTGGCTAGGGATACTGGGATGGCTCGTCATTGGCTGGATATGAGCGGAGTTTCTGTATATGTATTGGGAAGTGACGTTGGAGATCACATGTCCCTCTGATGACATCAGCACGTTGACTGACGAAACGCCGCGTAAGGGCATTGTGAATCCTACGTCATTTCCGCTCAATGATACACAGGAGGAGCGCAATCGGCATCCCCTGCATCCCTTTGACCTACGTAAGCTTTTAATATATTTTACCACCGTCTTGTAACTCAAAATAAACTTGTCTTAGAAGTATTTCACCATATAGGCTCCACTTTTTTTCACTCCTGTTTATGGGAGGTGAGTGTCCTGTAGAAACTACAGTGCAGCCAGAGATCTTGGGCTTCCATCCCAGGATGTTTGGAGGAGAACCCTGACAGTTCACATGCGTGTTTGATTCCCATAATAGGAATCAGAGCATCTGGTGAGTAGGGCTAACTCACTGGGTGAAAAGGTGGAGGATCGTTTTGCTATTTTCTATATTTAACAGCGATGGTAAAGATATGGGTGCAAGGTGGATAATGACACATCTATGTATTTATGCATGAAGCAAGAATATATTTTGGACTTTTTTCATATGGTGCACGATTCTACTTTGATTATATAAGCACTTAGCACTTTTTTGCCTTGTTGCATGCCTATAGCACAATTCTATTTGTAGGCACAATTTTGATAATTTGTAAATGTTGTATTGTTTGTTGAAGTTGGTTTATTTATTTTGACAATACTACTAACAGGTTAAACTTTCATGTGTAAAAAGTTCACCTTCTGAACCACTAGGGGGAGCGCGGTTCGTTAATATTTATAATCAGAAAGAAGTCATTTGTGTAGTACCCAAATAAGTGACAGGTTCTCTGGTAATGAGGGGATCCAGTGTTCGGCTCCCTCTCTAGCTGTCTGTCTCCGCTGGTCACCAGGAGCAGACTAGCATAATGGAGACCAAATACCTGGTCACTTGGTACAGAATGAGAAGGGTTAAGTGGAGCATTCATGAGGTCCTGTGTGCTCATCAGGACCCCATTCTGTTACTGGTAGTAGGTATGCTGACTGGTGGAGTGGCCATAGCCTCTGCGTCTCCCTCCTAATACAACACATACACCTGTTCAAATGTGTAGGACAAGGGGACATTACCTTTTGGAAGAACTCCACATACAACACTACTCACAAGTGGCTCATCTCTGAATTGGGGGACTACCTTAATGTTTGACTTTTACATAACCGTGGCCCTTGCATTGGTGAGCATGCCTTCGGACAGGGTGTTACCCCTGTGCTAGTATGAGTGACCCCGTTTATCACCTCTATGTGACCCAAATTGACACCCAACATGATGGGAAACATATGGAGGAAGTGTCACCCACCTACTACAATGCACACCTACTCTTACAAGCAGTGCACTTTGCAGTCATATGCACTGCTCTATGAACACTGCAAATCCCATAATCCCTAGTCCATCCCAGGAGAGAGGAAGAGAAGGTGGCTGTGTTTCTACACATGTTGGGACCATAGAGAACAACTGTAAGCCACTCTCTAACAGGTAGATCACAGCAAGACAAAAGGGAATTTGGAGGAAGCTGAGAGCAGTAGAAGGTACTTTTTTAGTTAAAGAGGAGTTCCAGTATTCTGTGTTTATTAAAAGTCAGCAGCTACAAAAAGTGTAGGTGCTGACTTTTAATAAGCACATACTCACCTGTCCCAGCATCCAGCGATGCGGCCACCCGAAGCCTCGCTTCTCTCCCTCTCCTCTCCGCAGTGTCGGCATTGCAAGTGCAGGCACCCGGCTGTGAAAGCTTGAGTCCACGCTGCACGTCCTGAATGGCTGGGCAATCTCCTGGGACCTGTGATTGCAGGGAGGGAGTGGGAGAGGAGAACTTTCATTTGTGGCGCCGCGGTGCTCCGAGGGGAAGTGGGAGCTGGGTACCTGTCAAAACTAGGTACCCATTCCCCCCAAAAAAATGACATGCCAAATGTGGCATGTCAGGAGGTAAGGGGTCCTTAAAGTGGAAGTTCCACTTTTGGGTGGAACTCTGCTTTAAGAATACATACATGAATATAATTTTTTCAGTGGTTCCAGTCACTCAATCAAAGGTTAGTGTTACTTTAAATTACTATATCTGATGAATGTTGTATTGGTCCCGATCTTCTCATTTCAGCAAACACAAGGCACCAGAAACCAGCGTGAACTGCTGAAAGATGTTTGATGTGTTAACAGTCCAATTTGATTGCTGTGGCTGTTTTTTCAATCAACTTGTACAATGAAAGCTTTTTTATTAATTCATTTATTTGTTTGCTTTGCATTGAATTGGGGGACAGGTACTTTCTTTGATGCCAAAAGACTGGGAAATATGTTCTCTATTAATGCCTATATGGTGTTAACAAAGCAAAATCCTGCAATTGTGTGTATGGTTCCCTACAAACACTTTGTACATTTGTGGGGTGTATGTTTGGGCCAAGTATGAAACATCCATATATTATTACAAAGAGCACTTCCAGTTTGCAAGGAAGCCACATTTGAATGTTGGATCCTCTGAAATCTGCTTCTTTTGTCCTGAAAAAATTCTACATATTCTGTGGTTTAGACTTTTTTCATGTGTAGTATTTCTTGGATAGTGATGTATCAAGCTGTGAGAAGTACCAATTACAATTACATAACTCATTCCAGCTTGTGCAGTTAAGAGTTTTGTTTGGCTGGAGAACAGAGCAATAACCTGATGTTTATAGCTTACTTACCTAAATCATACTCCGTATATTGACAAGGAAAATGTAGACATTTCTTGATCTGTTGGCAATTGAACCATTTGATGATTCTAAAGCCCCGTACACACGGTACAACGGTTGTACAACAAAACGTCCAACTTTGGACCAAGTTGGATGTTGGCTGTTGTGTCTCACGTACTAACATTCACTAAGCGATTGTACAACCAAGCCTAACGTAGTGACTTGTTAAGAGTGTGTAACAAGGTAGTTCAGGTAAATGTGATTTGTGAATTAGGAACGTAGGTTTCCCAGAACGGACGCTTCTAGGTGTTCCTGACTTCTGAGCATGCCTGTTTTGCACATACAACTTTGTTGGACCAACTTCTCTGTACACACGGTACAATGGTAATACAACCGCTTGTTGTACAACCAAAGTTTTCTAGTCTGCTCATCCAACTTCAGTTGTACAACCATTGTACGACTGCTGTTCTAATCACGCGTACTAATGGTCAGGTGATCGTACAACAAGCTGGTTGCACAACGGTTGGTGTACGACCGTTGTACCATGTGTACGGGGCTTAAAGATCCCATTAGACTGTCACAGCTCTGGGGCAAAAGGAAAAAACTTGAATCCACTTTACAGTACAGCGGACATTTACCCTAGGTTCACACCTATGCATTTTTTAGTGCGTTTTGCAGTTTGCAGAAATGCACTACAGTCCATTTAACACAATTTCCTATGGTACACGTTCACATCTATGCGTTTTTCAGCCGGTGCATTTTTGGAGAGGGTCGGGGACTTTTTCCCACGTTTTGCGTTTAATAGACTTCAATGAAATTGCACCAGAAATGCACGTGCTGTGTTTGTGATGCAATTTTTGTTGTGTTTTGCGGTTTTTATTTTTCAGTTTAAACACTGTATATAGCTGGTTGCGAAGGAGCAGGAGAAGTCGGCCGCTGTGTCCTTAACAACCAATGAGTTATCAGCTGTTAGTGTTCCCCGCTGACAGCTGAATGTAAAACAAAATTGCTGGCAAAAAAAAATTGCGCAAAAAAAGCTTTGGGTCCCCTCCAGGTCTATACTAGGCCTTTCAGGTCTAGTATGGATTCAGAGGGGAACCCCCACACCAATTTTTTTTTTTAAATGGCGTGAGTTCCCCCCAAATGCATACCAGAGCCTTATCCGAACATGAAGCTTGGCAGGTCAGGAAAGGGAGTGGCCATCCAATGACGTCACCGGGAGAAGTGCCCCTTGTGACATCATGTGTCGGCACAAGGAGCGGGTTCTCCAGGTGACATCACGCCCCATGGCTATATAAGAAATGACAGATAGCGGGGGGAGACACAACGGAGGAAGAATGCGTTAGAAGATGACTGGCTTTTTTTGTTTTTAGTGGGTAAGCAGCGGCGGGGAAGAAGACAGCACAAGGAGAAGACAGTACCAGGGGGATAAGACTGCACTGGAGGGAGTAGACTGCACCGGAGGATGAAGGCACCAGTACCGGAGAAAGAAGACATGTTGGAGCTACGACGGGGACATTTTTCATTTTTAATGAAGGACTTGTCAAAAGCCATCTCACTGCTTTTTGGGGTGAATGGGTAGGTGTGCAATGTACCCCATACTCATTCACATGGGGGGGCGGGATGGGGGGCCCCTTCCTTAAAGGGGGCTTCCAGATTCCGATAAGCCCCTGTCCGCAGACCCCCACAACCACCGTCTGGGGTTGTGGGGAAGAAGCCCTTGTCCCCATCAACATAAGGGCAAAGTGCTTTGGGGGGGGGGCAAGTGTATAACCTTACATTTATCAACATCAACCTCATTTGCCATACATTAGCCCAATTAAACAGCGCATTGAGGCTGGCTTGTAGGTTGGAGACATCCTGTAAGGACTTTATTCCATCGCATACAGTAGCTTGGTGCCATCTGCAAAGACTGAAATGGTACTTTTTAAAACAGGGTCACTCATCCTAGCACAGGGGTAACACCTCGCCCAAAGACGTGCTATCCAATGCCTGGAACCAGGTAGGGGCCATGGTCATGTGAAAAATCAAACATTAAGGCAGTTCCTCAACTTAGAGATGAGCCACTTGTGTGTGGTGTTGTATGCAGAATCCCTCCAGAAGATTTTGTCCCTTGTCATACTCACTTACACAGGTATATGCATTGCATTAGGAAGGGTGTGCGGAACCTTTGCCCACTCCACCAGTCAGCATACCTCTGTTACCTCACTCCCAGTAACAGAATGGGGTCCTGCCAAGCACTTAGCGCAGACCTCATACGTACTAGGTGTCTTTGCCTTACATACCTAGTGATCATGCTATATATTTCTGTAAAGCTGTTCCACTTCCAGTGACCAATGGAGACAGACAGCTAGGGAGGGAGTCGGAACACCAAACCTCCTCGCTACCAGAGGACCAGTCACCCATCCAGGTACCATGCCAACAACTGGTTGCTTCTGTGGTTACCCACGGCAACTTCTTCTCCTCTTAGCCTCTCAGGCTAACCTTGCATTGCAGTGATGTTTCACAGACCCCAAAGTGCTATTTCAGACCCTTGTTCCTTGAAGAGATGTCAGGAACCTGCATGCATCCCCTGAGTAACTTCAGACCAAACCTTGAGCAGTTGAAACAACTTTACTGAACTTTTGGCAGACCATGTATAACATACAGCAATGTCTTTCCATAACCAAACCTAAATGTGGCTGCCCCAGGTAACCTGCACAGATGAAGTCTCTTAGAGAATAGTCCAAACTTGGGGAAGCACTAACAGAGAAGTCCATGCTCCAGGTTTCTTCTAGTGAATCAGTGTTCCAGAGAAGACTATAGGTCCCAGCAAGTCTTCACTGATATGAAAAGACCATACTTCCAGTCTGAATAAGAGGCTTCAACTGCTGTTTGGAGATGTGAAACATTTCACACATACCTTTATTGATTATGAAATTGTGAACACAAGCCATTGGATATGATATACTCTCCTCACTCAAACCGGTGTCAAACTGGTGGCCCTCCTGCTGTTGCGGAACTACTACCTGTGAGCTAGCCTATGAACATGCAACAAAAGGTTAAGGTAAAGCTACTGGACATTTTCTCTGCTCACCTTCTCCAGTATCAACCCTGGCTTGTTTCATTGACTATGATTCCTGCTACATCCTATGATACTTTACTGTCTGCAAGTTACTGACTCTGCCTGTCTCTGACTCTGTTTCTACCTCTGGCACTGTACGACCTGCCTGTTGCTGATCTCAGCTTGTTTCTCATCTCCTTTCATTGGTAAACTATCTCCATCTCTTAGAGACCTTTGATGACCAAAGTCTGGAATAAAGGGAAAACACTTTATTTCATGCTAAGGAACTTTTACTAAATATTTTGAAAAACAGAATATTAAATTATCAGACCAGGTGCTCACTTTAACAATGACATTACTCATTTTTGGTTGATGCATCTTTTTCTTTTTAGCAGTCCATCCCCAGGAGAGTCCTTTTAAATATCCCTAGGTTCAGGCAGTCCCTGGGACAAAACATTCCCCTCCCCATGTTCCCTTTCTGCTCTAAGTATCTTGCCATAAAAACAGAGATGCTGTGGGAGAAGAAGAGCCCAGCCATGTGACTTGTAAAACCCATGTGACTGCCTTCTCCTCCAGTCATGGTGTAACCTCAGAGTGCGGCATTCTCCAGGCACAACCTCCCAGACCAGGCTGTGACACTTCAAACAGCTGCTGTCACTTCTCCCCAGCCAGCCGCAAGGGAAAGAAGGAGAGGCCATTCAGGAAAAGAAAAGAAAGGAGATGTAGACTCCAGCCTGGCAGTTGTATAAGGATATCCCAATGAACTGAGTTATTAACAGGAAAGAGACTGTATATGTAGCGCGCCCATAGTGTAGGTGCTTTTACTTTTGCAGATTTTTGGTAGGGAAGGAAAAATCTAGTCAGGCTTGACTGTAAGTGCAGGGGTCAGGAGAGTTTGGGTGGAAGGGATGAGGATGTAGCTAGAGCTGTGGACCAGGCCTCGCTCGGGAGGTGATCCCCCAGTCTGGGGGGATGAACCTGAGGCCTGGGGCTTAGGTGTAAGCGGGAGTCGGCTCCTGGAGTGGCACAGGAGAAGCAGGAGAGCTGCTGAGTTCTACATAGAGGGAGACTCTTTAAAGAATCCACCATATGGTTGGTGAGTGGCAGCCCCTGGGAGTTTGATGAGAAGGTTGATACAATCTGAGAGGAGAGAGAGCAGTCTGTTGACGTCAAAAGGAACCAACCATGGAGAGGGAGAGCCATAAGACTGTAGGACATACCGGATGAGTCTGGAAGATGGACGGGCTGGGAGTAGTAGTTCATCCAAGGTCCAGCTAGCACCAACGTACTTAGTTACACAACAGAGGGTCCATGGTTTTCAGGGACGGAAACCCGCAATTCTTACCCACAAAGGGTGGTTCCGAGGCCTTGCCCGCAGCTGCAGCAGGCCTCACCATGGGCTAATTGTGGTGAAGAGGAGGTGTCAAGGAGATCTGGTAAATTTCCTTTCAGACCAGGGAAACAAGTGTAAGGGTCAGCAAGTAGTGTGCTGGAGAGAGGAAAGGAGAAGAGTAACGGTCAGCAAATAGTGTGCTGGAGGAGAAGAAGTGCATATACCAGAGGTGTATATAGTAGGTCCCATGTTCAATCACCCCACAGTCACCCCTAATCCCTATCCAAGTTCAACTCCTAAATAAAACAAAGTACTGGCCTGTTCAGTGACTCCGGGTATGTGGAATTTGTGTGATTGAGGGCAGCGGGCAGGTGGACCACAACTATCAGCCCCTCTTGAGGGAGTACATTGCTACATATATGTGAGGATTACAGGGGACAAAAAATAGAGAGCCAGCAAGAGGACACTGACACTGTTCTAGGCTGCAAATGCAGCTACAGCCATCAAAGGAGAGTCCCACTGGCTGTCCAGCATACAGAGGAAACTGATTGACTGCCAGGCAGCTGGAGAACTGTTAAAGACCGCTGGAAGCCTCTCCTGGGTGAACTGTGGCAGGTGTATCTCCCAGGAGACTCAAGAACTGTTTAACTTCTAGTACCATATTTAGGACCCCTCCTAGATTTAGAGCTCAGGCACAGAAATAATTGGTCCTCTCATTGTTTGTTGCATTGTACAGATTTGGTTATGTTGTTATTGGCTATTGCTGTTTAGGGATGGGCCAACCAACCCCTGGTATGGTTCGCACCAGAACACCACGAACAAGCAAAAAATGTGTGCGAATATGCGAACCCTATTAAAGTCAATGGCACTCGAACATGAAAAAAAAGTGCTCATTTTAAAGGCTTAAATGCAATTTATTGCCATAAAAAGTGTATGGGGGCCTGGGTACTGTCCTAGGGAACATGCATCAATGCAAAAAAAAGTTTTTAAAATTATTGTTTTTTTTCAGGAGCAGTGCTTTTAACCCGTTCAGATCCGCGCTATAGCCAAAGTACGGCTCCAGCGCGGATCTGAAATGCCGGGTGGACGTCCATGCTCCTGGCGCGCACTCACAGCCGGCGGTGGCGCGTTCTCTGTTCTGTTGAAGGGGACATACCAGATCTACTGATCCCTGTCACTGGGATCAGTTAGATCTCTTATGTCCTGACCAGCCCCGCCCCCCCACACCCAGGGAACATAGTTAACCCCTTCACTGCCCCCTGCTGGTTAACCCCTTCACTGCCAAAGACATTTATACAGTAATCAGTGGACATTTAAATTTCTGATCGCTGTATAAATGTCATTGGTCCCAAAAAAGTGTCAAAAAAGTCAGACATAACCGCCGCAATATCGCAGTCACGATAAAAATCGCAGATCGCCGCCATTACTAGTAAAAAAAAAAAAATTATAAAAACGCCATAAATCAATTCCCATAGTTTGTAGACGCGATAACTTTTGCGTAAACCAATCAATATACGCCGATTGCGATTTTTTTTTTTACCAAAAATATGTAGAAGAATATATATCAGCCAAAACTGTTGAATCATTTTTATTTTTTATTTTTTTTTTGGATATTTATTATAGCAAAAAGGAAAAAATATTGGGTTTTTTTCAAAATCATCTCTCTTTGTTTGTTTATAGCGGCGATCAGAATTGACGCAGAGGGGATCAAATACCACCAAAAAAAAAAACTCTATTTGTGCGGAAAAAAATGATATAAATTTAGTTTGGGTACAACGTCGCATGAACGCGCAATTCTCATTCAAAATGCGACAGCGCTGAAAGCCAAAAATTGGTCTGGGCAGGAGGGGGGTTTAAGTGCCCAGTAAGGAAGTGGTTACTGATCAAAGTGAAAAGATAAAAACAAAATATTCCTTTAACCACTTGCCGACCGTGTAGCGTAGATACACGTCGGCAAGTGGCACCCATTGTTGTGGGAGGACGTGCACCTGGGAGCATCCGTGACCGCCGGGTCTATGAGACCCGGCGCAT
>BLSH010391642.1:690059-710456 GCA_018402905.1 Glandirana rugosa
GTAAGGAACATTATCTTTTTTCGTACTGTCCTGGAGAATTTATACTCTAGCCCTAGTTTTTCTGGAGTCTAGAGTACAAATGTGAATTTACGTTTTTTTTTTTTTTTAAAAAAAAACTTTTTTTACTGTCAGTTAAATAAACCCCTCGATGGGCGGGGGCTTAGTTGTCCTTACACGATATACGCTCCTCCTAGTTACCGCCAGAAAGCCAGGGGTTGGATGTACGGATGATACACCGCCGTTTGTAGCGTGGTGAGTGAGTGGAGGTGCTGTGGAGAGTTGACGGCGAGACCCGCCGGAATCTACACAACCTAAGACTGGGGTAGGGCCAGAGAAGAGAGGGAACCGAAGGAGGACGGGAGGCGGGGAGAGGTAACTCAGGATCGGACCGGGTGAGAGAGTCTGATACCCTGAGTCACTTTATAAAGATTAATCCTGCAGAATATTTCACTGAGTCCCATAGTCTGAGAGAGTGGGCCAGGCTAGGACTCAATGGAGAGGGGCGGAGGGCAGGAGGAAGCCAAGGGAGAGAAGAGACCGGGATGGGGTCAGAATCCAACACATCTAAGGCCGCCCAGAGCGGCAGTTGAGAGGTGTCGTGGAGGTGAGTGAGTGGTGCGATGTTTGCCGCCACATAGTAGGCATGTAGGTTGGGGACCGAAAGACCGCCATTGATCCTCCTCGCATATAGCACATTCCTGTTGATTCGGGGGCGGGTAGCTCCCCAAATAAATTGACTGTCATTTTTTTCAAAAAAAAATTTTTTTTTTTTTTTGCATTTAAGTGTAAACATGAGATCTGAGGTCTTTTTGATCCCGATCTCATATTTAAGAGGTCCTGTCATGCTTTTTTCTATTACAAGGAATGTTTACATTTCTTGTAATAGGAATAATAGGAATAAAAGTGATCAAATTTGTTTTTTTAAAAAAAGAATGGTGTAAAAATAAAAATGAAAAAGTAAAATAAATAATTAAAAAAAAAAATGGCCAGCTCGCGTGCAGACGCGAACGCATACATAAGTCCCACCCACATATGAAAATGGTGTGCAAACCACACATGTGAGGTATCGACACGATCGTTAGAGCGAGAGCAATGATTCTAGCACCTCCTCTGTAACTCAAAACTGCTAACTTGTAGAATTCTTTAAACATTGCCAATGGAGATTTTTATGTTGCAAAGTTTGTCGCCATTCCGCGAGCGGACGCAATTTTGAAGCATGACATGTTGGGTATCATTTTACTCGGCGTAACATTATCTTTCACAATGTGGACATGCAAAAACATGCTTGTAAGACCGCTGCGCAAATACGGTGTGACATAAAGTTTTGCAATGGCCGCCATTTTATTCTATAAGGTGTTAGAAAAAATATATATATAATGTTGGGGTAATTAATTTTATAGCAATAAAAACTGATTTTAACTCGTAACCACCAAACTCCAAACAGAGGCCCGGTCTTAAAGTGGTTAAACTTGCTCACAGCTGTAATGCATTGGCAATATACCCCCCCCCCCCCCAGTCCATACCAGGTCCTTTGGGTCTGGTATGGATTTTAAGGGAAACTGCATCAAAATTTAAAAAAATTGATGTGGGGTCCCCTCCTAAATCCATACCAGACTCATATCCGAGCATGCAGCCTGACCGGCAGGATAGGGGGGACAAGTGAGCACCCCCCCTCCTGAACTGTAGCAGGCCACATGCCCTCAACATGGGGGGGTGGGTGCTTTGGGGCAGGGGGGGGCTCTGCGTCCCCCACCCTAAAGCACCATGCTGATGGGGACAAGGGCCTCTTCCTAACAACCCTGGGCTGTGGGGATTGTGGAGTAGATGGATCGGGGAAAAGACAGAGATATTTGTTAACCATTTGCCAACCGCCCACTGCAGCGTGACGGCGGCAGAGTGGCTCTCTATCGCAAACTGCGACAGTGGCTGAGATAACTAGCATTCTGAGCTTGTGGGCGCCGCCGGAGGCACGCTCGTGCGCTCACTGTGTTCCGGGGGGGGGGCCAGGGAGCGGGTAGGGCGGACTCAATCGCTGCCGGCTACCCACGATTTCCTCCCCGGAGTGACAGAACGGAGGTCCGTGTATGTAAACAAGGATCTCTGTTCTGACAGAGGGGGAAGGGCTGTGATCACAGGCTTCCTGTATATGAAAGCTGTGATCACTCCGCTCCCCCTGTCAGCCCAGCCCCCATACAGTTAGAACACGCCTAGGGAACACAGTTAACCCTTAGAGCGCCGCCTCCAAGTTAACCGCTTTACTGCCAACGGCATTTACACAGTAACCAGTGCATTTTCATAGCATTGATCGCTGTATAAATGCCAATGGTCCCAAAAAAGTGTCAAATTGGTCCGACATGTCTACCGCAATATCGCAGTACTGCTAAAAATCGCAGAGTGATGCCATTACTAGTAAAAAATAAAAAAAATAAAAACCCCAGAAATTAATGGAAAAATGGTTCGTAAATGTGGCAACTTTTGCGCAAACTAATCAATAAACGCCGAATGCGATTTTACTTACCAAAAATATGAGGAAGAATATAAATCGGCCAAAAGCGATGAAAAAAAATGTTTTTTTATATATTTTTTTAGATTTGCATTTTAGCAAAAAGTAAGAAAAATTGTTTATTTTTGCAAAATTGTCGCTCTTCTTTTGTTTATAGCGGCGATCAGAAATGACGCAGAGGTGATCAACTACCACCAAAAGAAAGCTCTATTTGTGGGAAAAAAAGAAACAAATTTTGTTTGGGTACAACGTCGCACAACCGCACAATTGTCAGTTAAAGCGACGCAGTGCTGAATCGCAAAAAGTGCTCTGGTCCCAAAGTGTGAAATCCTTCCGGAACTGAAGTGGTTAAATAAAGGACTTGTCAAAAACTGGCTCTTGTATTTTTTTAAATTTCACAGCTTTTTTGGTGAATGGGTAGGGGTAAAATGTACCCGATACCCATTCACAAAGGGGGGCGGGATCTGAGGACCCCCTTGTTGAAGGGGGCTTCTAGATTATGATAAACCCCTGCCCTCAGACCCTGACAACCACTGGCCAGGGTTGCTGGGAAGAGGCCCTTGTCCCCATCAACATGGGGACAAGGTGCTTTGGGAGGGACCCCAAAGCACCCTCCCCATTTTGAGGGCATGTGGCCTGGTATGGTTCAGGAGGGGGAAGGCGCTCGCTCGTCATCCTGACCTGCCAGGTTGCATGCTTGGATAAGGGTCTGCCATGGACTTTGGGGGGGGCCCCACACCATTTTTTTTTTAATTTTTGTGCAAGGTCCCCCTTAAAATCCATGCCAGACCTGAAGGACCTGGTATGGATTTTGGGGGGACACCCACGCCAATTTTTAAAAAATTTTGGAGCGAAGTTCCATACCAGACCTGAAGAGCCTGGTATGGATTTAAAAAAAAAACGCCATTTTTTTTAAAAAAATTGCCACGGGGTTCCCTTTAACCACTTCAATAGACTGTATTATATATACTACACTGACTGCACTATATATTGTATTCTCCACTGTATTATATATACTACAATCACTGCACTATATACTCTGAATTGATATATATATTATACAGACTGTACTATATACTCTGAACTGCAATATATATACTATATGGACTGCACTATAAAGTATACTCTGAACAGATATATACTGTATATATATATATATATATATATATATATATATATATATATATATATATATATACACACACTGTGCGGACTGCACTATATACTGAACTGTATTGTATATACTACGGGGACTGGACTATAAAAAATTGTAATTACATGCCCCAGTCCAACAGGTGCAGAAAAATTAACACACAGCTAGACACATGCACGCACATGAAGCCTACCAGTGCAGTGCCCACCAAATGCAGCCTCATCAGAGCAGTACCCACCAAATGCAGCCTTATCAGTACAGTACCTACCAAATGCAGCCTCATCAGTGCAGTACCCACCAAATGCAGCCTCATCAATGCATTGCCCACCAAATGCAACCCCATCAGTGCAGTACCCACCAAATGCAGCCTAATTAGTGCAGTGCCCACCAAATGCAGCCTCATCAATGCAGTGCCCAACAAATGCAGCCTCATCAGTGCAATGCCCACCAAATGCAGCCTCATCAGTGCAGTGCCCACCTAATGCAGCCCCATCAATGCAGCACCCACCAAAGGCAGCCTCATCAGTGCAGCACCCACCAAAGGCAGCCTCACCAGTGCAGTGCCCACCAAATGCAGCCTCATCAATGCAGTGCCCAACAAATGCAGCCTCATCAGTGCAGTGCCCACCAAATGCAGCCTCATCAGTGCAGTGCCCACCAAATGCAGCCTCATCAGTGCAGTGCCCATCAAATGCAGCCTCATCAATGTAGTGCCCACCAAATGCAGCCTCATCACTGTAGTGCCCACCAAATGCAGCCTCATCAGTACAGTGCCCACCAAATGCAGCCTCATCAGTGCAGTGCCCACCAAATGCAGCCTCATCAATGCAGTGCCCACCAAATGCAGCCTCATCAGTGAAATGCCCACTAAATGCAGCCTCATCAGTGAAATGCCCACTAAATGCAGCCTTGTTAGTACATTGCCCACCAAATGCAGCCTCATCAGTGAAATGCCCTCTAAATGCAGCCTTGTTAGTACAGTGCCCACCAAATGCAGCCTACCAGTGCAGTGCGCACCAAATGCAGCCTACCAGTGCAGTGCCCACCAAATGCAGCCTCATCAGTGCAGTGCCAATCAAATGAAGCCTTGTCAGTGCAGTGCCCACCAAATGCAGCCTACCAGTGTAGTGCCCACCAAATGCAGCCTCATCAGTGCAGTGCCAACCAAATGAAGCCTTGTCAGTGCAGTGCCCATCAAATGCAGCCTCATTAGAACAATACTCACTAAATGCAGCCTACCAGTGCCTGGTTCACGATCTCCCGATGTGTCACAGAGCTTGGATTTGAATTGCCTGTACGGGCAGCCGCTGTGTTTTCTGTTTGTTGGTGTTTGGATGGATTTTGGCTTCACCGTAAATAAATCGCACTTTAAATATATATGGTCTGGTTTCAGTTACCTAAGTGTAGCCACACAGATCTGGCCATTCCCGCTGCTGATTCCTGACAGGTACCTCTGGCTATGAGCAACTTAGTACAAGGTCTCTGTGAAACAGATGGTAGATAGTTGGCTTCTGAATCTTAACCTTTGGCTGGTTACACTGTGTGGCCCAGTCTTTAAGGTGGTGCACATAGGTACAGTAGTTTTAAAGCACTGCATGCAATGATTTGACACTATTAGATGGATGGACTCTTTCCCAGTCTGCTAGCAGTGGTAAAATCAAACACAGCAAGTGGCAGCTCGCCAGTTCCATTCACACAGAGAATCTTGATCTGAACTCTTGACTGTCAGCAATTCTACTGGCTCTGCATACAGGATGAATTCCACTCTTGGTAACTCTGGACCTGAGCTGTCCAGGTCCATTATCTCAGAACCATCCTCAGAGTAAACAAAAATGAAAAAGTATAACCAATTTGGAAATTAAAGAGTTAAACCTAAAATCCTCCTCTCCCTCTGTTGCATGAGTGTACAAAAGCGTAAAGAAAGGCAATACAAAACATGCCCCTATTACCTGGAAAATGCTGCATATTCACTACTTGGACATTACTATAGGGCCATCCACCCTCTGGGAATATAATAAAAAATAGGTTGTATTCAAAGTGTCCCTATGACTGGTTTACTCAAAAAGGCGGTTTGAATCCTAATCACGGCACTACCTGCCTGGAGTTGCATGTCCTTCTCATGCCTGCGTGGGTTTCCTCAAACACATCAAAGACATGCTGGTATGTTTATTGGCTCCTGTCTAAATTGGCCTAGTATGTGTATGTACAGTATGAATGGGAGTTAGGAACTTTAGATTGCAATCTCCTTGGGGATATCGATTGGTGTGAATGTACAATATATATCTAAAGCGCTGCACAAATTAAAGGAACTTTATAAGTATCTGTAATAATAATAAAGACTACCATTACAAAAGAATGAAGGCATAGCTGTCTACAAGATGTCAGAGTCTGCCAAGGGAAGAATACCCTCATCTCCAACAAGTCCCTCATACATATAGGTCTGCCCCAACACAGCCATGAAGGTCTCGCTGAGTGGCACCTATATACTGTATACCCCCACAGTGCAGCCAATTGATGTCATTGCACTGTGTGCAGTCCATCACCGCGTGTGTGCAAGATAACTTTGCCAAGAAAATCTTGCAAAATGAAGCACAATGCATTTACCAGCTTAAAGCAATGTCACCCCCTGGATTAAATGACACTTGCGTGGCAACCCAGGCACAGCAATCATGCAATTTTGTCCTACACCTAATGCAAAATTCTGTTTATAACAATCCAAAAGCATTATTTAAGTCAGTATATTAGGGATAAAAGGAAAGAAGAGAGCCAGACCATGTTGCAGTATTAAAACAGACTGTGTAGAGCTCACAACATGGGCCTCGTACTAAGGTGAATCACCCATCTATCATCCAGGGTGGCATACACAATCATAACCACAGATGATGTGCCCCACAAAGTCCATTACAAGCCAGAATCCTATATAAATGACTTAAAACTAAGTGTCATTTAATCCAGGGGGTGACATTGCTTTAAGCTGGTAAATGCATTGTTCTTCATTTTGCAAGATTTTCTTGGCAAAGTTACCCCTTTGGAATCCTCATATATCCTATCTAGAGCAGCAAACCTAATCATGTCAGTATCATAACTGTCATGTATTCCAACATGCCTACCAATTGGCATAGATAGGACACCATTTTTTATTAGATATGGTCATATATCCTGCGCCAGAATGGACATTTAGTCTTCCCAATAAAAAAGGCACTGCATCTGCAGAACATTATGTACATCATCCCTTTAGCTTAACAATCTACAAACTGTTTCAGAGTACGCCTATCACCACTGGGGAGTCAATATTTAATTTTCAAAGATCCAGCCAGAAAAATCCCATGATCCACATTTATAGGTACCATTAAGTTGCAAATGTCTAGTAGCCAGCCCTTGCTCTTTAAGATGGCTTCATGTGACTCTATTCTGGTATCCTGGATGGAACGTGCCCTACTACATGTTATTTCACTGTGATATTTAACATTTTTAGGTCATTTGTCAACAAATTCCAGATTTCACAAAAATCATATGAATATGAGTATGTTTTGAAAGCATGGTGCTAAATCTCACTGTGTCTGGCTGTGTCCTTTTCTTACCCTTAAACTACAAAACTAGTCTAGTATATTTAGCTCTATTAAAGGCCTTTTTCATTGCAGCCCATGAATAGCCTCTATCTAGCACTCGGTACGGTATCTCTCAACGCATCAGTCTCCTGTTGAAAGTGAATTTCACTTGCATTTCAGCCCGAGATATTGGCTATAAGGGATTAGGGATGGGTCCGCTGTTCGATTTGAACAGCGTTCGTCGAAATTAGACCATTATGGGGCGTTCACAGGAACTTCGAGTGCCCCATAATGCATTCCAATGGCGGGGGAAATGCCGCCTGCTGATTGGCCAAGGCATGCACATGACCTGCATGCTTTGGCCAATCACAGAGTGCTCTGCTGTGAGAGATATGATTGGCTAAAGGTAGGGTGCCTTTAGCCAATCACTGCTCAGCAGCCTAAATCCAAGCCCCACACTATATAAAGCAGCTTTATATATATATATATATAAAATGCCTTTAGTGTATACTATATACAGCTAATTCATTGTATAGTATATAGCATCTGTTCAGGCAGTGAAATAATATATATATATATATATTTATATACATATATATATATATATATATATATATATATATATATATACCATATATATGTACACACAGCGGTTTGAGTGTACGCTATATATCAGTGCATTCGCGGGTGTACATACGGTATATAATACACTTGACGTGGTGTCTTAAAATATATACAGTCTAGTACATATATATACACACAGCATATTGAGTGTACACTATATATCAGTGCATTCGGGGGTGTACATACGGTATATAGTACACTTGACATAGTGTATTAAAATATATACAGTCTAGTATACATACATGTATATATATGCGCACAGCGTATTGAGTGTACACTATATATCAGTGCATTCGTGGGTGTACATACGGTATATAGTACTCTTGACGTGGTGTCTTAAAGTATATACAGTCTTATATATATATATATATATATATATATATATATATATATATATATATATGTACACACACAGGATATTGAGTGTACACTATATATCAGTGCATATGGGGGTATACGTACAGTATATAGTAGACTTGATGTGGTGTATTAAAATATATACAGTCTAGTATATATATATATACACACAGTGTATTGAGTGTACATTATATATCAGTGCATTCAGGGGTGTACGGTATATAGTACACTACTTGACGTGGTGTCTTAAAATATATACAGTCTAGTATATATATACGCACACAGTGAATTGAGTGTACACTACATATCAGTGCATTCAGGGGTGTACGTACGGTATATAGTAGACTTGATGTGGGGTTTTAAAATATATACAGTCTAGTATATATATACATACAGTATATTGAGTGTACACTATACATCAGTGCATTCGGAGGGGACAGTATATAATACAGTGTAGTGTGGTGTTAAAAAATTCCCATCATGTCAGGAAGGCCACAAAGGAGAGGCAGACGCTCCCAGGCCACTAAAAGAGGGCAAGCAGCCTCTGTCTTCAGTGAAAAGTGGTGGTAGCGGACATGGTGCATCCTCTGCAGATGGGTCACGCTTGTCCTTTTTTTCTGCTGTTGGCCGTGCTATTCAGTCACAACATGCAGAAGAGTTGGTGGAGTGGATAACTAAGCTGTCCTCATCCTCCTCATTTTCACCCAGGCTCATACAAGTTTGCCTTCCAACGCAGCTGGCAAAGCAGATCCTTGTCCACAGTTATTCCTTCTGTAGCCCCACCATCATGCACGGAGGAGTCACCAGAATTATTTGACCATAGTGTCGGTTACATGCTGATGGAGGATGCACAGCAATTTAAAGGCTCCCAGGTTCTTAGGTTGAGGAAGGGAGTAGTGTGAGACAGGGGGTGCCGCAGAAGCACAAGAAACTAGCAGTCATATTCCCCCAGTTGCAGCATACTGCCAAGTTTGCTCCAGTGAAGAGGAGGGAGGGGATGATGAGGACACAGACTGTACTTGGGTGCCTGAGAGAAGAGAGGAGGAAAACGAGGAGAAGGCACAACTCCAAGGAGGCAGGATATCCTCCAGGGGCCAGCTTAAGGGCAGCCACCCAATTGCATCAGACCACAGAGCTCCACAGGTGCAGGGCACTGCTGGCTCCCCGCTGACTTTCAAAAGTTCTTTGGTGTGGGCATTTTTTAACACATGTGCAGTAGATTGCACCTTTACCATTTGCAATCTATGTCTGAAGTGGGTCAAGCTTGGCCAGAACTCCAGCGCTTGGGCATGACTGTATTAACAAGACATATGACAACCAGCCATGCAGTCCATTGGCGACAGCACCTAAAAAACCCACACCAGAAAGCAAGGCGGACTTCTCCTTGCTCCTCATCTGGGATCTTAACACATTCTATACCTCCAGTCCTCTCCAAAACCTGCACTGAGAGGAATGAAGGTATAGCAATGCGTGCCACAAGTACTTGCAGCCAATATGCTAGCAGTACACCACCAGGTAAATTCAGCAGGAAAATATCCCTACCCCAGTTGGTGAACTGTAAAAAGGAATACTGTCCCAGCCATCCACATGCTCAGCGTCTTAGCTAGCTTGGCCAAATTGCTAGCATTCCAACTGCTGCCTTTTCAGCTGGTAGACTCTGCCCCCTTTCATGAATTTGTGGAATGTACTAGCCCACAGTGGCAGGTTCCCAAAAGAAATTTCTTTTCATGTAAGGCCATTCCAGCTCTCTACCGTCATGTGGAAGGCAATGTTTTGGCCTCATTGGACAGTACAGTCAGCAGCAGGGTTCACATTACTGCTGACTCATGGTCCAGCAGGCACGGTCAGGGACATTACCTTTCCTTCACGGCACACTGGGTAATTCTGCTGGCAGCTGGGAAGGGTGCAGGACAGGGTTCAGTGTTGGAGCTAGTTCTGCCACCATGCCTCCAAAAAGCTTGTGGTGATTTTTCCACATCCCCCTCCTCCACCACCTCCTCTTCTTCTATCTCTGTGGCCTCTTCTGTAGAATTGTCCTCTGAACCTGCAGTGCTCCCTAAGCATTCAAGGGGTTACGCAAGCAGTCAGGCTAAAAGATGCCATGTGGTGCTTGAATTAGCCTGTCTTGGGGACAGGAGCCACACTGGGGCAGAGATTCTGTCAGATCTGCGGGGGCAGGCTCAGAGGTGGTTGACGCCATGGCAGCTTGAGCCAGGAATGGTTGTATGCGACAATGGCTCCAACCTTCCCTCTGCCCTCCGACAGGGACACTTGACACATGTTACATGCTTGGCACATGTCTTGAATTTGGTCGGACAGCGTTTCTTGACCAGGTACCCAGGCTTACCAGATATCCTCAGGCAGACCAGAAAAGTCTGTGATCATTTCCCGCATTAATACAATGCCAGTGCCTGGCTGGCTGACATTCAGTGGGAATTCAACCTGCTCACCAACCGCCTCATTTGTGACATGCCCACCAGGTGGAACTCAACATTGTCAAAGCTGCAGTGGCTGCACGCACAGCAGAGGGCCATCAATGAGTACCTCTGTGAGTATGGCACCAGGACAGGCTCAGGGGAGCTTGGCTTCTTTTTGCCACGTCAGTGGCTACTTATCAAGGATGCATGCACTGTCCTGTCACCATTCGGGGAGGCCACAAGGTTGGTGAGCAGTGACAATGCATGCATCAGTGACACTGTCCTTCTAACACTCCTTCTAGGGCAAACGCTTCTTGGAATCATGGACAAGGCACTTGAGGGAGAACAGCGGGAAGAAGAGGAGACCCCTTTATGCAGGGAGCATTCCTGCAGAGCCGCCAATTACACAGGAGGAGGATAATTATTGTGTCAGCATGGATGTGAAAGATAACATGCAGCAGTCTTCAAGGGATCATGGTTTTCAGTCCCCAGAAACCCAAGGAGTTGTACATGGCTGGGAGGAGGTAGTTCCTGCTAATGTCATCCTCAGTGACCCGGAGGACACTCATGCCTCCTCAGACTTATGCTGCATGGGCTCTCTGATTTTGAAAAGCCTGCGAAAAGGCCCTAGCATTCGTGGTATCAAGGAGAGGGATCATTACTGGCTGGCAACCCTTCTTGATCCACGTTACAAGGGTAAAGTTGCAGAACTCATCCTGCTTGCACAGAGGGAGCAGAGGATGAAATATCTTCAGGATACCTTGAAGAAAAGTTTGTGCAATGCCTTTCCAGACCATGGGAGGCTACCATGTCTCGGTGCTGGACAACGTGTTTTTGAAGCTTTGGTCGTTAAGAGGCAGATCGGTGGAGAAGGTGGCTGGCTGACCGATACCTTTAAAAAAAATTTCAGTCCTTAGCGCCTAGGCCAGAAAGTTTCAAGCAACCATCATCAGTGTCTGCATTATATGGTGCAGGAATATATAGGGGCAAGAACAGACTTGGAGACCTTTCCAACTGAGCATCCACTGAGTTACTGGGTCTTGAGGATAGACCACTGGCCGGAACTTGCTGAATATGTAATTGAGCTACTGGCCTGTCCTGCATCCAGCGTGCTTTCTGAACAGACGTGCTGCTGGATGGTTTGCAACCGATCAAAGAGTGTCCACAGACTTGGTTGACAGACTCACTTCTATAAAAATGAACCAGTCCTGGATCAACAGCTATCAAGCCACTGATGCTGATGCAACTGATTAAATTTGCTAGGGATCTGGGATCCCTTTAAGACTGCCACTGCTCCTATTCCTCCTGTCCATAATCCAGAACGATATTTTGTATTTAGGGCACCACCAACACCCAAGGCCCAATTTTTCTCCATCTGGTTTACCGGGACATGCCATAACAATTTTTAAACTAATTTACAACAGCAGGACCCCTTCCTGTGCCCAACAAGAGTAACTGCAAGGGGTTACAGTGTCCTGGCACCGCCAACACCCAAGGCCCGATTTTTTGGCACCTGTTTGACTGGGGCATGTCATCACAATTTTTAAAATAATTTACAACAGCAGGACCCACACCAAAATTAAAAAAAAAATTGCGTAGGGTTCCCCCCCAAAGTCCGTAACAGCCCCTTCAGGTCTGTTATGCATTTGAAGGGGAACCCCGCACCAAAATGGTTTTAAAAAATGACATGGGGGTCCCCCAAAATCCAAACCAGGCCCTTCAGGTCTGGTATGGATTTTCAGGGGAACCCCAAGCCAAAATTTTAAAAAAAAATGACATGGGCCCCCCCCCCAAATGCAACCCAGGCCCTTCAGGATTTTAAGGGGAACCCTGTGCCAAATTTAAAAAAAAATGGTATAGGGGTCCCCCAAAATCCAAACCAGATCCTTATCCGAGCCCGCAGCTCTGGCATGGCAGGAGGGGATGGGGATGAGCGAGTGCCCCCCCTCCAAGCCATACCAGGCCACATACCCTCAACATGGGGAGGATGCTTTGAGGTCACCCCCAAAGCACCTTATCCCCATGTTGATGGGGAGAAGGACCTCATCCCCACAACCCTTGCCGGTGGTTGTGGGGGTCTGCAGGTGGGGCGCTTATCGGAATCTGGAAGCCCCTTTAATAAGGGGGCCCCCTGATCCCGACCTCCCCATGTGAATAGGTATGGGGTACATTGTACCCCTACCCATTCACCAAAAAAGGAGTAAAGTGGTACAAAAAACAAGAGGCAGTTTTTGACAAGTCCTTTATTGTGTAAAATAGCCCTTCTTTCTTCTTTCTTCCTCCATCTTATCCTGCCCTGGTCCTTCTTCTGGTCTTCTGCTTCTTCTTTTGGTCTTCTTCCTTCCTCTATTCGTCTTCAATCTTCCTTCAGCCGTGCCATCCAGAGGCATCTCCCAGAATGGGCGGTCTGCAGTCTGACATTTATTTTATAGGTAAGGTCGGGGCCACCCAGTGACGTAAATGAGTGACCCCGCCCCCTTCTGATGTCATTCGTTGTCAGAGGGGATGGATCACCAATTTACGTCACCGGGTGGCCCCGTCCCTTCTTATAAAAGAAATGTCAAACTGAAGACTGACCATTCTAGGAGATGCCTCTGGACGGCACAGCTACGGCAGCAGGCGCAGGGAAGGTGAAAGAAGATGAAGATTGAAGACGAAGAGAGGAAGGAAGAAGACCGAAAGAAGAAGCAGAAGACCATAAGAAGAACTGGGGCAGGAGAAGATGGAGGAAGAAAGAAGAAAGAGCCATTTTACACAATAAAGGACGTGTCAAAAACTACCCCTTGTTTTTTGTACCACTTTACTCCCTTTTCACATGGGGGGGTCGGGATCTGGGGGCCCCTTTATTTAAGGGGGCTTCCAGATTCCGATAAGCCCCCCATCCGCAGACTCCCACAATCACCGGCAAGGGTTGTGGGGATGAGGCCCTTCTCCCCATCAACATGGGGAGAAGGTGCTTTGGGGGTGACCTCAAAGCATCCTCCCCATGTTGAGGGCACGTGGGGAGGGGCGCCCTCGGAGGGGGGGGGGGCGCTCGCTCGTCCCCACCCCCTCTTGCCATGCCAGGGCTGCGTGCTCAGATAAGGGTCTGGTTTGGATTTTGGGAGGACCCCTACGCCATTTTTTTTAAATTTGGCGCGGGGTACCCCTTAAAATCCATACCAGACCTGAAGGGCCTGGTATGGACTCTGGGGGGGACCCCCATTTCATTTGTTTTTTAAATGTTGGTGTGGGGTTCCCCTTAAAATCCATACCAGACCTGAAGGGCCTGGTTTGGATTTTGGGGGGGGGACTCTGTCATTTTTTTAAAAAAAAATTGGCGTGGGGTTCCCCTTAAAATACATACCAGACCTGAAGGGTCTGTTATGGACTTTGGGGGGAACCCTATGCAATTTTTTTTTAAAAATCGGAGCGGGGTTCCCTTTAAAATCCATACGAGACCTGAAGGGTCTGGTATGGACTGGGGGGTGAGCAACGCAATGCTTTTTCAGTGATTTTATCTATATTTCTGGGAACCACCAATACATTACAGCCGCGATAATAAATGACAATTTTTCCTTTGGAAGTGTAATTTTGCTCTGGCTATGTTCTAAACATCACAGAGGTGTGTCATTTTACAGGCAGACTAAGAGGACCCCCCAGGCATGATATTTAAAAGAATATTTCATTTTTATGGTTTCACTTATTAACCACTTCCATACCGAGCGTGTTTTTTGGGTTCAGTGTTACGTGTTAAAAACAGTTTTTTTGCTATAATATTACTTAGAAACCCCAAACATTATATATATATTTTTGTAACACCCTAGAGAATAAAATGGCAGTCTTCCAAGCGTGCATTTTTTTGAAAAAATTCAGTTTTTTTAGTTAAAAAATAAGAAATCAGTAAAGTTAGGCCATTTTTTCCCATATTGTGAAAGATAATCTTACGCCGAGTAAAATGATACCCAAGATGTCAAAATTGCGTTCGCTCACGGAATGGCGACAAACTTTGCAACTTAAAAATCTCCATTGGCGACGTTTAAAAAATTATACAGGTTAGCAGTTTTGAGTTACAGAGGTCTAGTGCTAGAATTGTTGCTCTCGCTCTAACGATTGCGGCTATACCTCACATGTGTGGTTTGAACACCGTTTTCATATGTGGGTGGGACTTACGTATACGTTCGCTTCTGTGCGTGAGCTCGGCGGGACGGATCGCTTTACTTTTTTTTTTTTAATTATTTATTTTGCTTTTTACTTTTTATTTTTACACTATTCTTTTTTTAAAAAAATTCAAGAAAATGTAAGCATTCCTTGTAATAGAAAAAAGCATGAGAGGTCCTCTGATTTGGGGTCAAAAAGACCTCAGATCTCATATTTATAGTAAAATGCAAAAAAAAATAAAACAAAAAAATTTGAAAAAAATGACAGCCCAAAAAAAAAATGGACCCTTTAAGACTGTAGGGCGGACGTGACTTCTGATGTCATTTCCGCCCTGCCGTATTATGGAGCCGAGTGAGCAGCTTCAGCTGCTCAGTCGGCTCACGGACACTGGGGGGGACGGATCCGATCATCTCCGGGTCTGGTAAGCAGCAGAGATGACAGGAAAGTGGCGGGAGGGGGGCCACCTCTCCCGCCGCTGATAAAAGTGATCTCACGGTGAATCCGCCACTAAGACCACTTTTGTCATGTGCAGAATCGCCTGCAGAAAAAAACAATATCTGAATGGTGCCTGTAGCTGCAGGCACCATTCAGATATCACCACTCAAAGGCAGGACGTCAATAGACATCCACCTAAAGAGAAGTGGTTAAAATCACTGCTCCTGTTAAAACGATCAATTTAAAAACTTTTTTTTGCATTGATACATGTCCCCTAGGGCAGGACCCAGGTCCCCACACACTCTTTAGGGCAATAACTTACAAATAAGCCTTTAAAATGAGCACTTTTGAGTTTTCATGTTCAAGTCCCATTGATATTAACAGCGTTCGCGTGTTCGCACAAATTTTTTGCCTGTTCACAAGTTCTGGTGCGAACCAGGGGGTGTTCGGTCCATCCCTATAAGCGATAATATTTATCAACAGCCTCAATTGTCTCTGAGATTGGTTTATGCCAATCCTGGCATTGGAGAATGTTAAAACACATTAGCTTATATTGGTCTTTGTTCGTGATCACAAAGTTACCACCCTTATCTGAGGGCTTAATTGTAATATTATCTTTAGAGCTCAAGTTACTTAGAGCCTATTATTGTGTACCAAATTATGCTCTTGTGTAGCTATGTGAATATGTATATATCCAACAGCATCCAATACATTCTCACTTGCCGCCTGTGATTGCAAGCCTCGGGAGTGAATTGGTATTAGAATGTGGAGACCCTACCCCCATAGAGCTTTCACCAATAGTTCCCTGAACACCCTGTTTCAACCAATGTGCAAACCTTTCTGATTTTGTATGCTGTGTCCATCATGCCCATGTCTGTTGTTATCCACCGACCATCTCTTACCATCACCATCTTGTGAAAAAGATCCATCACCAAATGTTGTCCTCTTCCTAGAGCAACTGATTTCATTGAACCCTATGATAGAGAAGAGAAAGCAGAAGTGTTAGAAGTGTCAGATTCTACCCCCTTGTTAACTTATGCCCTACATGTTGTGCCTTGTAAAGGCCTATTTCATGTCCAAATCCTTTTGAACCCCCCTTGTGGTCACTTGTATGCCATATTACCCCCAAATCATGGCCGATCTAGGGGGGTCCTGGGAAGGGCTGTACACCACCCCAGATATCAGTTGCACCCCCCCAAAGCCCCCTGTTCTTCCCTCTCCTGGGCCCCCTCTACCTTGGAGGCTGTGCCCAGCTGCTGAGCCCATCCCTTCAATGCAGTCTTGTCACAGGCCGCCAATATCAGATGTGCACAGGGAAGGTGATTGGGGCAGTGCGCGCGTGTGGGGGGGAATTACAGAGAGACACACTGAGGATTAGTTTTGTAACTGCCCCCCACCACCCCAATCATCCTCTCCGTGCAATATCCTCTTGCCTCTGCCAGTCTTGTGTAGGGATCTGCGGCCTTCTACTGTCTGAATTTGTAAATAGCTGTTGTTTGTTAATACATTGGCAATAGGTTATCGACAGGTACTTCCTGTCCCTGCCAGCTGAAATCAAAAACCCTGATTGGAGGACTGTGGTATTTTATATAAAGTGGAGTTTCTAGGAAGTAGACACAGAACTGAGCTGCAAAGTCTTAAATGCTAAGTTCACTTTTTTCCCTAAAATCCAGCTCCCCTATGTACCAATATACCAATAATGTACCTCTGTTGCACAAAAATACAAGTTTTCTTTGGTTTTGAAGACCAGGCCTTACCTCCATCCATGGCTGTATTTTGGAGATCATTTCCGAAACCTTTTGGTATACAAAGAAGACAGACACACAGGACGGACAAGCCAGAATGACACAGGAAATATTTTACCAGCAGACCTCATCAGCGCACCTTCATCCATCAACTAATTTTTGACTCCACCCCCCGCATTATTTCATGTGTGAATTTGCCTGGCTTCCCCAGCGTCCCTTTAGGCAGGCTCAGGCTGCATGCTAAATTCCCTGGGGCCACATGCAGCCCACGGGACACCCCTGATGTAGTGCAAGAGCCTGCCTGATTGGATACAGAGTGGTTGGATAGATTATGTGTTCTCCTATGATATCGTTTTGGTAAATATAAAGGAGCTTGTACAGAGATTGTGCAATCAGATTGTACAGTGTATGGCCACATTTATACACCTAAAATTACCTAGTTGCGCTTTCAGTGTCATTAATTGTTAAGGGCACACCAAACACAGAAGCAAACACACATTTCGCCACATGAAAAAACAGGTAACAAATGCAGTAAAAAAATTTACAAAAATGTCCCATGAGCTACTTTACCAGATGTAGTGCAGCCCATTGAAATCAACAGGCTGCCCTATGTGTGTCACTGGAAAAACAAGCCAAAAAACATGCGCTCCCACTACTCTAGGTGTGAATGGGGCCTGAAAGTGAAATGTGTGCATTTATACAAGAATAATGAGGCTCCATTTACATCTGTGTGTTTCCAAATGCATGGCAAACTGCACAGATAATGCGCACTTTACTATGTGTTTCAGAAATGCTGCAAATGTGCATCATGTTTTTGTTGTCATTACATGTTAAAGGCTCCCCAAGTGCAGCAAACACACCGAAAACTGCAGTAATGCACCATGCGCCACTCCAAAAATAGTTATGGAGCTTCTCTGGGGCGGTTGTGAAAGTGAATGGACTGCCCTATGCTTTACAAGTGAAAACCTTCCAAAACAGCCAAAACAAACGAATGCGGGAATGTGAGTCTTTGCTATGTGGATGTGTGATCAAGGCCTGACAACTGACTGTCTCTGTCCACTGCCTCCTATATACCTGTATAAAGATGGCCATAGACTATGCAATCTGATTGCACAATCTCTGTACATTTTCCTTTAGGGCCAATTCACACTGAGGCGATCCGACTTCGGGGCGACTTTGCTAGGCGATTTGAAAAGGCGAAGCGGCGCGATTGCGGCGTGAATTCTGCGCGATATCAGGCGATTTTAGGCCATTTCAGGCGATTTCAACACGAGTACCTGGGACATGAGAGATGTGTCTTCTGGCAAAATTATGCTCTTCTTCCTGGAAAGTTGCTTCTTCATAGACGGGGATCTGACTTGGAAGCAAACTTCCATTGACTTCTATGGGCTCAATTTGCCTAGAAGCCGCTTGAAAATAGTACAGGAACCTTTTTTGGAATCGCTTTAGACTTGAGTAGCGCATATTAAGACGGCTCCATTCATTCCAATGGGATTTCTGATGTCAGGTGATTTGAGGCGAATTGGGGCGACACAAGTCCGATCGCAAATCGCCTAGGATCGCCTCAGTGTGAACCGACCCTTAGATTTACCAGAACTATGGAATGGAGGGCACACCTGATCCATTCAATTTGTATCAAATCAGGTAGGCTCTTGTACTACATAGCTGATGGGAGATCTAAAGGAGATTGTACAATTAGATTGTATAGAAAGTGGGTGGCAGGTGTTATTGTTCCAGAGTGGTGAACACACCCTATCACGCCCTCTTCTGGGATGCAACAAGGAAGTGAAGGCTTCTGGGAGATGACCTAACAGGATGTGAATGCTGATACAAGTTACAGGAAGTGATGCAATCTGAAAATCAATTTAAAGATGCAACAAGACTGACAAGATTCTAAATATTATGTGAATGAGGTAAGTGAGAGAAAAGCACATTGGGATGGCTGGGCCACAAATGGTATTGGAACACGCTTCCATTTATTATGAAAAGTGAAATTCTACCTGAAAAGGTGAACTTATCCTTTAAGACATTTGAAAGGGTCTGTCTCTACCTGGATGGGTGGGAGTAAGTGATGGCATTTGCAAGCATACGTAAGATCATGACACAACTCTATAGCTTCCCTTCTTTTTCTCTTTCTTAATCTCGGCACAACATAATGTAAGGATGTCTGTTTAGTGTAACTCCATTATTTATTTTCTTGATCTGTAACGTTCTCTTTCTGTAATTGTCTCTGTACATTGGCAACATTCTGCATCTTCATTTGCAACATCACTACTTTGAAAGTTATACCAGCTATTTTATAATGTGGTATACTCGATTAAGATCAGGCATTTCTTTTTGTTTTGAATACATTAGATCTATATTTATTTAACCGCCTCAGGACCGCCCACCGTCAAATGAGGGCGGAGCGGTCATGCTCTCACAGCGGGTGGACGTCATATGACGTCCTCCCTTTAAGCCGGGATTGCGCGCGATCGGGCGCGCGCATCCCGGCTCTGTCGGTGTCGGCGTGTCCCCAGGACACGCCGCTACACCGACAGGGGTGAACAGCCATTGGTTATGGCTGTTCACCACGTGATCGGCTGTGACGAAGTCACAGCTGATCACAAACGGCACGCCCGCCGTTCGCACGGCGCTTGCGCGCGATCGGGAGCGGGCTGCGCGTGCGTGTCGGTGGCGGCGTGTTCCTGGGGAACACTGCCTGTCACCGACACATGTATCAGCCGCCGGCCGGCGGCTGATACCTTGTGATCGGCTGTGATCTACTTCACAGCCGATCACATACAGTGTAAACAGAGCGGTAACTCACTGTTACCAGCTCTTCTCTCCTCACACAGTGTCCAGTGTGAGGAGAGAAGAGCTGGGATCAGTGAGTTACTGATCTGCACAGTACAATCACACTGATACTGACCCCCCCCTGCCCCCCCCAATGCACCTGTCACCTTAACATTCACCACATATGCCCCCATAAAGGGTACCTGTCATCATAAAGTGTACCTGTCCTCAGACTGCGATCATAAAGAGCACCTGTCACCCATCACCCGTCAGTGACCGTGGCATGTCACCCGTCACCCGTCACTGACCACCGCCAGTCACCCGTCACCCATCACTGACCACCGCCAGTCACCCATCACCCATCACTGACCACCACCCATCACTTATCAGTGACCACCGCCAGTCACCCGTCACCAATCAGTGATCACCGCCAGTCATCCATCAGTGACCACCGCCACTCACCCGTCACCCATCAGTGACCACCGCCAGTCACCCGTCACCCTTCAGTGACCACTGCCAGTCACCCGTCACCCATCAGTGACCACCACCAGTCACCTGTCACCCGTCACACATATGTGACCACCGCCACTCATCTGTCACGCATCTGTGACCACCGCCAGACACCAGGCACCCATCAGTGTGCACCGCCAGTCACCCATCAGTAACCACCACCACCACACACCCAGCACCCATCAGTTAC
>BLSH010391642.1:711768-756843 GCA_018402905.1 Glandirana rugosa
AAAAAAAAGTAAAACTTATCTCATTCCCTCCTAATATTGGGGACATTCTAAATGAAAACGGTAGAGACGGGGTAACGTCTCTATAGGGAAGTGTAGGACAGGGTATCTGTTTGTCTTTCAGTCTCCTTTAAGGACGTTTTTACCCTTAAAGAACCTCTGGGGTCCAGGGGTCTTGATCATACGGGTAACCTTCTAAATTGGAGATAATAAAAAGACCCCTGTTGAGTTTTAAACCCTAAAAGAAAATGAAAGTTAAAGTCACGATTATCATTTACACTGTTTATCTCTCCCACTTAGAGGGATTACCCCCGTGTCTGTCGTTAAATTTGACTGTCCACAAGGTGTTGCATGACTGAGTAATTGTCATTCAAAGTGTGATAGCGCTGAAAGCTGAAAAATGGCCTGGACAGGAAGGGGGTTTTCGTGCCAGGTACTGTTGTGGTTAAAGTGTAACTAAAGGCAAAACTTATTTTTTAGATATGGATAAAGTAGAGAGGGATTAGAACACCTGTCAGTTTAAATTGCTGTCTGTGCCCCCATTAGGGAGATTCACCCTCTCTATTTGTCACATTTACTATTAGCACTGAAATTGAAAGTAAAAGAAAATCCCAAATTTTGAGTTGTCCCCAGAAAAATAATAGAGGTTAAATCTTCCAATGGGCATACTAGTTCTGGGGACCTGGGGTCTCCAAGAAATTCCCATTTTTGCAGGAATTTCCTCTGACTTTCTGTTTGTCTATGGGACAGGATGTGAAGGGATATCTCTGCAATGGGGCAGAGATGGCAAAAGTAAATCTTACAGGGGTTATAATCCTCCCTTACTCTATTCAAAATGAAAAAAAAAAGTTTTGTCTATAGTTCTACTTTAACACTGCTTTTATTATTTGTTTTAATAATCGTATTGTGAGGAATACGGGAAAGCTACATTCTGGTATAGGCAAAAGGTAGCATTCAGTTATGATATTTATCAGTAAGCAAATACGTGAGGCGTAAAATTAAAGTGACATGCTAAAAACGTTAAGTTTGCAAATAATAGAGCATAAACTGCAAAAAAAAAAAAATCTTCCTCCTTAAGGTGCCATGTGCAAATATGTGCTGTAAAGTGCCACCGTGTACAGTAGAATTTTGTGATGAATCCCACCACCGTGCTAATATTGCACTTACCCCTAGCTGTTGATCTCTTATTACAGGAGATCAAAGGAAGCCTTTATGTGTATCCTCCCAGAGCTGTAGCGTAGTACTGGCATGGAGCCCAGGGACTTCCACGGTTATGTCCAGAAATACTTGATCCACTCTTTCACAGATTTTTTCTTTTCCTTAAACTACAGAACAGCAATATTTTTGTTTCACCACACAGCAGCTTTGGTTTAAACTGATGCCACCTGTGGCACAACTGTGCCACAGGTGATCTCCTGTAGTAAGAGATCAACAGCTAGGGGTAAGCGCAATATTAGCACAGTGGTGGGATTCATCACAAAGTTTTACTGTGCACAGTGGCACTTTACAGGACATATCTACACAAACATTAGCCATGGGCTGAGGGGGAGGCGGATTGAATGGACGACACTCATCCTTTGGTGATACCTTCTCCATCTGCTGAACAGACGTCTGGAACCCTGGCAGATAAGGTAGGGGAACCATCTCTGGCCAAAATTCTGGACATTATCAAGTCCTGCCATGCCTCCCTATTATCACAAATCAAGACTATCCGGGCAGATTTTGCCATATTTAAGTGTCCAACGCTGAACAGTGCATCAGCACTGTGGAAGATGACCTTAATCCTCTTATGGTCATAGTGCGAAAGGTGGTGGTGGACTACAAGTCCCAGGAAACCAAACTTGGAGACATCGAGGGCAGACTCAGATGTAATAATCTCCGGTTCCTGGACTTCCCGGAGGGATTGGAAGGTAGGCGTCCAGAGGAATTCCTATTAACATGGTTGAAGCAAACTTTTGGAGAAGACAGCTTCTCACATTTATTTGCCATTGAATGGGCTCACAGGGTCCCGTTGAGAGCTCCACCATCGGGAAGGTTCCCTAGACCCATTCTGGCAAGGTTCCTTTATTTTAGAGATAAAGAGACCATTCTCCAATGAGCAAGGAATATGCCTGAGCTGCTATGCAACAATAACCACATCACAATATTCCCCGATTTCTCTGCAGCCATGCAGAAACAGAGGGCTGCGTTTCAAAGTGTGAAGCAGTGCCTTAGAGAATGTAAGCTACCCTACAGCATGTTATACCCGGCAAAACTCTGAGTTGTGCACGGAGGCAAAACACAATTCTTCATGTCACCTAAAGAGATGGTTGGAGTCGCTTGGAAGCACCTGAACTGTGACTGGTTATACTGTTTAGCAAAGGCTCACTGGATCCAAGACTCATTGCTGATTTCCATTTCAAGCTACTTTGTTAGGAGAAGTTCCATGCCTTCAGCTGTCTTGGGCGCTTGTGTGCACGCCTGTGCGCGTTCGCACGCGCCAGAAACAGTGCCAAATGGCTCTATTTAGTTCCTCCATGCCCAGCAGCCAGTGCTGTCCATTCTACAGCATTACCAGTGCCTTTCAGTGACCTGTTCCAAGTTACCCGTTTACCTGTGACCCTGCTTGAACCCGTACCCGCTTGAACTCTGCCTGCACTGACCCTGGCTTGCCTACGACCACTCTTCTGTCTGACCCCTGTGTACCTCCACGTGCCTGCCTGTTAACGACCCTGCCTGCACCTGAACATCCGATTGCCTGTCCCTCCTGTACTGCTTTGCCCGCATGTTACTGACCCGGCCTGCATCACTACTCTCCAGTCTTGCACGGATTTCTGGAAGACATCATACCATCATCTGTGTCCAATCCAGCCCTCATGCTCCCCTGTGCTCCAGTGCTCTCTATCTGCTCTACCAGGGGTCCTGGAACCAGGGCCGTAAGAGAGCTTCCCTACTGCATAAGTCAGACTATACCATCAAGTACGTGACATATTTGTACTGGTTGTTTATTCATACCAACAGTTGCCCAGTCAGGGCCTTCTCTCTTTTGGCTTGGCTGTCCCACTAAAATGTGGCCGGCTGACTGAACTGTTTTTTTTTTTTCTTCCTGTTTTTATTCTACACACCCTTTCTTACCTCCTACTTGCTCGAAGAATTATTCTCTCAACAGGGTGATATTGTTTGGTTGTTGTTCAGGAGACAAAGCCTTCAGTATGTTTGGGACTGTGGGCAGGGAGGGTAGGGAGGGGGGAGTTGGGGAAGGGATCCAATGTTCTGGATCACATGATGCTGTGCTGTTTGGTTTTTTTCTTAAGTCCTTAAGACTTTTACGGCTTATCATATGCTATGTTTCAATCACTAAGGTTGTACTCGGTAACAATGTTCTACTACTGGCAATACCTTTTCAATGTGACTAAGCTTGAATGGCTGTATCCTGTTGCCTCCAGAGATTACACAGTACCACATTCTCACAGTCAGTGTTTTTATGTACCTCATACAATATGGCGTCTCACACACAGCAGCTTAACTTACTCTCCTGGAACGTAAGGGGTCTTAATTCTAAGGTCAAGTGGGCACTGGTATTCAATTATATCCAAAAACGTAAGCCCCAGATAATTTTCTTACAGGAAACCCACCTTGTGGGATCCAGAATCTTAGCCCTTAAACAAGCATTTATAGACAATGCCTTTCACTCCTCGTATTAAAAATATGCTAGGGGGTTTTGATATCTAAATCCTTATACTGCACACGTAAACACATAGCCACTGACCCGCTTGGCCGATACGTAGTGCTAGTTCTCCTTATTAATAACTTACCATATACCTTTGTGGCTGTATATATCCCCCCGCCCTTCACACTGGCCATATGGGAAGCGGTGATGACAAAGGTGTTCAAGATGGCTGAGGGACCTGTTATTTTGGCGGGTGTTTTAAATACTGTACTTTCTCTGGAGATGGACAGGATCCATGCCAAAACTGTCTGCACTATTCCTCGTATATATGATGAACATCAAATATTGTGCACCTCGCCAGATGCCATACCTGATGCATTTCTCTGATACTACTCTGGGCTATACTCCTCATCACTGGCTCAGATTCCGCTTGCTGCCCTGTCCCAAGAGGCAGCGGCAGAGCTTGATCTTCCCATCTCGGTACCAGAAATAGAGACAGCAATGAAATCCCTTAGCCCTAACAAAACCCCGGGGCTGGATGGATTTCCGGTGGAGTGGTATTGCACCTACGGGGAATTCCTGGCTCCGAAACTACTAGAAATATTCAATGATTCATTTGATAGGGGTACACTCCCTGATTCCCTTAGAGTGGCCCTAATTGTCCTGATCCTCAAACCGCATAAGGACCACAATTTTTGTGAATCCTACTGCCCCATATCTTTGATAAACATAGATGCTATAATATTAGCTAAACTCCTGGCTAAAAGGCTCAACAAGGTTATAGCTTCTATTATACTCTCTGATCAAACAGGCTTCATACCTATGAGATCGATAGCTATTAACCTCAGGAGATTGTTCACAATTCTATAATCTGAGGGGCCGGAACCAGATACTCATATTGCGGTATCTCTAGATACACATAAGGGCTTTGACTCCCTTGAGTGGCCCTATCTGATGGTTTTCCTTGTGTGGATGGGGTTCGGACCTAAATTTATAAACTGGGTGAAGATATAGTAATATGCCAACCCCTTGGCCTGCTTGAAGGTTAATAATCTCATAACCAATACGTTTGAGATAGGCAGAGGATCGTGACTGGGGTGCCTACTGTCACCCCTGCTCTTTGCCATGGCCATTGAGCCATTGGCAACATTAATTAGAGCAGACCAGGTAATCAGGGGCTGTTGGATAAATACATTAGAAGAAAAAAACCTCCTTGTAAGCAAATGATATGCTGCTGTACTTGGCAGATGATAAAGAATCCCTGAACCAAGCAATGAGTGTAATCTCCAGTTTCGGTGCATGTTCTGGGTTTAACCACTTCAAGACCGCCCGCTATCATACGACGGCGGCATTTTGAAGTGGTCTCAGTGGCGGTTTCCGGTCATCTCCGCCGCTTACCGGACCCGCCAGCAGCAGCGGAAATGATTGGGTCTGTCCCCCCCCCCCCAGTGTCCGTGAGCAGAGTGAGCGGCTGAAGCCATTCACCCAGCTCCATAACATAGCTGGGCGGAAGCAACGTCACAAGTCACTTCTGCCCAATGGTCTTAAAGGGCCCTTTTTTTTTTTTTTGCACTGCCATTTTTTTTTTTTTTTTTTTTAGTGTAAATATGAGATCTGAGGTCTTTTTGACCCCAGATATCATATTTAGGAGGTCCTGGCATGCTTTTTTCTATTACAAGGAATGTTTACATTTCTGGTAATAGGACTAAAAGTGATCAATTTTTTTTAAAAGAACAGTGTAAAAATAAAAATTAAAAAGTAAAATAAATAATAATAAAAAAAATTAAAGCGCCCTGTCCCCACGAGCTCGTGTGCAGAAGCGAACGCATATGTTTCAGTTTCAAGTTACAAGTTTCAGTACCTGGGGGTGAACGTTCAACTGCCCTTGAGTGCACATGTCTCTAATAACCTTGTTCCCCTAGTAAACTGCTTGAAGCTTAATCTACAATCATGGTCCCAATTGCCCCTAAATTTATTAGGCCGCATAAACATATTTAAAATGATATACCTAACCTGATTTCTCTATCTCTATGGCATGCCCCGGTCTATATACCTCTTCATGGACATCAATAAATTACTTTTCTCCTACGTTCACTGACAGACGCAGCTCTTCATGACATGTGGGGTTTATGCTTGTCCAACTAGAAATTAACTAGGCAGGGAAAAGAACAGCTGGCCCCTCCCATGGGGCCGTCCTCTCTTCCCACATAAACCCTCAACATAGCATAGCTCAGCAGTTTCAATGCCTAGTTTGCAAGGAGTTGACCTGGCTTCCCTTTAGGGGAATTGCGGTCCTGTTTGTGACCATTTCTTTATTCTTTCTTTTACTTTTATTTTATTTTATACTTCTATCAAGCAATGATCTGCTATCAAGAAGCCGGCCGGGGCATAGAGAGTCCACGGGCTCTGCACATTCCCCTGCCTGGCCGACGCGAGCCAGTCCCGCGGTATGGGACCCGCCGCATCGTGCCCATTCCGTGTGGGTGGCCGGGGGTGATCCCCACTTGAGCCCAATCCCAGATGTGATTCGGGTGGGGCGATTCCTCTGGCCTGCAGCATACCTTCCAAGGGGCGGAAGATGTGCGAATGGGTGGCTACCCGCCGCGCTCGTCAGGAGTGGTGAGTGGAAGTTTCCCCCTTCCCCCCTTTTTTCAGGGGTGGAAGGGGGACCGACAAAAAAAATGTTCTGGGTAGCCGCCGGTAGGGACGCGTGGTGCCCTTTTTCATCCCCCCCCACTGCTCGAATTTTCGCTCTGCCATAGCCGCGGACATACTGGGCCTATGGAGCTTTCCCTCTAGTGCTCAGAGCGGCCGTTTGCGGTACTGCACTTTCCCTGCAGGTGGGTTTCGGCCTCTAGTGTTCAACAGCAGCCATATTGGAACCTCCTGCTTCTGCAAAAACGTGTGTAAAATGTTTTTTCCTTTCTCTTTGGAACGGTGTGGCTCCTGACTGCGCGGCTCTTCTGACGGTCCTCAAAGTTACAGGCAGCAAACAGCAAATATAGCTGGGTTCTCCTGTGGGTGCTGGTGGGTGCAGTCCTCCTGGGTTCCCTGGTGCGCTGTGGGGCAGTGGTGTGCGGCTGTGTGGGGGTGCCTCAACATGCTAGTATACACCTGTGTGTTACTAAGGGTGATTTGAGTGGAGAACGATGGCAGACTATACTGCTGAGCCTGCTGAGGAGGATTCAGCGGTGGCGCAATCTGCGCAGGGCGCTTTTTTGGACCAGCTGCAGGCAGTCTTTAGTGAATTTCTCCCTCGGGCGGATGTCGCCCAACAGGCCCCCGGGAATCGTCCCCCTCCTCCTTGTTCTTCAGGGGAGGATTCTGATCCGGAAGTGGCTTCAGGGGTCACAGGGACCCCAGTGGACCTATCTGATGGGGAACTGGGTCCCTCTGACGGAGAAGAGGATCAGGGGATGGCGGCTGCGCGCGAAAAAGCGCTGGTTTCCGCCATTGTCGCTGGAATTCGCACTACGCTGCGATTGAGCCAGGATGGCGAATCGCAGACTTCTGCGTATGTGTGTGGGTCCTCCAGGCCCCCCAGAGCCCCTAAGGCTTACCCCTATGATCAATTTTTTGATCACTATATTTATCATGAATGGCAGCGTCCGCAGCATTCCTTTTCGCTGTCTAAATGTTTCGCTGCTCGCTATCCCTTTGAGGAAAGCTTTTTGAAAAAATGGGAATCACCTGCGGTGAACCCGCCGATAGCTCGCCTTAATAAGGCAACGACCATTCCTCTGGAAGGGCCCCTTCCTTCAAGGACCCCACTGACAGAACTGAGCACTGTTAAAGTCGCTATTCCTGGTGGCGAGTTCTGCTCTGTGGCCAGCCCTGGCGTCAGCCATGGCAACGCAATATCTATCTGAGCGCATGGCGGAGCTCCAGAAGGATCTGGACTGCGGCCGCCTGATGGACGCCCCGCAGAGGGCTGATTTTTTTGCTCCAAGGTTTCAGTTACCTTTGTGATGCGGCCGTTGATTTACTGCCTATGTTATCCTGAATAGTGGTGTTTGCCGTTATCCTCAGACGGATACTTTGGTTGCGTTCTTGGTCCGTTGACCACGCTTCCAAAAAAGGTCTCGCTGACCTTCCTTTTGAGGGTGGACATCTATTCGGTCCACAGCTGGATGAGATCATGAAGGACTTCACACGAGGTAAGAGCACCTTCCTCCCAGAGCCCTGGAGGCGAGAGTTTCACCGTAGACAGGGGCCCCCTACATCGGGTCAGAAGGGCATCGCGCCCCAGGCACAGCAGGTAAAGGGACCCGTTCCGGTAAGGTTGCTGCAGGGGCCGGTAAACGGCAGTGGCAGTGCAAAACCGAAAAGGCAGAGGACAAGCCCTCCTCAGAATGATGGGTTGCACCCACCCGGGCTTCGGGTGGGGGGACATCTTCTGAGGTTCGCAGACCGGTGGCTTGCTCACATTCCTGACCGTTGGGTCCGGGAAGTGGTGTCCACCGGGTACAGGATAGAGTTCAACACTCTACCCCCAGACAGGTTCTTCCCATTGAACTTAGGGCTTAAGGGAACGCCAGGAGGCCCTCTTTGGGGCTGTCCAAGCACTCTCGGACCAAGGGGTGATCATGCCAGTGCTTCCAGCGGAGAGGTTTTGAGGTTTTTACTCAAATCGGTTCGTGGTCCCCAAAAAAGGGGGGGGGGCGGCCAGTACTAGACCTGAAGACCCTAAACCGGTATGTCAGGGCGCAGAAATTCCGGATGGAATCTATCCGCTCGGTTGTGGCCTCCCTCCACCAGGGGGAATTTCTGGTGTCTCTGGACATCGGGGATGTGTACCTCCATGTGCCTATTTGTCCACGGCATCAGCGTTTCCTTCGCTTTGCAGTGGGGGACCTCCATTATCAATTTGTGGCACTCCCTTTCGGTGTGGCCTCAGCCCCTCGAGTTTTCACAAAACTGCTAGCTCCAGTGTTGGCGTTGCTGTGACAGAGAGGCATTGCGGTAGTAGCCTACCTAGATGACCTGCTCCTGCGAGCGGAGTCCGCCTCAGCTCTGGAAGAGAATGTGAGAATCACAATGACCTCGCTGCAGGACTTCGGCTGGTTGCTCAACCTGCAGAAGTCGACGGTGTCTCCATCCCGTCGCCTGGAGTATCTGTGCCTGATCCTGGACACAGAGCAGGCAAAGGTTTTCCTTCCTCCAGCCAAGTTGCTGTCACTGCAGTCGGCAGTGCAAACCCTCCTGTCACACTGACAGTCTTCATTACGATTCTGTATGCGGGTGCTGGGGCTCATGGTCTTAACTTTGGAGGGGATACCATACGCCCAGAGTCACACTCGTCTCCTTCAGCGAGCAATTCTGGCTCGGTGGGACAGGTCCCCTTGGTCCTTGGACTTTCTGATCCATCTGAGCTCCCAGACCAGGGCGTCTCTGACCTTGTGGCTCTGGGACTCGGCGCTGAATCAGGGGAAGTCATTCCTGCCCCTTCAGTGGTTGATCATCACCACGGATGCCAGTCTTTCAGGCTGGGGCGGGATTCTGGGGCAGCTGTCTGCCCAGGGCCGTTGGTCGGCACAGGAGGCTCGCCTTCCCATCAATGTGCTGGAACTGAGAGCAATCAGATTGTGCCCATCTCACTGGACAGTGAGGTTGTAGGGTCGTCCGATTCGGATTCAGTCAGACAATGCCATGGCAGTGGCTTATGTGAACCATCAGGGCGGCACGAGGAGTCCAGCAGCTGCGGCAGAGGCAGCTCTGATACTGCGTTGGGTGGAACGTCACGTTCCGGCAATCTCCGCCATTTACATTCCAGGTGTAGAAAACTGGCAGGCGGACTTACTCACTCGCCAGACTCTGGACCAAGGAGAGTGGTCTCTCCACCCTGAGGTGTTCAACCAGATATGCCGCAGATGGGGGACGCCGGACTTGGATCTCATGGCGTCCCAGTTTAATCACAAGATGAAGATCTTTGTGTCCAGAACGAAGGATCCGTTGGCAGTGGCCACGGACGCTCTGGTGGCCCCCGGGGCCGTTATCGCCTTCTGTACGCCTTCCCTCCGATAAAACTTCTACCGCGTTTGCTACGCAGGATAGTGGCGGAGGGAATACCAATAATCCTGGTGGCTCCAGATTGGCCTCGGCGCACCTGGTACGCTGACGTGGTGCAAATGGTGGCAGACATCCCCTGGCGGCTCCCGCTGCTAGACGATCTACTGTCTCAGGGGCCCATCTTGCACCCTGCTTTACCCTCGCTGGCTTTGACGGCCTGGCTATTGAGTCCCTGGTGCTAAGAATTAGATAAACTGTGACCCACGCATATTCTGTTCGGGGCAAGGTTCCCCCCTTTCCGGTCACGGCTCATTCTACCCGGGCTGTTAGCACTTCCTGGGCTTTTAGACACTAGGCCTCTGTGTCACAGGTGTGCAAGGTGGTCACTTGGGCCTCGGTACACACTTTCACTAAGTTTTATGAGGTTGATGTGCTAGCATCTTCGGATGCTGCTTTTGGCCGCAAAGTTTTGCAGGCGTCAGTGTAGGCGCGTCTGGCGCCTCCTTAAGAGGTTCTGTTGGGTACAGTTGTTATCGTTTACCCAACCCTCTTTTTGACACAGCTTTGGGACATCCCCACATGTCATGAAGAGCTGCGTCTGTCAGTGAACGTAGGAGAAAAAGGTATTTTATTAAAACTTAGCGTAAAATCCTTTTTCTCCGAGTTCATTGACAGATGCAGCACACACCCCTCTGTGTTCTATGTACGGCTTGTGTACGAACTGCTGAGCTATACTATGTTGAGGGTTTATGTGGGAAGAGAGGACGACCCCATGGGAGGGGCCAGCTGTTCTTTTCCCTGCCTAGTTAACTCCTAGTTGGACAGGCATAAACCCCACATGTCATGAAGAGCTGCGTCTGTCAGTAAACTCGGAGAAAAAGATTTTACGGTAAGTTTTAATAAAATCCCTTTACTTCATTTTTGTGGGGGGTCTAGCCCCCCTAGGGTCTCTTTGGAATTGGTGCATTTGCCTATTGTGGAAGGGGGGTCTGGCCCTTCCAAATCTCCAATGTTATTATTTAGCGGCCCAACTGACAAAAATTCACTGGTGGTTCTTCCCAGGCTCAGATATAGCCGCAGTGGCTACTCAGGCTGCTCTTGTTCACTCCTATGAGGCATTTATTAATGTACTATATAGTAATGACCCATATCCTGAAACTGGAGTGGATATTCTTAAGCTGTTGTATAAAATTTTCCATATTTGTAATAAAAAAAAGGGGGGTTCTCTTTTAAATACATCAACCAACGCCCCCTTCTGGCATAACCCCCAATTGGAAGAGGTGTTTAAAATACCAGGGAGGATCTAGATGGGCTAATTATGGTATTAAATATGTACACCAACTTTTCTTCAAAGGGACATTTAGATCATTCAGGAATATACAGCTGGAGTATAGGGTTCCCAATCAATTTAAGGCTACCTACAACTGAGACATGCCATAGCGGCCCAATATGGGCTGTCTGAGGTATCACTTCTCCCATCTAATTTGGAAAAACGACTGTTTGACGCTGACCATACTAAACTCATATCCAGGTATTACTCTCTCTTTCTATCCGCTTCATCCCGGGGAATGGAGAAGATAGCCAGACAATGGGCATCGAATAGTCCAACCCTTAGTGACTAAACCTGGTCGGAGGTGATGGGAGCTCTGATACCCTCAGTAATTTCTGCCTGAAATAAAAATGGGGTGGTTATGGTTTCCCCAAGTTCATTTGTAATTATATATTAATTGTCCATTCCTCTCATTCGTTAAGCTACTAAAACTCTGATACCAGTAATGATAATAGTATGATAGTAAGATTATCTTATATCTATATATATAAAAATAATCAATCACTCTCTACTTCAATAAAGCAAAGATTACATTTATTATAAGGAAAACAGAAATGCTAACATAAAAACGCTAAGAGAATATCATAGAGCCTATAACATAAATAACATAAGGTGGTGATACTTAGGCTGTCCTCGAAATGTTGTTCTGGCTGGTCCGATGGTAAAGGATAAGAGCGAGAGAGAGAGAGAGAGAGAGAGAGAGATATAGATATGGGGTTCCTCTGCCTTTTTAAACCCATTCATACATCATACACACACACCCGCCCAAGGCCGGCCTACTTATGCATTCTGTCCAATGGCGACAGACTTCCTTTCCTTGGGTCTGTCCCTAGGACGCATGCCTGGATTGTCCACTAGAGGCAGTATATGTCCATTTATCACTCACAGCTGACCCATGATCATTTGGGGTCAGCTGGTCCCTTTGATGTCACGTACTCAGGAACTGTTAATTTACACCTCTGCAGGAGATCTCCTCTGGCTTTCTCTACCACTACACCTCATCGCAGGGGGTGTATGGATATTTCCTGGAAGGATATGGCCATTTACCAACACCCCACTGTGTCAATCTGTCCAGATGTCTTTCGCTCCCACACAGTGACCAAACAACTTTGGCCTATCATATCCGTAACACTCCAGAACTATGATATTAAATCAGTTGCCATCCAACATATGCCGCTTTGGGCCTGAAGGGCACATACCACCCTTCTTCGGAGACAGCCTCCATGGCAAAGTCCATAAATGTCTTCACATGTTGTGCTTCATGTGCCGCTTTGCCTGAAGGGCACACACCTCCCTTCCTCTGGAACAGCTCCAATGGCACAGTCCATAAATGTCTTAACATGTTGTGCTTCCCAACATGTGCGACTTTGCCTGAAGGGCACACACCTCCCTTCCTCTGGAACAGCTCCTATGGCACAATCCATAAGTGTCTTATCATGGGTTTCCCAACATGTGCCGCTTTGCCTCTGGGTGATACACCTACCACCATTCTTCAGCGACAGCATCCATGGCACCACTCTGTGTTATCTCCTTCCTGGTCTCTTCATGAGGGGGTGCAATATAGGCTGGGGGTGTCCATTCACTCACCATTCACCAACACACACTCCGAGCCACGTTTCAACCAGCTTCCAGATGCAGAACCTCGAGGAGGGCCTTATTCACCCGTGTTACTAATCTAATACAGGTATGTCAAACTATACTATCACACAAATCATTCCGTTACCATATTATATACATGTACATTCTAATCACCGCCTTAAACATCCCACCCCCAACCTCTTATAACCCTTCATTGTGTATACGGGGCGGGATTAGGCAGGCTTGTTCAATATGGCCTTTCCTACCACAGTTCTGTCATAAATGCGGTGCGCTGTGACCCTGAATTGGCAGTAAAGCCTCCAACTTGTACGCTGAGACCTTACCGTCAATTCGTCCCTCAACTTGCATAGATAAATGTGAAACCTTTATATAAACATCGGATCACACATGGTTATACTTGAAACAGCAAAAAAACCCACAAAATTCCCTCCCTGTGCCTGGGTTTCAGAGACCATGCCCAGGACATACCATGCACCTCTAGCTACGGTTAGATTCAAGGAACACCCTAGTTCCATGACTAACATTACATTGGTATTCTTTAGGACAAAGAAACAAACTCGTCTATGTTCCAAATAATACCCAGGTGCTTCCTTCCCAGCAATGATCTCTCCATCCAGAACACAGTGTGACACATCTTCCCAACATTCCCAGCGGCGTACTGATCTGGCATACACAGAATGTCATGGTCATGCCTCCGACAGAGGGAAATATCAACCTGTCTCCAGCTTCCCTCCACTCTGACCACAGGTGGGTAATATAGCCCTAAATGCAACAAGGTAGAATCCCCAGTCAGTAAGCCCATTGATACCACAGAATATACAGAGCGAGTCTGCGCTTCTATATCTGGTATCAACGGGTAAGCCGAACACCTTCCATAACCCAAACTAGCGCAGCCCATCCAGGCATTAGACCACCACTTTGGATTATTGTAAACAATGTGTTTTGGCAAAAATCTTACTGAGCTGTGAAGCTAACTCATAAGGCCACTGTCCCTTATACAGAGACTGCACAATCAGCTTGATGTTGGTTGATAATTCCGCCTGCCCCTGCGTGCACGCCAAAGCCCATGATACATTCTTGCCTTGTACCACCACACTCCCTACCAACTTTTCCAAATGGTAGAAAATATCTTGAGCCATTTTAACCTGGGGCATTCAATTGAATGTTATTAAAGATGTCAATAATCTCTCTCTGAGTAACAAAGCCCCGCTTACTGTCTGCCGTTACGGCTGAGAGTTTGTTCCTCAGGATACTGACATTCACTTCATTAATAACACCCATCCCTGCTCCTATTCCCCCCAATATAGTGCTGAATACATCCCTCCTCTTTCGATTGCTCCTCAGAAATAAGCGTCCCGAATGAACCTCATTCCGTGTCCGCACATCTCTGGGAGCAAGCCACTGGTACAATGACCGCATTTGATTCAGTGTGTATTCAGCACATATGGGGTAATATGTTCTTATCAACCACTGTGAGATGTTGAAGTGCCATGTGGTGAAGGCATACTGTACCCTGGTAGCCAGCAAATGGGAAGAGCTTAGAACCATTTGTAGTGGTTCCCCTCTTTCCAACGAAGCATGTTTTTGTGAATTGACATTGTGCAGGGTTCCAACTGCTCAGGTGAGACATCAACCAGGTGTTTTTCCCTTATGTCCAGTTCTGGTGTCCCACATGTCCTGTAACCGATACCTTCTCTATAGGACTGCTAGAATTGAGACACCACCCCTACAAGGAAATTCTCACCCTGTTGATGTGTCATCTGGAGCTCTCCAGTCTGGCCAACAGACATCTAAGTGTCAGCCTCCTGGGTACCTACACCATGTTAATTCAGTAATGCCAATACACTTCACACATTAAAACATTTTTCCTTCTTTCAATTCTTCACCAAAAACAAACATATTTTTCTTTCTTGTTTTGCAGGATTGGATAGGTTATACTATTTCCCTAACCTCCAACCCATTGCACTTGTATTCACAGTTTTCCTACATTCATGAGCGATTCTGGCAACAATGTTCCACAAGTCCTGTTGATGGGCACAGTCTTTCAGATGCAGTGTTGACACTAGATTGTCCATAAGAAAAAGAAGCCTTATATTACAAATATTAATCGGAATCTTTGTTTGTCCCTTCTCCCCTGACCGTTTGTCAGAACAACTTTGTGACATGGCATGGCACAGACAAACTTCCACCCAGATGAACATCTTTCATCCATGTTCCAGAGACCTCTCCAATCTTTCGCTCCACCAGGACTCTGGAAGTGAAAAACAAGGGCAGAATCAAATTCTTATCCGCAATATCTATTCGCTTGCATTTTCCTTACAGAACCTCCCCTGGAACCCAGGAACTCAGTTTTCCTGGCTTCTGCAACTCTGAACAGACTAGTAAAACAGCCAATTACTTTTTTAGGCTGATCCCACTCTAAACTGAATTCCCATGACAAGGACAAAACAAAAAGTAAAAATGACTGCTGCTTTCCCACTGTTCTCATTTTAAACATAAAAAAAAACAAAAACAAACAGACAGAATGTGTGTATCTGTTACCTAAAACCTACACACTAACTCCCCTTTCAGGTGGACAAAATCTAAACACTTTGGATTTTTCCACCTGAATGAAAATAAAAACAAAAGACCTAAAAAAAAAACTCATTTACAGGCCACTGTAACTTTCTGCCAACTCCTGCCTCAAGCAAACTATTCAGTTGCTAATTTAGGGCCTATTCACTGACCCCCTTTCAGGTGAACTAAACCTAATAATTTAGCATTTTTCCACCTGAACAAAACAAAACAAAAAATCCAAATAAATGAACAAAAATTGAAAAAAACTACAAATAAATCAATAACCAAAAAAACATAAAAAAAATAAAACAAAAATAGTACGAGGGAGGAAAAAAAAAACAAATACGAAGGAGAGAAGAAAAAAAAAATACTAATATTTTTAAGAATAAAAATCCAGAGGCTTACCCTTGAAAATACTACAAAATACATCAAGGTTCTCCATAATATTTCAAAAATTAAAGCCAAAACAAAAGACTCGCATCTAAACCTTATTCCTCCCCAAGCAACGTTAACCTTAAAATTCTTACCATCGCTGAAATTCGCTAACGGCTGCTAACAAAGGATTTGTTCCCCCCATTTGCTATACCCATGTGAACATGCAGCTGCCTCCATTTTAAATTTATTCAGCTGCTCCAAATACACATGCCTTTCCTGTCTTAACTGACTATTTTCAGCTTGTAGTCTCAGCATCTGGGTTTTAAAGGGGACACGGGTTTGATAATTATGGCCTCTATGCCTCGGATTGCTACCCCATCTGGGGGAGTAAACTTCATAACGCCTCGGTGTAGTTTTAGGGTACCGAGAATTTCTCTGCATATTATTGTTATTAGACCTCAAACAATATCTTGCAATGTGACCCCACTTTTTACAGGCGAAGCACTTGAGAGCTGGTCTCCCTGCATAGGCCTGTCTATAAGTATATGGCGATGGAGACCCACGTTTCTGCATATCATTGCTATGTTTGGAATCACCTGACATTACACTGTCATTGTCTGAGGAGTAATCGCTAACCATGGACTCATCCAAAGTCTCCACTGTTACATTGCTACTGTTCTCAAAAAGATCAGGTGTGTTCTCCATTTCAACACCTGAATCAATTTCAAGAGCAGTTACAGCACTTTTTGTCTAAATACTCCTCCTCCACATTGCCAGCATTGATTCCAGCCAGAGCATTATCATTTGCATCAACCAGAGCATCCGGCTTCCCTAATTGTTCTTCTTTCTGTTTTAAACATTGAGACTGCTCAGCATTGGAATATTTTTACGATAATTGTTTTATGGTCATCTGAGCTTCCTCTAGCTCAATTTTAAGTCTTGTTATCCTATGCTCATTTTCAGTTTCTCTTTGATCCAAATAGGCTAAACAACTTTCTCTGTGTTTACGCCTTACCTGCAGTTCACTAATTTTCTGTTCCAATATACACTTCTCATTAGTCCATTGAGTTTCTTTATGCTGAGCAATGTTTGTCATTCTCACTAGCATGCATACCACATTTGCCACTTTCACCTTTTTGTCTTTTTTATATGAGGCTTTTATTTTGAAATTCTCATTCTCACATTGTTTTAATAAATCATTAAATTGGTGGGTCAATGTATTTTCTGCCAAAGTCTTAAACTTAGCAGATGCATGCTTTTCAATGAACATGCTCTCCATTGATATGTTAATTACTTACACACTGAAGACCAATAAGTCTCTTTCACAGCAACAGCTGATTACACACAGAAAAGTAGTTTAAGACTCACAGGGACTTGTAGTCCTCCAGAATTCACTGCTCACACACAAACAGACAAAGTATTTTAAACTCATAGGGATTTGTAATATAACTCCCTATTACCAACTGTACCCCGACACCTCAGATTCCAGGTCCCTAGTCCTTTCTTGGAGCCAGAAATCTTTTTCACTTTCCCGTGGGTACAAAAAATATAATCTATATTTCTCCCACTTTCTCCTCAAGGACGTATGGGCTCTCCTATAAATCTGCAGGGTACCTCAGTTAACCAAGGGTGATCAACCATTCCTCGCTTGCAGAATTGCACAGCGCACAGGCCTAATAACTTCGCAAATTTGCACTAACAATACAACAAACTTTAACACATACAATACAATACACATATACCAGCCAAAAAATCTCACCAGATTTGCGCGTCCGCTCACTGATGAAATGTTTTCACAGAACTTTTACAATCACTCCAGGCTTCAGGATTCACAAACCAGCGCAAATGTCCACCGCCGAGAGATACCTTCAGTTCTGATTGCTCTTGTAGAGGACTCCTTCGCTTAGAGGAACTCAAGACAAAAAATATATCAGGGTTATGGATTCTGTGTAGAACTTCTTTACAGGCTCCTTTTGAGGGTGCCAAAGAAAGTAACTACACTCCTGCTGGGGTGCCAAATGAAATAAAAATGTGGAAAGAAAGTACCTACACGCCTGCTTCTGGGGTGCCAAATGAAATAAAAGTGGGGTGGTTATGGTTTCCCCAAGTTTATTTGTAATTATATATTAATTGTCCATTCCTCTCATTCGTTAAGCTACTAAAACTCTGATACCAGTAATGATAATAGTATGACAGTAAGATTATCTTATGTCTATATATATATAAAAAATAATCAATCACTCTACTTCAATAAAGCAAAGATTACATTTATTATAAGGAAAACAGAAATGCTAACATAAAAACGCTAAGAGAATATCATAGAGCCTATAACATAAATAACATAAGGTGGTGATACTTAGGCTGTCCTCCAAATGTTGTTCTTGCTGGTCCGATGGTAAAGGATAAGAGCGAGAGAGAGAGAGAGAGATAGATATGGGATTCCTCGGCCTTTTTAAACCCATTCATACATCATCCACACACACCCGCCCAAGGCCGGCCTACTTATGCATTCTGTCCAATGGCGCCTGACTTCCTTTCCTTGGGTCTGTCCCTAGGACGCATGCCTGATTTGTCCACTAGAGGCAGTATATGTCCATTTATCACTCACAGCTGACCCATGATCATTTGGGGTCAGCTGGTCCCTTTGATGTCACGTACTCAGGAACTGTTAATTTACACCTCTGCAGGAGATCTCCTCTGGCTTCCTCTACCACTACACCTCATCGCAGGGGGTGTATGGATATTTCCTGGAAGGATATGGCCATTTACCAACACCCCACTGTGTCAATCTGTCCAGATGTCTTTCGCTCCCACACAGTGACCAAACAACTTTGGCCTATCATATCCGTAACACTCCAGAACTATGATATTATATCAATTGCCATCCAACACTGCCTGAGACAAAATCATTCAATTCAGCTTCCTGCATTGGATTTATTGTACTCCAGCTTGCTTGTATAAGATGGGTAGAACAGACTCCCCGATGTGTCACCAATGCCGCGCTGCAAATGGAGATTAATTTCACATGATATGGCAATGTCCATATGTTGCATGGTTCTGGAGGGCAGTACTGGGGTTCCTCGAGGATAAGTTGGCTATTCCCAATATATACTCCCCAGCCAGATGCCTTTTAGGAGATTTTGGAAAGGAAGAGCTATCTGCTAACAAAAAGACCCTATTGAGTATAGTGTTTTTCTATGCAAAAAAAGCTTTGGCACTGAAATGGAAAAACCCTAGTCCCCCGTTGCTCCAATATTGGGCAGATCTGATTAATAGAGATAGAGCACTACCATTATTCAAACTTGCATATACTGCTAGGGAGTGCCCTAAAAAGTTTGAGAAACTGTGGTCTCTGGTGACATTGATATTTAAGCGTAACCAAATGCTACCGAGTTATAAAATAGTATGGAGTACTGCAGAGGAGGAGGAGAAACTGAGGAGTGTGACTATCCGGATGTAATAATGCATGGAACACATATGGAAGTACAAAAAAATCTAGATGTGAACCTCTATCTAATACGTGTAAGTCGCATGAGAATTATATTCTGTTTCTGTCTTGTTGCTTGGATGGGATACCATCACCCTCTTTAATGAACTATAAGTTTTGATGTACGATATATGCCTTAATCTGTGTTTGAAATTATGTAACATTATTGCTGAGTAAGTTTATATTTTATGTTATCTATCCTGTAAAACTTCAATAAATATACCCTTTAAAAAAACAGTTTCTGCAGTTCTTGCTTTTTTGGGCTCTGCCCCTCTCACTATGCTGTATATAAAAAGAGAGAAGGGTGCTGCACATGGAGCAGTCTGCATGGGAAGAAGACACAGACAAGCCATGGCATGTAATCTCCAACTACTTTACAGAGCTGCTGCAGGGAGAGTATTGTAGTAGTAGAAGCCTTCAGCAAGTGCTGTAAAGTCCCACTGCTGGGGAGAAGACCTGAAGATACCACTCATGGAGGTATGCCTGGGTCACTACATCATGTTAGTTAGGATTAGGGAAAGGTCATTGTTCATGCTGTATTATCATGTTGCATTTCAACAGTAAAGTTAAATTAGAGCTATAGACAAAACATTTTTTTTCTATTTTGGATAGAGCAAGGGAGGGGGTCGATGTCAAATTTTTTTTCGCCATCTGTGTCCCATTGGGGAGATTTCCCTTCACTTCCTGTCCCATAACCAAACACGAAGTGAGAGGAAATCCCTGAAAATTAAGGAAATCCCTTGGGGACCCCCCCGGTCACCAGAATTGGTTTTCCCATTTGAAGATTTCCCCTCTATTACTTTTCTGGAGACAGCCCAAAATTTGTGATTTTCTTTACTTTCACTTTCAATGGTAATGGTAAACAGGACAAATTGAGAGGGCGAATCTCCTTCAACTCCCCCCTCCTCCCCCTCCCTCTTACTCTCGTAGCTTCTCCTCTCTGCTCTCATAATTAACTCTAAAAGTTCACCCGGTGTCCGTGTTATATCAGAAATATTCTTATCTATATAGATAACACAGCATGACTCTGTCTCTCCAGTTGACGTCAGCAGCAGTGCTCAGCCCCTCCCTAAGGACTTCTGAGCTGAGAGAGAAAAGCACAAATATGACAACTGATCCTAGTAAGAAGGTGTGATATCTATACAGAGAAGTATATATATATATGTTATAACACAGACACAGGGCAACTTCTTGTTCTAATACAGAGCAGATGGGAACTTTTTATAAAGTGGCTTAACAAACACTTTAATGGGGGGGGGGGGGGCACAGAGAGCAATAAAAACTGACAGGTGTTCTAATCCCTGCCCTCTATCCAAAACAAAAAAAAGTTTTGCATTTAGTTAACCATTCTAAGCTTGATCTGAAGTTATTCAAAGGGTGCATGTTAGTTCTGGCGTATTCCAAAGAACCCCCTGGGCCTGTAATAGCACTATGGAGTATGAAGTAACACTGCTACAAAAAGATAGCTCGGCAATATAAATGAGGATTGTAGTTGCTATGGGTAAACTAAGGGAAGAACACGCTACAAGTCCTTAGGTGCAGTACTTGGTAAGGTGACAGGTCCTCCGGTAGGGAGGGGGGTCTATGTTCTGGCTCCCTCCGTTCCCCAATCTGAGAGCATTTTCCAACAGACTTGTTTGACAAAAGTCAATCTAATAACCAACTTTTGTCAAGTACAGTGGTGCTTGAGGGGCCACTGAGCAAATTTTGGCTGATTTCTCAGGAACCAGCGTGTATGACCAGCTTATGCATAACCCCCAACTGCTCTTCATTTGAAGGGACTGTCCCTCTTTTGTGGCCAATCCCACTGTCCTTCATTCCTTCCTAGTTCTACCTCATTTTGGACAGATGTATAGGCCTCTATAATAAATGCAATACTTAACTACCAAAAGTATTCATCTACACTAAACCTTTTAATCTTTTAAAAGCCAGTAAAAAAAGCAGTTTTGGGTTCAGGCAATCATTTTTTTGCTTATCAATTCTTTATATAGGAAAAGGACACACCCCTTCCACACTGGGGGTGTGGAAGGGTGTGTCCTTTTCCTACATATTTTGTTCCAATGCTTATCCCTCTTTTCCATTGCAGAAAGTTGGGATGTATGGCTTAACTGGCAGCCATGGCTCTCTTTATAGATAAAGTGGAAACACTGAGGGTCAGGGAATGTGTTATTTGCAGGATTACTGGGTAACAAAAGCTGGAAAAAAAGAAAACAAATGCAGCCACCACATCTAAGGACAGGCAAGATGATATATCTTACATTAAATGGTTAGATCACTGCATAATCTTCTTTTCATCTGACATCTTGGCATTCCAGTACTTATGTGGTGATTTTTATATTGCCTCCTAATGCTACTATATCTCTTTTCTTCTGCATTATCTAAAAGATGACAAGAAATTCTATATACATTTCCTAACCCATATGATCTCTTGCAATGCAGACACTGTGCTTCCAGTGAGACTGTGGGTTAGAAGTACAATTGTCCACATCACAGTGCAATATTATGTAATGCGTGGCAATCTTTGATGTATATTTAGCAATAACTGTAACCTACCAACTATTTTATAGCTCTAATCATTGAGCAACAGGCTGCCTAGAGAAAGTAACATTGTGCACACAACGTGTAACTGCTTGCACCGAGTGAATGATTTGATTCCACTGCATATATCTCTTTGTCTTTTCCCTTTCTTCCCACAGAAGGCGGTAGGTTTGATAGTACTTTGCGATTCTTTTCTACAGGGTTCATGAAAGAAGCTGGAGGCATTTCTCATTAGTCTCTCTGACATCTTTTATCACTTATCAGAGGAACAAGCAAACGGAGAGCAGTTGCTTTGATCATGGCAAAAGTAAAAAGAGTGCTAAAAACCCTATGAAGATTTAGAAAGTGGGATAGACTTTCTGTGGCCTGTTTCAAAGGACTAACATGACTTAAACTTGCCAGAATTGCATGTATTAAAGAATTGTTAATGACGTATCATTTTTTTTCTTCACAAAGGCCTTTAAAGTTGCAGACATCGGAGTCTATCTCATCCTATTCTCAGACCTCTTCATTAAATTAAACTGTCCACTTTAATACACATTAAACTGCAGTCTAGCAAATGCTTTTGAACATGTATTTAGTTGTTGCATTTTCCACTTGTAGATTTCATGGGAAAGTTATCTATGACATTTTTTTTTTTATTCCCATGTTAAACCCTACATCCCTTGCAGTTAGTGTTATCCCATCATACACCTCCCATCTCTGGTAGAAACAACATTGGTTACTTTAGTATGTGTATAATCAAATTGCAATTGTAACAAGACTTTAGTTAAACAATTGAATGTGATTATCCATTCCTAACGGTAAAGTGTATATTACCCCATAGTCTATATTTCTGATAAACGGCTGTTGTACTACGTACTTGTGTTAACATATATCCTGTTTTCTTTATACTCTTTTTTTTTTTTTTTTCAAAAAACATCAGTAGCTTCGTAGTGCGTTTTTCAGTGTTTTGCACTAGCATTTTTGAGCAGTAGCGTTTTTTTTTTTCAAGGGACCAAAAATGTCCAAAAATGTTGGTGAGCCGCGTTTTTGTGCGTTTTTGAGCAGTAGCGGTTTTGAGCTTTTTTTTTTTTTTTTTTTTTTTTTTTTTTTCAATGCATCTAAAAAGTCCAAAAATGTTGGTGAGCAGCGTTTTTGAGCGTTTCTGAGCGTTTGATCATTTTTACAGCTGAAAAACATCTCTCAGAATCCACTAGTCTTGGATTTTTTTTACAGCTCAAAAACACCCCAGCTAAAAACAGTTGATAACAGCCTATGTGTGCATGGACACATAGGATAACATAATGGGGAGCTTATTGACTATAGGAAAAGACATCTGAAGCTAAAAACAGCAGCTGTAAAAATGTCCAAAAACTTCCTGTGTGCAGGAGGCCTTAAAGGTGATTACAAACAAAGACCCCCAATGGCGGCTACAAAGAGGCACAGAAATAAAAAAAACAACAAACATAAGAAAGGATAAGGATAAAGAAGTGTTCGCAAAGGGGAACATTAGTCGTAACACTGGTATGTTATTTGACAGTAGATCACTAACATGGCATTGAAAAAGGAATGTTATTATAACAAGGACTTGCAAAGGCACTGGCATCATAAGGTTGTTAAACCAGGTAAACCAAGGTTTCCACATATTATGAAAGGTAGCTACAGAACTATTCAATAATGCAATCGTTCTTTCATAGGAGAAATTCAAGTTAACTAGAGTGAGGGCTACAGATGGATTGGGAGCCATTTTTTGCTATCAATGTCTTGCAATCATGGGTCTGGCAGCCAGGAGGATATGAATAACAATCATGGGAGCATGATCTGGATGCTGAGGAAGATGGCCACGTGAGCTTCTTTCTCCTGCACACCACCGTCCGTTACACAGCCCTAGGTGGAGACCCACTATGAAGGGATGGGTAAAAGCAAGGGGGATCAATCACCCACAAGATCCCGATCACCCCGATCATCTCCTCAGCCCTCTGCACTGCCGATAGCAGACATATTTTGGTCCCGATCACGGGACACAATGGCAACTTCACTGGCTGCAGAAAAAGCCACAAGGCATGCTAGCCTCAGCCCTGACAGACGGGGAACGCACGCAGAAGCCAGGAGTGCTTATCAGACTCAGGAACAGGTAATGCACACTCTGATCTTAAAAGACTTACACTGTCGCTGCTGACATAAAAGAGACTTTATCTGCTGCAGACTCAGACTAGAATTCCAAGTGGTGTTTAATAGACAAGAGGTAGCAGAGGAGGCTACAGCACACCATGAGAGTGATATTCAGACATCAATGCATACCATGGACTCTCACGCCATTCAAATGAGAGACATGAGACGCCATTTAGAAGATTTAGATAATAGAGGTCGCAGACATAACTTGAGAGTAAGGGGGCTCCCTGAAATCATTGAACCTGAACAACTACAAAATGCCCTGCTGGCCATATTTAATGACTTGCTAGGGAGACCTCTGTAAACACCTATAGAGCTGGAAAGATTTCACAGGGCATTAAGACCCAGGAGCAGAGACAATGACCCCCCCAGAGACGTAATATGCAACATCATCAATTTCAAGCTTAAAGAGGACATCCTGCGCAGAGCCAGAACAAGGGGTCATATTCTCTACCATGGGTATGAAATCAAACTATTTCAAGACCTTTCACAAATAACCCTGCAACAGCGCAAAGACCTCCGCCCAGTTCTGTATCTCCTCAGGGGAAAAAAAATTCCATATAGATGGAAATTTTCTTTTTGCCTATCAGCAGGCCCTCCAGGCCACCCTATACTCCTGAAAGTACCAGAAGACCTACCATTATTCTGCAAAAGACTCAACATCCCCCTAGTGGATCTTCCAAATTGGTACAATGATCTCTGAACAAACACACATCACCCAGAGGAACCCATGGAAATACAACACTATGAAGGCCCACCAACACAGAGAAGACGCTGACTATCATCTCACTACTCTCCACCACCAGCCAACAGGCGCTCACCGGGAGAAGGAAGTGTCCCAGCTTCCCCAGCGCATCGCAAGCACAGGAAAGAATGATCATTACTGCAACAGCCTCAGTTAAATTTGCAACCATAGAATTCAAGTAACAAAGTTCTCCACCTAAAATATAAGGTAAGTAAGTATATATCCTGAACTATGACATATCAACACCACGCCCTTCTATGACACCCCAGATACTCTCCTAGGCAACTGAATAATGATTAGCCACAGAATAAACTGTATAAGTAAACTCTTAGCCTATAAATACTGCTCATGTCGGGGCATCATAACCCCTGTTATCCACGATAATCCCAACTATATCAGATTTACTGGGTCTTGGATCCTAACAGACTGAATATGTGTATTCTTTTATTGCGCCACTCTCTCTTATACACCCTGCCTATAAGACAATCTGAATACCTATTCTAAGTTACCTACTTCATTCATGTCTCTTCGCCTAAAATACCTCTATTCATGATATGGCGTGACATGACAGAACTGGCATTGAGTCAAATGTCTCTTTTGTTACTTACGGTAATAGTTAAATACTGTTGAATTCAATTATATTGCATTTTGCGCTATGGGAGACAATAATAATTGGTTAGATTACTTAATTTCACAAGTAATCTTATCTCTCCCTAAAAATGTATATACAGATGTTAACTTGTGAAATGCTCTTTCCTCAGTCCCTCCCCACACATCAAACAGTATAAACAGCTATGATTAATTCTTTGTTTCTCTCCAGCTATGTCACCATACTAGGTTTGCTTCAATCTCACATACGAGACACAATTGCATAAGAAATTCATATTAAAATAGAGACCCAGGAAATTAAGGGACACGCGATTCATGGAATCACAACTCCCTCATCAAGGCATCTTTACTTAATGCAATATGCGGAAAAATTTGTATTTAAGACCCAATGTACCTATTATGTAATGAATGACATAGCAGGAGAAATTCATGTTCTTACTACCTGGTTAATATTCTGGTTACAAGTTTTGACAGAGAACTCACTGAATTGTTCAACACATCTTTAGTGAGATCTTGGTAGATTACACTTGCGTTGATTAAAAGCCCACACCAATATACACAGCTAAGACATGATCACCTTTAATGGGCTATACATATTCTGGATTCCCTGTTTGAGACTGAAAGTAGATATATCACCAGAACGAAAGTGTCATCCTTACTGACAGGAACTACAGAAAACAAGGTATACTTGATACACACACCCACACACACTATACAACTCAACCCCCACCTAATTCAGCTAATGCCGACAAGACATACATTTTAGTACCACACACATTAGAATACCTTAAATGACAAGTAATATTCAAACACTTGCTCCCTGATCACCCATCTGTTACAATCTCCCCCCCCTCTCAAAACCTCACTCTTGGAAAACAAAATCTTACAGTAGCGGACTGCGGATGTGTAGCAGATACACTGTTCCACTAGACACCCTACTATTGAGAAGAGTGTGCCCTACACATTCCATTGGCCTCCGCCCAACCACAACCTACCACAGCAAAAGCAAAACAAGCCAACGCTGAACAAACCTGACAACTTCTAAAAGTAAACTGAGGAGCTGATCTCTCTCAACAGTCGGACAACCTAGTGCAAAGGATTTTTTTTCTTTTCCCTCTCCTCCCAACCCCGCAATACCCATTCCTACCTCCTCCTCCCTTCCAAAATGACTACTCTTAAGATGATTTCGCTCAATATAAAAGGGCTCAACATACCAGAAAAAAGAAGGAAACTTCTTGAGCATATGAACAAACTCAAAGCAGGCATAATACTGCTGCAAGAAACTCACTTCCGAACTAGTAAGGTTTCCAAACTGGCCAACAAGGAGTTTCCCACAGTGCTTCATGCAATGAACAATCTAGCAAAAACAAAAGGAGTCTCAATCCTCATATCTAAAAACCTCCCATTACAGATCACAGATACACTGATAGATGAAGAAGGACGCTACCTTTTCATTAAAGGCTTGTTGTGGGGAAAACCAATCACCATAGCAAACATATACAGCCCTAACAAAGCCCATGTCACTTTCTTCAAGAAAAATCATTATGGAATTAACCTCCTTCCAAACAGGAATTCTAATTTTAGGGGGAGATTTTAACATAACACTCAACAAGATAGAAGACACCTCAACTGGCACATCCTCACTACCATATTGTGCTCTCCACCAGATTAAAATACAATTACATGACACACTCCTACTCCTACCTGGCAAACACTACATCCAAGTGAAAGAGATTTCACATTCTATTCCACTCCAACTGATACTCAAGAATCAATTACTTTTGGCTATCACAAAAAGACCTCTGCCTCCTCACCAAGGCAACAATTGAGCCAGTGTTTTTATCAGACCATCACCCAATTTCAATCTCCCTTAAATTTCCCAAAATAACAATCCCCACGAAAACTTGGCGACTTGACTCCTCTTTACTCTCCAACCAGGAAAACATAACCTACATTAATGACTGCGTAAATGTTTTTTTCATTGTCAACAACACTCCCGACACTAATCCCATTACACAATAGGAAGCGCATAAATGCGTAATAAGGGGTCTCCTTATCTCTAAAGCTACTGCACGCAAACGAGCCAAACAAGTGAAAATAGAAGCTCTGCTGAAAAAAATACAATCCTTAGAACAATCACACAAAAAAACGAGAGCCAATCACACACTCCTAGAACTTACTCGAATGCGTACACTCCTATCAGACAAACTAGGCCGTAAAGCCAGGAAAAAAATTTGCACTAACACAAAAACTATTCTACGAATATAGCAATAAGAGTGGTAAATATCATGCCAGAGCACTACAAACAAAAAAGCAAACAAAACGATCCAACTGATTCGCACACCTAAAGGACACTCTACCACAATTAACGAAGATATTGCAAATCAATTTGCAGAATATTATTCTGGCCTATATAATTTGCCACATAAACAACCCCCCCCCGGGTACAAAAACACCAGACAAAATATAATAGACAACTTCCTGAAACAGTACGCACCTAAGCCAATACACAAACAACAAGCCTTAAACATAGATGGACCATTAACTGAAGAAGAATTTGTAAAGGCCCTCAAACAAATGAAAACAGGTAAAAGCCCAGGCCCAGGTGGCTTCTCAGCCTCGTACTATAAATCATTCCCTATGACATTGGTCCAACCCTGTTTACGGCATTTAACCATCTATCGCACTACGACCCACACCCACACAATCTACTAGAAGCTCACATAACTATTATTCCAAAACCTGATAAAGACTCAACCCAAACTGCTAGCTACCGCCCAATATCTCTATTAAACACAGACCTAAAAATATTTGCCAAAATTTTAGCAAATCAACCTCTCCCATACGACCTAATACATAAGGACCAAGTAGGTTTTGTCCCAAGATGAGAGGTAAGGGACAACACTGTAAAAGCACTCAATGTATAGCATTGGTTAAACCAAAACAAATCCCCCAGGTTTTTTTCTCTCTCTCTAGATGCTGAGAAGGCATTCGATAGTTTGGCCTGGGATTACTTAGAAGCAGTGCTAAAAGCTATAGGACTAGGTCCTAGAATCACATCCCTCATCATGGCACTCTACTCAGGACCATCCGCAAAGGTGAGGGCCAACGGCTTCTCAATCCGGAATGGGACTCAGTGGGAAGGATTTCAGTCTATTTCAATATATCGCTCACTTCAAAATCAATTTTGCAAAGTCGGAAGCTCTAAACATTTCGCTACCCTCATCACAAGTTGAATTGTGTAAAAAGAACTTCCCATTTACTTGGCAAAAATATGCAACGCGATCCCCGCACCTGGCCGCTCTCCCTAAATTGAGGCCGCGGCTTAGGCCTACTCATTAAGCGGCTCATGGAGCACCTAAGCAGCAGGGGTTCTGAACCACTGGAGGCTGTGGGGGACCACCCAAGGGGACATTAATGAAACTTTAAACAGTAGGGAAACCCACCAGTGATATCAGAAATACCCCACCCTGCGGGACTGGAGGAGTAACAACCAGGGTGAGACTTATTAACTGAGCCTGAAGCTCAGGCCCATTATAGCAGCATAATCCAAACTCTGATTATTGGAAATTCATAAACTTTCCTTCCTATACACATATGCTGCAGGATTTTATTATCTTTTATCAGCAGTGAACTCTCCTATCCATATACCAATATCTTGCTTACTTTTTCATCCTTCCTCAAACTTGTGTTCAAGGATACTCCACTTACTACTACTTGGATCTTCTAGAAGGGGGGGACCACTTTCACCTTACTCTATTAATATTCCACCCAACCCTTGGAACATGCAGTCAGGAGCTGTCAGACGGGACCTCTCTCGCCAACCTGGCTTTGATTCCCCAGCCCCAAAAGGCCCTCAGGGGTCTACAGGTCCCTTACCAACCCTTGGGACCATTCAGGAGATGGAAACCGGGTCAGACGGAGGTTCCCATGTACTACCATCTCCAGGGCCTCCCCTGGGTACTCTGTCTTCAGCACAAATCCTTTCCCCGGCCTCTACAATATCGCTTTTGGAGCAGACTTTAGATGAACTCATTACAACACCTTTTAAGTAGCAGAGTCCGGTTAACCCACAAATAGACCAGTCTACCCCCCAAGCCCTAATACCTCAATCAGACTTTGAGATGATGATGGAGGTATTCTCAAAAATGCTCTCTAAGGGCCTTGCCCAAACAGCCTCTCAAATTACCTCTGTTATACAGGCTGACCTTCAAGGCTTGGGAACCAGAATAGACGCAATAGAACAGAAGACGGACCAATCAGTTTCCAGAATCAATCAAAACACAGCACATATTCAGGATCTTCAGGATCAACTGGAATCGGCTCTCTCCAAAATAGACGATTTGGAAAATCGCTCTAGACGCTATAACTTTCGAATCCGAGGGATTCCTGAGGCCATCACAGATGTGCGTGCGGTAGTGAGCGATTTTATTAAAGAAATCATCCCAGGTATCCCGGAGCACCGCCTGGAACTAGACAGGACTCATAGAGCTCTTCAGCCACCGAGGTTGGACAGCCTTCCTAGAGACATTGTGGTAAAACCTCACTTTTATGGAGTTAAAGAGGAGGTCATGAAGGTCTATAGATCTAACTCCAACCTTTCTATTCAAGGTCACTCTGTTCAGGTCTTTGCTGACCTATCTCCGACTACTATACAGAAAAGAAGATCTCTTAAGCCTCTTCTAGAAATTCTCAATAAATCATCCATCAAATACTATTGGTCCTTCCCCTTCCGTCTGACTTTCATTTTCAAAGGCAAGAAATTTGGCTTTTCCTCATTCCAAGAAGGAGAACAGCTGCTGATCAAGCTCAACTTCATATATCTAGACTCTACTTCAGCTTCTCATCACAAGAACATGGGTCCCTCCAAGAGACCCTCCCCCCAGAGTCCCGTTCTTCCAATGTGGGGGAAACCGCAACAGAAGAGGGCAAAGGACTCCCACCCTCCTTGATTTTTGACCTGCTATCCTTGTCTTTGATCCCCAATTTGGTCTTGTTTGATTTCTATTTTTCAAAGACCTCTGAATCCTAACACTCCTCACTGAGGGTGGCTAATGTTCGGTTGATTAATACTGTTTAAAGACATATTTTCCTTTATACTTTTTCATTGGGCGGTCTGGGGTTTGCTTACATCCTTGCCCTATCCCAGGCTCGGCCCTTTATGCGGGGGCAGGATGGGAGCCGGCTGCAGGCTGTCCCCAATGTTTGTTTTTTCTCTTATTGCTGGTTTTGCATAACATGCTACATAACTATTTTGTTGAGCTGTAATGGTTCCGTCTATTCCCCCTTGATTTGACTGATCCTTAAGTTATGGAACCAGAGAAGACCTGTTTACGGGTCCCGATGGGTCCATCCTGTTGACCCCGACTTATCCAGGCGGGAGCCCCTGGGGGGGGGGGGCGTTTTGACTACATTTTTAGCTTCAAATAATTGTGTTATTTCTGGGTAAGCCATCAGTTCAACTTTTGTTTTGGCTCCAGAGAAGTGACTGGGAAGGAGGCCTCCCTCTGACTTCGGGATATTCTCAATGGTACTCCCTAGGTCAGATGTAGCTCTGCTGTCTGGGCAGACACTTTTGTCCTTTTTCCTGCTAGTGAGGGGATCCCCTAGTCTCCTCACTCCCAGGTATTTGGGGGGATACGTGGCTAGTTTTTGCCGCTTCCCCCTTCTGTTGGTTGCTTCAGTCTCTCTTCAATTTTATTTGTTCTATCCTATTGTTACCTTTCTGCTCTTATCTTCTTCTTTCAGACGCCAGGAAAGTCTACCTCGTAGAAGACCCCCACGGATAAGCTCCATTTTTACTTGGGTGGACAGGTCCTTCCTTATGCCTGCTCAGGTTTGGGTGAGTCCTTGCCTAATGTGGTTTGTGGATCAATATTTACACAGTTCCCATGTCTGCTAATTCGCCTTCTTTTCTGAGAGTGGCATCGCATAACGTTCAGGGCCTTAATTCCCCTGTTAAACGGAAAAAATATTTCAATTTAGCCCGTTCCCATCATCTAGACATACTCATGCTACAAGAAACCCACTTCCCTAAGCAATATGTTCCCAAATATATACATTCAAGTTATCCACAGTTCTTTCTAGCAAATGCGCCAGATAAGAAAAGAGGTGTGGGAATATTCTTCGCTAAGCACCTAGCTTTTATCCTCATGAAAGAAATTAAGGACCCAGAGGGGAGATTTATTCTTCTGAAAGGGTCCATAGGGGGAGTGACGTATTCTCTCGTGTCCTATTACGCTCCAAATTCCATACAGGCTAAATTCTTCCATGGGTTATTTAATCGTATCCTACCCCTTCTCGAGGGGAAGGTAATATTGGGTGGGGACTCGAATCTGGCCCTCGATCCCATGCTTGACAAATCGGGCCCTGGAACACCCCGCCTAATCCGGCCCCCGAAACATAGCCTTAAGCTCGCCAGACTCCTTTTCTCCATAGCTTCTATAGATATCTGGAGGGAATTAAACCCTAAAGTGAGGGACTACTCCCACTATTCAGCTCCACATAAGAGTATGGCAAGAATAGACCACATTTTTGTCCCAGCCTCTTTATCTCCCTTAGTCTTTAAATTCTCCATTAAGGACTCTCCCTTGTCTGATCATTCTCTAGTAATAATACATATCAAAGTTGAACCAGGTGCGGTGAGGAACCCACACTGGCGCTTAAATGAATCCCTCCTGAATAATCCAGTGCATTGTGTAATGTTAGAATAGGAACTTAAAGACTATTTCCACAGAAATGACTTCAAAAAGTTTCTCCACCAATATTGTGGGCAGCCCATAAAGGGGTTATGAGGAGAAATCTTATCCAACTATCAGCCAGGTTAAAAAGGGAGAGGAAGATAGAGAATCTGGAAAGGAAATCTCAAGACCTTGCTAGAACTCATAAAAAGAATCCGACACATCATTCATGGACTCAACTGGAAGCAGGTAGAGTAGCCCTGAATCTCGCCCTCACTACCAAAGCTGAGAAGCAAATTCAATGGTCCAGAGCTCACTCGTATTTGCAAAGAGATCATATAGGCCCCAAATTGGCTGCCAGACTATCCCCCAGATGTCGCTCCTTTTCTTTTCCTAAAGTCAGGGATCATTCGGGCATTCTCACCCAGAACCCGAAACGGATTATGTCTACCTTTCAAAATTTCTACGCTAAACTTTATGACAAGGGGCAAGCAGCTTCCCCCCCTTCTCTCAAAGCTTTTTTGAATTCCATCACCCTTCCTAGTCTGTCGGAAGATCACGTGGCTTCTCTAGAATTGCCCTTCAATGATGTGGAGGTGTTGGGGGTGATTAAAAATCTTAAGAAAGGCTCAGCCCCTGGCCCAGATGGCTTCTCCACGGGCTATTACAAAACCTTTGGTCCAGTTATTGCTCCTTACCTAACAAAATTCTTCAATTCATTAAGATCTGGTACAGTCCTACAAAGCAATGCCAAGAGAGCCTTTGTGTCGGTCATCCCCAAACCTGGAAAGGATCATTCTGATGTTAGCAAATACAGACTCATCTCTTTGATAAATAACGATCTCAAAATTATGGCTAAAATTTTAGCTAATAGACTTTCTAAATTCATAGGCCAATACATTCATAAAGATCAAGTAGGTTTTATTCCGGGCAGGCAAGGCCCCGACCAGATCCGTAGAGCAGTGGATATTGTGTCGCTACTTAACTCAAATTGCGATAGGAGCCCTGCTCGGGAAGGTTATATTTTATCTGTCGACTTGCAAAAAGCCTTTGACACTGTAGATTGGTCTTATCTTTTTGAAGTCTTAAAGAGATGGGGTTTTGGACCTAGATTTTTCCAAACCCTAAAAGCCCTATACTTAAGTCCTAGTGCCCAAGTTAAATTGCATAACTTTTACTCTGAACCTTTCCCTATCTTCTGTGGCACTAGACAAGGATGCCCTCTATCCCCTTTAATTTTCGCAATTGCGATGGAGTCTTTGGCCATCCCCATCAGAGATAACCCAGACATCCAAGGGATCGACTGTGGCCTGTATTCACACAAATGTGCGCTATTCGCAGACGACTTGCTACTGTTCATCTCCTCCCCCTTCACGTCTACTCCTAGGGTTATTCAGTTACTCCAACTATTTGGTGAAATCTCAGGTCTCTATGTAAACTGGTCTAAATCAGCAGCTTTAAATATATCTTTGCCAGAACAAATTGTACTTTGACTAAAGGACCAATATAAGTTTAGCTGGAACTCTTCCCAGATCCCCTACTTGGGGATCAGTCTGGCGGCCAACATCAACAAACTATTTGAAGCCAATTACCCCCCTCTTTTAAAGAAATTAGCACAGGACCTCTCTAGCTGGGATCGGGAGGGCCTATCTTGGTTGGATAGGTTACACGTGATCAAGATGACCCTCCTTCCTAGGATTCTTTATTTCTTCAGGGCTCTTCCCATTCCAGTTAGGAAGTCTGATCTGTAAAAACTGCAATCCCTGATTCTGAAATTCATTTGGGCCCGTAAGGGTTTTAGATGCTCAGCTAAGGTGCTCTATAGGAGACGTAAGCAAGGGGGCCTAGGTCTCCCACACCTTTTTAAATACTACCAGGCGGCCCAACTGGCCCAGTTCTCAATCGTCTTCTCCAGAGGGAATGCACCGGATTGTGTCAAAATAGAGAGACAGGCAGTTCCCCACAATACTATCGACTTCCTGATAGGTGCCCCTCTTAAATTGAGACCCCCAATTCTCCTACTTTGTCCCACTCTATGGTCCTCTGTGACTCGGTTCTCAAGTCTCCCAACTTAATCTTAACTCTTCGTCCTCTCACTCACCTTTTTCATAACCCTCAGTTTCCACCCGGTTTAGACATTAAGGCCTTTAAATGGTGGACGGACAAGGGGCTATATCGTATAGGCCATTTCCTATCGCTGACCGGACCGTTGTCATTGTCTCATTTCATAAATAAGCTAGATATGCCACTCTCAGAAAAATTTAGTTTTTTCCAATTACACCACTTCCTGACCACCTGGTGGAGTTCCAGGAAGGATCACTCAGGCATTACCCCATACGAACAGTGGTGTTCGGGAACTGTGGATATGAGAGGTGGTATCTCTTTGATCTACGCTGCTCTGATGGAGGACTCATCCAGACCACCGCACGTGGATAAATGGGAAAGGGATCTAAACGTGGAGTGGGACGCGGACAAATGAATCTCATTATTTTCACGTTGCTATAAGGGGATCGCTAATATCTCATTGAAGGAAGCCAATTTAAAGGTATTTATCAGGTGGTATTTGGTACCATCCAGATTAGCAGCTATGTTCCCTAATGCCTCTAATCTCTGCTTCAGGGGTTGCGAGCATGTGGGCACCTTCCTTCACACGTGGTGGGAATGTCCCCACCTGAGAGGTTTTTGGAACAAATTTTTCCACCTGATCCGTAGGGTCTCGGGTCTCCCGATGCCCCAATGTCCAGAAATAGCCTGCTCAATTCTAAACCTGAAGGTCTGTCCAAACCATTATTTAAGCTCATCCAATTTATTTTACTGGGGGCCAAGATCACAATTGCTAGGTCTTGGAAACGCCCGTCAGTATCCTTCTCTGAGGCTATGCGGAAGATATCCTGGATCATGGTTCAGGAAAAGCAGGCCAGCTACATCCTGGATACCTCCCCTAAATTTGATCTTGTTTGGGAACCCTGGAGGAATTACTTAAAATTACCGGGGTGATCCTTTTTCTTCTACTCCCTCAATTAGCTTCACTGGTGTCTACTTTCCCTTTTCTTCTCTCTAGCTTTCTCTTTTTCTTCAAGTTACTATGTCTTTTCCAGTTTGACTTAATCTCGATCTCTACTTGCTTGCTAGGGTCAGTTTGGTACATGGGCTGTCCCGCCCTTTCCCAACTATGTGGTTGGAGGGGGTTAATAAAAACTCTCGCTAAGAGGCTTATAGAAATGGGTTACAATTGTTTGGTTTAGTACAGTTCCCTATGTTCTATCAGAGGCTATATCCTTTAAAGCTCCTTATGCTATAGGGTTCCGGGGGGGGGGGGGGGTGGTTAATGCCTGTCCTCCCGGTTACAGTTTGTTCCCAGATGGGGTGACCGGAGAGATGGCGGGATCTCTCCTGCCTGGGAGCTACTTTTATCACTTCGGTATTGCACTTTCCATTGCTATTTGCTCTTCTCTGATAATCAGAAAAGGTTATATACAGCTGATCTTCAGACAATGTTATTTTATTTATATTTTCTTTCTACTAATATCCCGTATTATAAGCACATGCCTATATTTCTATGTGTAATTTGTATGAGAGTATATGTGTATCAGACTCTAGGTCAGCCAATCAGGGCAGCCAATCAACAAGCGTTTCACTGGTTTTCCCTAGAAGCCATCACAGCCATACTAATGGCATGGCTGTGCTTGGCCAGTGCATCATGTGACTCAGCCTCTATATGAGGCTGGAGTCACAGTGCTGCATGTCATATGCTCTTAGGTTAGTGTAGGGAGAGGATGCTGCCAGCGCTGTGAGGGACAGATTGTGAGGGACAGATTGCAGATCTAATAACTAGGTAGAGGTTACTACTACTGCTTTGAGGGACAGATTGTAGATCTATAACATCTCATCCTGCATTACAGAAAGATCTGATTACAGAACGATCTCTCATCCTGCATTACAAAACAATCTGATTACAGAACGATCTGATTACAGAACGATCTCTCATCCTGCATTACAGAACGATCTCTCATCCTGCATTACAGAACGATCTCTCATCCTGCATTACAGAACGATCTTTCATCCTGCATTACAGAACGATCTCTCATCCTGCATTACAGAACGATCTTAAGGGACATATTGCAGCTCTAATAACATCACATCTCCCATTTTTCTTCCTTTTGTAGCCCTCTAGCACTTTCCAGGACTTTTTTACAGTCATTTTTGTGCCGAAAAGTTCGGGTCCCAATTGAATTCAATGGGGTTCGGGGTCCGGGGTAAAGTTCGGATGACGTTCAGTACCGGTCAGTATCTCTGGGGGGAAGCCTCATTAGAGGCCACAGCTGCAAAGAAATCTTGAAGATATGGCAACAAAATGCGTTTAAGCAATTTATATTAGTCGTTCATAAAGCCGTCTGGACCTGGAGCCTTCCCGCTAGGCAGGGAATCTATAACATTTGTAATTTCAGATATTGAAAATGGGATATTTAAACTCAACAGCTGTTCAGTAGAGAGTGTAGGTAGATGTAGATGAGCTAAGAAACTAACAATGTCCTGTATGGATGGTTGCGGAGACTGGGGGTCATGTTTAAGATTATACAAAGAACTGTAATAGTCCACAAAAGAGTTAGCGATCTCTTGGGGGTTAAGAATTTTATGATTAGTATGACAGTGAACGAGATGAGAGATTTTAGTTTTGATCTTTTGGGCCTTAAGTCTATTTGCTAAAAACGTTACTGCTCAGTTTCCATTGGCATAATGATGGATCTTAAGAACACTAGCAGATTGATCACACTGTGTAAAAAGTAGACCCCTCAGTTCCAAAAGCAATTTACCCAAGGTGGAGGCTCGGACAGGATCAGAATTGTCTTTATTGGCCGTTTCTAAAGTGTTGATTTCTGTAAGGAGTGCATCTAGTAATTTGTTATAGTGTTTCTCATGCACAAGCCTGTGTATAGGTACCCCCCGTAGGGCCTGCTGAGTATTGTGGTCCACCCGTCACCCTGCCCAGCCTGGCATTCACTTCAGAGTCACTCTAAGATAATGAACAGTCCATCAGCTTTGTTTTGTATTTTATTGGGGAAATTGAACTTGGATGGGGTAGGGGAAATATGGGATGCCAAGTAGAATTTAACAGTTCTTTAGTTGGACAACTATATACACTCTGATATATGCACTCCTTCTTCCCTCCAGCACACTACTTGCTTGGTCTCCCATGCACAGCTAGCATTTAAGAGTCCTGGCCTAGCACTGACTTCACTAGGCCTTTGCATTTGTCTTATTACAGGCAGGGACCACTGAGCCCCTATTGTGTAGCAGAAAAAAACAGTTCCTTTGTTAGCTGCCCTGTTGATGGACTACTGATCCCAGTCAGCCCTCTTCAAGCACTGCCAGCCCTCCTGGCTGCCACTGCCCAACTCTACAGCCCATGACATTACAGTCCATACTGCTGGCTCTGCAATCATCCCAGACTACATGCTCCCAGTCCTCTCAGGCGTGCCTCCCCAGCCTCTCCAACTGCACATGTCACTCACCAGCCCACCAACCCCTATATATGGGCCTTTCTCACTGCAGTAATGAGTGAAATAAAAGGCTTCCATTTCAATCACACCACTAGACATAACCTTACACCTCTTCAGCAAAAGGGCCTACAGTCCCTCAAACAAAAGACTGATGTGGTGGTTAAGGCGTCAGATAAGGGAGGGAACGTAGTACTGATGATGTGTTGTAACTATGAACGGATGTGTGAACGAATACTTTGAAATGGTGAATGGTATGCCATCATAAGCCCCCAACAACCCCCTTACTATGTGAACCAGTTTAAAGAACTAATTGGAACTGCATACACTAAAACTTTAATAGATAAAGAAATCTACGATTATCTTAACACTCCATTCCCACGGGAGGCAACGTTCTATGCACTACCCAAAGTGCACAAGGACTTACTTGACTCACCTGGAAGGCCCATCATCTCGGGAATTGGGGCACTATGTGAGAATGCGAGTAGATTTGTGGACTTCTTTCTCATGCAACATGTCGTCAGCCTACCCTCCTATGTTAGGGACACCCTGGAATTACTCAAACACATCGAGAGCCGCCAGGTCCCCCCGGGGGCGTTCCTGGTGACCCTCAATGTGGAGGCATTGTATTCAAGCATCCCTCATAGGAAGGGAATAGACATTGTACGATCATTCCTGATGGAGCAACCGAATACCCAGTGGAACTTCAACGAGTTTCTGTTGGAGCATTTGTATTTCATTTTGACCCACAATTGGTTCACTTTTAAGGATACCCATTACCTCCAGGTACAGGGCGTGGCCATGGGCACATGTTGTGCCCCGGCCTACGCCAATCTGTACCTGGGGGGGGGTGGGAGAGGGATATATGGCAGATGGAAAGATTGGAGGAGTTTATGCAGCACATACTGCATTGGTACAGATACATATACAATATCTTTATTATATGGACAGGTCCAGAACAGGAGCTTATCATATTTGTACAAAGCATCAACACAAACTCCTTCAATCTGACCTTCACACTGTCATATCATCCCTTCAGAATAACCGTTTTGGATCTCGAAATATTCGTGGATCAAGATTTGTGTCTAGCCACAGATTTATATCGGAAACAAACAGCAGTAAACACACTCCTGCATGCCAGGAGTGCTCATCCACCTGCACTTATACGGAGTATCCCCTTTGCACAATATATACGGTTGAGACGTAATTGTACACTAATCGAGGACTTTCACAAACAAGCAGCAAATTTACGCTCAAGACTTTTGCGCAGAGGATATAGCAAAACTCTTCTGCGGAAAGCATATAATAGAGCTTTAGAGCAGGATCGACAATCTCTGCTCTATGAATATAATACACGTCCACGACACACAACAGTCAAGTTTATAACACAATTCTCAACACAACATCAGGAATTGAGGGGAATTTTAGGGAAACATTGGCATATCCTACAACAGGATCCCCATGTCTCTAAATATGTTCAAGAAGTTCCTGAGATGGTGTTCCGGAGAGCACCTTCGATCTGTAACCATCTCACGGCTAGCTACTATGTAGTCAGGCATGATGACAGACAGCAAACCAATGGTATTTACAAATGCGGCAAATGCGATATGTGTCCCTGGGTCAACCATATTTCGGTTGCCAAATGGTCAGATGTTCTATCCCCGTTTCCACATAGATTGCGACACGCAAGGGGTCATTTACCTCATGTAGATATGGCGCATTCTACGTGGGAAAAACCAGACCATTCAGAAAAAGGATGCATGATCATATATATTACTCATCGGGAGGGAAAATGGTCACTCCAATGAGTCGTCACTTAGACTTGTATCATGGCTTTGACGTTAGTTGGGTCTCATTTACGGTGTTAGAAGTAGTCCCACAGGACCCCAGGGGGGGGAATTGGGACAAGAAAATATTGCAGAAAGAAACCTTGTGGATAAAACGCTTAGATGCCACCCATCCCCCAGGCCTTAATGAAATTTGTTTGTATAAACCATTCTTATGAACTATATTTCATATAGGATAGTGAAAGTATCACCTATATGATTTGTTAGCACAATTGTAAGGATACTGTAAATACCTTCTGCATATATATGTGTATTTAATTCTAAGATGCATGTAAGTGCACAGAATTGATGTATTACATTTACACTGTGTGGGTTTATCATGTCTTGCTCCCATTTCCAGTCCTCCATCAGATGGCAGTGTTCCTCGGTGCACCCTCCCCTTTGTTTTCTGCCTAGGAAAGAATAGGGGGAGGAGAATCGGGGGATTGACAGATGTGCGGCTGAAAGCGCCATCCATGATCAGTCTCCACTGCCCTTCTGGACAGTTTGGAGGTGGATGTGGGCGGCGCCCCCGGATCCCACGGAGCAGCCCTCTGTGGGACCTCGGGGTTTTCTCCACCCCGTCAAGTGCAGCTTTCTAGCGGCGCATGCGCGGGAGATGGAGTCTGTTGCCGGGCCGTTGGGTGTCATTAGGAGGTGGGCGGGACCCACTTCATTGACGTCACGGTCGGGACGTACTTAAAGTGGCGCCGACAGTCAAGCAGCGCACACGCTTGTGTCGGTAGCACGCCTGAAGGAAGCATAGATTGTCAACGGAAATGATCATATGCCGTGAGTACCTGGATCCATAGGGGACACATGGGAGAAGAGGAGGAGGGGGGGTTATGACTGATCCGGCCCATACCTTCTCTCTCGGTCCCCATGCTTCATGTCGGCTTCCTCTATGTTGGGGTTATTAGCCGGAATGGTCAATTAACTAAGTCTTGTATTATGTTATAGGGGAATTGGCATATCTGTCAATCTGCATACCGTGCACGCCTGTAATACATCCCATATAGCAGGATTCCTTCTCCTTTTTTGGACTCAGATGGGACGCCCTTTACTTTGGGAATATATATGCCAAAAAAACACTATTTTCAGGTATAATTTTGAACAGGCTAGGCAATGTTGCTTGGGTCAGATCTGCCTCTACTCTATGCTATTTTACTTTATTTTCTTGTATCTACTTGGGTGACCCCTGCTGGTTAAGTCACATATTGCAATGGTATTTCTTACCAAAATCACTATTTGGCATTTGTATTTTAGAAATATGACTTGTGGATAGTAGGTCCCCACATCTGCAGCCAGATAGTGGACATAAGGGCCGACAGAGGTGTGGAGCGGGGGCATGTACCTGTGCAGTGTAAATTAAGTGAGTTTCTATTACAGAATGGCTTGTAATATTTGCATGCTATTGTATAATATTCAAACTTTGATTATCTGTATTACAGACTCTTTTTGAAGACCCTGTATCTATACCCCTCTATCTTCTGAGGAAGCGTTGATGTATAGAACGCGAAACATGTAAAGATTGAGCTTCGCTGCATGACTGTGGGCATCTGCTATGTAACCATATGTTCCATTTGTGTTTAAAGAAGGAGAATTTAGTATACATGTACCTTTGGTTTTTGCAATTTGTTCTGGCTACAATAATTCCAGTATTACATGTACCATACAAGGAGACCACTGTGGGATACTAGGTTATTAGTTACCACCAGTAACATATCATAGCTAGTTTGGCCCACTATCATGCAGGTACTTAAGGGGTTAGAAGAAATTCTGAAATTGTTTTTATGAACATTTTAATGCGAATCAATAAAATTTGTACCATTTTATATATTGTGTAGTTATAGTGGTTTCTTTATGGTACCAGTAAAGTCCCAAACACTTTTCCCAAATCCTTCTATCCCAGACTACATGCTCCCGGTCCTCTCAGGCGTGCCTCCCCAGTCTCTCCAACTGCACATGTCACTCACCAGCCCTCCTGGCTGCGACCGGTGGTTCCCTCCTGGAGACTTGCCTGGCAATACTAGCTCCTTCTGTCCTCTCTGACTCCTCCTGTGTCTCCTGGTTAGATCCTCCATGAGTTCTTGAAGTAATCCATCCTGCACCCGAGTCCCAGGCCCCAGGTCACCCCCCTAGGCAGGGGAGTACTCCATCTCTAGTTCTTCCACCCAAACTCTCCTTCCCAGCTGGGCTGACCCTGGGTATTTAAGGAGGCCTGCCCTCTGCCAATCCAAGTTGGGATTGGTCAGGCTCCTTAAAATACCCCAGGCAGTTCCACCTCTCCCCCCTCCTTTTCTTCCAGCACCTTCCAGAAGCAAGAGGGAGGCAACTGAGAAGTGACACCACCCATGAGTCACCAGCAGCCCCCCCGAGGCACTCCCAGCCGATACAGATCAAAACAAACAGGCCTAGCTTCCAGCCAGGCCTGCCTATATTTACCTGCGCTCACCAAAAATCCAACCTCTAGCACCTACCTAAGCAGGGGGTGCTACACCTGTGTAATCATACCTTTCATGTATGCCTTATGGGCATTCCAGAATATAAAGGCATCGGTTGGGAATCGGCAATGGTATCAAAGTAATCCCAGAGATGCTGAATGAGCATAAATGGTGACAGTAGTGTGGTCAAACCATGCTATGTCTGAAATGGAGGAGAAGGAGATCTGCTGGAGCAACCATTTGTCTGCCATTAACATGTCAATATGGGTGTAAGTATTATGTCAATGAGAAAAGAAAGTAAAGTCCCTCTCAGTGGCATGTTGACAGCACCAGACATCAAATTAATCCTCTGAATAGAGGGGGGTGCGAAGGTTGGGTTTTGAGTGTCTGGCGGGAAAGGTAGACTCTATGGTGGGGTCCACGGTGGGATTGAAGTCTCTACACAGAAGGAGGTGACCCTTTTTGATGGCATTGATTCTCTGGAGAAGCTTACGGTTGAGCGTTGATTTCACAGACCATCTACCATTGACCATCGACCAATCAACCATTAGGATCCAGCAAGGAGACTTCTAACGTGAGGGTCAAGGAACTTTTTATAGCAACCCCCCACATTTCTTTAAAGCTACAGAAGCTAGGAAGACATACGAATAATCTCTGTGATCACATTTCGGGCTGAGGGAAATGTGAAAATGAGTCTCTTGGACATAAAGAATGCCAGCCTGCAGTTTGGAAGCTTCTTTCCACATAGATGATCCTTTGGCTGAGTGGGTCAAACCTTTGGTATTCAAGGACAATTTTCAAACCGATAATGAGGTGTAGCCAGGACAGAAGTAGAGGCAATCCGATAACCTAGGAAGGACATCACTTATGCTGTATGAAAGAAAGTTCTTGAGCCAGGACCCATGACATATGCCTTCATAGAGCACCTACAGAAGCATCATAGAGAATGGTCAGAGGGAATAACAAATGGTAAATATAAAAATCAACATGAAGTCAATAAAGAGCTGGTTCTAAAGAGAACCTTGTGCAGAAGAACTGCTATAAGAATGGAGGGGTTTGCAAAGATCTAGGATATGCATCCTTCCAGCTGGGGAATGAAGTGTGGAATTGCCCTGAAAAGGTCTATGAGGACCAGCCATATGTCTGTTTGTTGACCTTTTACAAGAGACAACTTGCCAATCAGAATAAATCATCTGTGGGCCTGTTTCCCTATTGTGTGTGATGACCAGAGTGCAGGAATACCACCAGTGGTGCAGGATTTTATGGCTTCTTAAAGCCTTAGTAATTGTCACAAGGTTTCTGTGTTTTTGGAGTGTATACTGTGACAAATAAGGGAGCAGCTGTAGCCTTAGAAATCTATCCAGGATATGGTCCTCTCAATGAAAGGCAGTGAGGATTTTCTCTTTGGTCTGGTAAAAATGGATACTTAGAAGCACATCCAGTGGCACATCTTGTGGTAAGTACGCAGGTTTGGGAATGCGATGAATTCTGTCAATAGTAAGATCTTCTTGTGTCAGAGAAGGTAACACAGATTTAAACAGGTCTTGTACATAGTGTGGAAGTTGTACATTTTGAACAGATTTAGGAATCCCTTGGATCTTAATGTTGTTGCGGTATACCAATCGCTGTGTTGGCCCTGCATATGAGGCAGTTACCTTTCAACTCTATGCACAGTACATTGTATTCAGTATAGCAGAGCCAACTGTGTATAACAGAGCTAAGAGCTGCGATGAGATGACAAGTACAGAAGCCCATTTAATAATGTAATGGACTTTTAAATAAACCCTCCTTTTATGTTTTTAATGTTAGTAGTATGGGTGGCCATACCATTAATTAAATTAATTTGTTTTTCTAGTCTTGTCACTACGATATGGATTGCATCTCTATGGACATGATTCTGGCAGTGTCAACACGGTAATGATTGTACATGTTTTTGGTGCCAGTAGTACTGTAATCATCCTTTCTCTGCATATATATTTTTGCCTGTGTCAGTATAACACTAATTGTGTCTCTGTGGAGATGTTCCAGGTGTGTTAGTACTATGTGGCCCCAGTCCACAGCACTGACATAAGAAACTGCAAACCAAGATATGTGTGTGAGCTGCTCAGGCTGTATGGGAACAAAGTCCTGTGCCCACCACTGTGAGTGCTGGCCAGGAAGGGAGCTTGTCTATGCTCCGGGAAAAGCCTGCTGTGTGATAGTGAATGGCAGTCTCAGCCTTGACACCCCCCACCATCCCAACACATTTCATTCCACCCACTGGAGCTTACCCATGAGTAAGCACCAGTAGGTGGAGTGAAATGCGTTGGGGGAGTGGCCTGGTGGGAGTCCAGGCTAAGACTGCCATTTACTATCACACAGCAGGGTTTGACCTGATGTGTGGCTCCCAGGATACCTATCATTCTCTACCACTAACAAAAGAAAGCAGCTGCATAGACCTGGCTGTCAATTTTCACTGTCTCTGCTACAGCTCCTGCTCAAGCTGACAGAGGAGACTGTTATTACAGAGCTTTGTGTAGCCTGTTAAAGCCCGCCCACCAAACAGAGGATGAGGATGTGGACTGTTTGAGTTGCTGTGAATGTTGGGAGGAACTGAGGATTTTGCAAGAGGTAGTTCTAAACAGACTAAGCCTGCTTTGTGGACTCGGCGGAGAAACTATATTTCCCAGGTTCACTGGAGCTTTGTGGAGGAATAAGCGGAAGGCTTGTTCCCGACTCAGAGGCTCAGAAACAAGGACATTAGGGGGGACAGCAGGGATAGGCAAGGTGTCCACTCCCGGACACCGGTGTCCGACAGGGCTGCCTGTGGTGTCCGCCGCTGACTTTTTTTTTTTACACATCACTTTTTTTTTTTGTAACTGTATCATCATCATGCGTCCCCCCGACTCCTCCTAGGCCGTAGGAAGACAGCCAGCGAGTGTGGCGCCGCCCACTTATCCTCGTGTGGGCTGCGGAGTGATCTAGGGCAGGGAGGGATTGGTCGGATGGTGCGTGCCTTGGAGTCGGCGGAGAGGAGAGAGACTCAGAGACCTGTGTGTGGGCAGCGCGGTTGCACGGGGATGGTCACTCGCGGCGGGAAGAAGAAGTCGTGGACTCAATGCAGCAAGACAGAGGAGCGGAGCCGCCCGGAGGACAAGGTGCTACTGAGCCTACCTGACTCGAGTCCACTCCTGAGGAAGAGACTGTGTTGGAGTGACTCAAGTGAGCAGTGCTACTGCCAGGCAAGCAAAGTAATTTTTTTTCATGGTGCCAGTGAGGCTTGTAGATTTCACAGGGAGCCTGGGAGGGACAGGGCCTGGACTGGGTGTGGTGGTCTGGCCTGCCTGGAAGGGCTGGGGCTGGCTGGGCCCTGGAAGGTCTGCAAGTAAAAAAAAAACATGATTCAATCTGGACACTAGTAGCACTGACTAGCACCTGGCTGGCAGTCCTCCTGAGGCCTGTACAGTTTACAGGGAGAGACAGGGACCCTGTCCCTCCCTGCAGTGTGAAATTTATAGGCCTCAGGAGTCATGAGGACTGCCAGCCAGGTGCTAGTCAGTGCTACTAGTGACCAGATTGAATCATGTTTTTTTTTTTACT
>BLSH010391642.1:770498-801861 GCA_018402905.1 Glandirana rugosa
ACCCGTATGACTACATTCCTCTCTGTAACTACATTCCCCACTGTGACAACATTCACCCATACATCTACATTCCCCACTGCGACAACATTCCACATGACTACGTTCCTCCCTGTAACTACATTCCTACATCCGTCCACATCAAACCGGAGGGACGTTACCATCACGACAATCCGTCGACGACACGTCTCTCTCGCGTCTTGTTATCATTGGGAACAAGGAAACTTCGGTGGCATTCACAGTAGTACACCCGTCGGAGTCGGTAGAAAAAAAAAATTGGTCTTTCTTAAAATAAGCGTGAGATCTAGAGAAATGTTTCATATACTCTTCAGAGGTCTGTATGATGCAGTTGTCTATACTTCGACTGTGTAAGATTGATGAAAATGGTTTGCATACCTGATGTATTGTAACTGTCTATATTTTGTCTATAATAAAATTCTTTCTGGTTAAAAAAAAAAGATGGCTGAGGCTGCCCACATGATGACACTTACGGTGGCTTCAAAGGAACAAGGGTTACTATTGTTCTGCGCTCTCTCTGCACAGCAGCTGCCTAACAGCACTACCATTGCAGGGAGGCCAAACTACACCTGCCTACATCCTTACATCAATGTCCCTCCTTGCATCAGTACACCTTACAACAGCGTCACCCCTTACATCTACATACCCACTTACAACAGTGTCACCCCTTACATCAATGTCTCTCCTTACATCAGTATGCCCACTTACATCAGTGTGCTCCCTTACCTTACACAACATGCCTGTGGGAGCAGGGCGGGAGCTAGAAGGCAGAGAAAGTCTGAATGGAGGAAGTTCTCTCCTCCTTGAAAGTTGGAGATTGAAGCAAGCAATGATGTCATTGGTTGTTAGGATGCAGGCGGTCCTATCAACCAATGATAGCTGGGGGGGGGGGTTCACAGCACTCCCCTAAGCTCTGTTCTTGGGCTGTAATAGAAGCAGGGAATGCATACCAGTGCAGCAGTGGCCCAACAAAATGGATCTTTGATCTTTGAGCTGCAGCCACGAGTGGCAAGGGTGGCTGCAGTTCAGGGAGGACAACATTATCCCCATCTGTGTAGTGTGTGAGAGCACAGTAAGCCCTATTCCCCTTAGGGCCCATGTGCCCTGCACATATGGAGGGTATGCCACTGGTCTGTGGACATGTTTTTGGATTTGAAAACTCAATACTTCTTACCAAATCAGATTCTGCTACTTAGTTGTGCCGAACGTTGCAATTTACAGTTCTGCTCTCCCAAGACAGTTTGCCATTCAGATTTCACTGATCAGAAACAATGTTTTGCACCCTATTTGTAATAGATCAACTTGGCCAGGAACTCAACAATTTATTGTGACCTGCTCATCTGTGCTGTGTTCTGGCAATTGATACTTGTTTGGTAATGGGTTTCCTCATTATGGATTTCTGCTTCTGCCTTCCATTGCTTCCTGCTGTTGCCTTCTGGGTCCTTCTGTTCACCTCTTGCTCTTACTGTTTTCTAACTGACTAACAAGTAGGACAGATGCTGAAGCAATACAGTCAAGGCAAATGGCCAGAACTTCATATCTATAAATATCAACATATTTTTAGGTCATAGATGGCACTTCTGGCATTGTGATCCGTAAGTGACGTAGGTGAAAGCTCAGAACCAGAAGTGACATCACTACATTATCACAACCGGTCCGGAAAGATACAAGCATAGTGGAGTAAGCAACTATTGTGTGCCTCAATGGTAGTTTACTCCAAAATGGTCAGCCCGTCCTGAAGGCAAAGCGCCGAATGGCTGGTTTGCCATTTGACAATTCTTTTATAGGTAAGGACAGGGCGACGTCATCAGGTGGCACCGCCCCTTTGTGATGTCACCAACCCAGCATACACTGGTTGGTGACGCACAATGGGGGCGGGACCACCAGGTGACATCACCAGTGCATTGCATGGCATTCAGATGTACCCCTGAACGGGGAGAACAGGCAACGTCGGGCGTGAACTCATACTCAGGCCAAAACATTCGCCCAACTCTACTTGTATGTTTCTGGACCAGATGTGACGATGGTGTGTTCCTTGTTAACCCTGTATTGCCTACTTCAGTCTCTAGTGTCTTTTTTCCCTCTTTTGTCTCCAAACTCATTTACTAGTTGTTGCTTGCTTTAAGAGTGCCTAGATTCCATTACCTCTTTATGCCCTGTCTCTCTAAATCTGCTTTCTCTTAGAATCTGTTATACTTCTTGTGCCTCTCTGCTTGCTAGTCTAGGACTCATTAGAACTCTATTTGCCCTGATATTGGCTGTGTTTCTTACTATATCTTCACTTAACACTCTACTTTTAATGCTCGTCACTGGTTACCTCTGGCAATGACCTTAGGCAGTGTTCCTTAACCACATGTCCTACTCTCTCTTCAACATTGACACAAGCTAGTTGGATAAGGCCACCGTTTGAATTACTACTCTATATTTCAAAACTCACTCTAAGGCTTCATGCACACAGGACGTTAAAAAAAAACATTCTAAAAACATCAGTAGCTTATCAGTGATTTTTTTCAGCTTTTAAATTACCGCCATTTTTGCGCGTTTTTTTCGCATCTTTAAAGGGCCAGCGTTTTTTTTTCCAATTGATCTAAAACGTCCAAAAATGTTGGGGATCGACGTTTTTGAGCGTTTGAACGTTTTTACAGCTGAAAAACGTCTCTCAGAACCCTTTGGTCTTGGGGTTTTTTTTACAGCTCAAAAACGTCACTGCTAAAAACAGTTGGTAACAGCCTATGTGTGCATGAACACATAGGATAACATGATGGAGGGTTTATTGACTGTAGAAAAAACGTTTGCAGCTAAAAACAGCTGCTGTAACAGTCAAAAAAGTCCTGTGTGCATGAGGCCTTACTGGGGAACAGCCTACCTGTTAAGATTCTGTACAAATGCACTGTCTGTGTGGGTGGGTTAATATATAACTAAAGGCAAAACTTTCTTTTTATTATTGAATAGAGTGGAAAGGGATTAGTTTTAAACAGTTTTATTGCTGCCTTTGCACTCATTAGGGAGAGTCACCCTCTCTATTTGTCTTGTTTACCATTATCACTGAAAATCAAAGTAAAAGAAAATCCCAACTTTTGAGTTGATACCAGAACAGAATTAGAACAGAATTAGAGGGGAAAAGGAAGGGTCTCCTTTCAATGGGGACACTAGTTCTGGTTACCCTGGTTATCACCATTTCTGGGAGTGGGGGGGGGGGGGGTGTTTCCGCTCACTGTTTTGTCTACGAGAGAGGATGTGAACCTTCAACTGTCTTGCCTTGATCTGGCTGTCCTAATCTGCCACTGTGGTTCCAATCCCCCTCACATGACAGTGCTTGCTCCTGATTACAATAAAGAGAAATTCCAAGTGTGAGATCACACAGGGTTCTCATGGATGCAGGTTGGGGGGCTCCAGAATCTTGGTTTTGAGAAGAGAAAGTTGGCTTTTCAGTTTTCTCAAGGTTTTGTGACTCCTGGTTTTGGGTTCTAGAGTCTAGAGACTTTGAGGAGTTTGGGGAGGGAAGAAGCCTCTAGCTCTGGGTCTGGGTTTTAGTGCTGAAACAGTATTTCCTGTCTGGTTTAAGCCCACTTAATATACAGGGTGGGCCATGGATACACCTTAATAAAATGGGAATGGTTGGTGATATTAACTTCCTGTTTGTGGCACATTAGTATATGTAAGGGGGGAAACTTTTCAAGATGGGTGGTGACCATGGTGGCCATTTTGAAGTCGGCCATTTTGAATCCAACTTTTGTTTTTTCAAAAGGAAGAGGGTCATGTGACACATCAAACTTATTGGGAATTTCACAAGACAAACAATGGTGTGCTTGGTTTTAACGTAACTTTATTCTTTCATGAGTTATTTACAAGTTTCTGACCACTTATAAAATGTGTTCAATGTGCTGCCCATTGTGTTGGATTGTCAATGCAACCCTCTTCTCCCACTCTTCACACACTGATAGCAACACCGCAGGAGAAATGCTAGCACAGGCTTCCAGTATCCGTAGTTTCAGGTGCTGCACATCTCGTATCTTCACAGCATAGACAATTGCCTTCAGATGACCCCAAAGATAAAAGTCTAAGGGGGTCAGATCAGGAGACCTTGGGGGCCATTCAACTGGCCCATGACAACCAATCCACTTTCCAGGAAACTGTTCATCTAGGAATGCTCGGACCTGACACCCATAATGTGGTGGTGCACCATCTTGCTGGAACTATGATGTCGGTGATAGGGAATTGCTGGCCATCAAGTCGGCTTTGGAGGAATGGCGGTACCTCCTGGAAGGAGCAGCTCACCCGGTATTGGTTTTTATTGACCATAAAAACCATAAAAAACCATATGCTGTGAAGATACGAGATGTATCACATGCCTGATGAAGGGGCCCTGCGTGGCTCCGAAACGTTGCAGTTTGCTGTGATGTGATTTTTTCAATAAATGAAACTTTTGGACAAGGATCCATGGTGTGCTGACGAATATATACACTTGCATGATGATTGATCTCCAGGACCCAGCTGGATTTCGTTACAGCACCCGATTACGTCAGAGCCTTCTTGCCAGGAAGGAGTGCGATAGGAAAATTCATCAAGATTAAATTTGGTGGTATCGCTCTCACTCTCTCATACTGGTTACTGGAAGTTCAACATGGCACCTCATGGCAAAGAACTCTGAGGATCTGAAAAAAAGAATTATTGCTTTACATAAAGATGGCCTAGGCTATAAGAAGTTTGCCAAGGCCATGTATCTGAGCTGCAGCATGGTGGCCAAGACCATACAGTGGTTTAACAGGACAGGTTCCACTCAGAACTGGCCTCGCCATGGTCGACCAAAGAAGTTGAGTGCATGTGCTCAGCGTCATATCCAGAGGTTGTCTTTGGGAAATAGACGTATGAGTGCTGCCAGCATTGCTGCAGAGGTTTAAGGGATTGGGGGGTCAGCCTGTCAGTGCTCAGACCAAAAGCCGCACACTGCATCAAATTGGTCTGCATGGCTGTCATCCCAGCAGGAAGCCTCTTCTAAAGATGTTGCACAAGAAAGTCAGCAAACAGTTTGCTGAAGACAAACAGACTAAGGGCATGGATATGTCCTGTGGTCTGATGAAACCAAGATAAACTTATTTGGTTTATATGGTGTCAAGCGTGTGTGGCAGCAAGCAGGTGAGGAGTACAAAGACAAGTGTGTCTTGCCTACAGTTAAGCATGGTGGTGGGAGCGTCACGGTCTGGGGCTGCATGAGTGCTGCTGGCACTGGGGAGCAACAATTCATTGAGGGAACCATGAATGCCAACATGTACTGTTACATGCTGAAGCAGAGCATGATCCTCTCCCTTCAGAGACTGGGCCGCAGGGTAGAATTCCAACATGATAATGACCCCAAACACACCTCCAAGATGGCCACTGCTTTGCTAAAGAAGCTGAGGGTAAAGGTGATGGACTGGCCAAGTATGTCTCCAGACCTAAACCTTATTGAGCATCTGTGGGGCATCTTAAAATGGAAGGTGGAGGAGCGCAAGGTCTCTAACATCCACCAGCTCCCTGATGTCGTCATGGAGGAGTGGAAGAGGACTCCAGTGGCAACCTGTGAAGCTCATGCACAAGAGGGCTAAGGCAGTGCTGGAAATTAATGGTGGCCACACAAAATATTGACACTGTGGGCCCAATTTGGACATTTTAACTTAGGGGTGTACTCACTTTTCTTGCCAGTGGTTTAGACATTAATGGCTGTGTGTTGAGTTATTTTTAGGGGACAACACATTCAAACTGTTATACAGACTGAACATTCACTACTTTACATTGTAGCAAAGTGTCATTTCATCAGTTTTGTCACATGAAAATATATAATAAAATAATTACAAAAATGTGAGGGGTGTACTCACATTTGTGAGGTACTGTATATAGTTTGAGGGTTTCATCAAGGTGTAGTGCTTTCCAGTGCTTTCAAAATACATATACAGTATATATAGGGCTAGTTGAAATGTTAGGCTAAGTGAGGCTTTAAAGCAGCTAACTAACATCTAAAAGAATATAATTAAGAAAAAAGCAATTACTTCACTTATGGAAAATCATCTGGAGAATTTTGAGATTTGATAAAAGGCTGAGAGGAACAGAGCAAAACCTCCTAAAAACTGTAATCCGTAAGTGATATAGATAACACACACTTAGAAGTTGAAAGGCTGAACAAAGGAAATCTCCTGGAGTGAGAAGACCAGGAGATCATGAATATAAAATGAGAAAAAAAAACTAGTGAAACCTCCTAGGTACTTAAATTACCTTAAGTGAGGGGAGAGGTGCCTTGCCCATACCTAATTATCTGCAAGGAAACACATAATATCTGCAAAATGTTTTACAGATTCAGTTGCAGACTGCACTAATGGGAGGCAAAGGGGAAATAAAACATAATTGATATAAATTACTCAGTGATACGTAAGCATAACCCAGCAATATATTATTACTTGTACTTGACAGCAACATAGAACTTTAAGGGAATGAAATGAATACCAAATTAAACTGGCCCAGTTGTATCACTAGGTGCCAGACGCATGGTGACCAACCATTTCAACCAAGGTTAGCTGCCAAATGTAGTTGTCTACCTATCTGATATTTCAGCTTTGCTGGCATTAAATGATAATTTCTAGTAAAAGAGAATCAGACACTACTGAAAACAAGGAAAACATGTTAAGATAGCTCATCAAAAGCTGCTTGAGTGCATATTGCCAGGACAGTGGCATAGTGGTTTGGTTAGCACTTATGCCTTGCAGCATCGGTTCATATCTCAGTCAGCACATTATCTGAATTGAGCTTATATGTTCTCCCTGTACTTGTGTGGGGTTCCTCTAGGACAGTGGTTCTCAACTCCGGTCCTCGGGACCCACCAACAGGCCAGATTTTAGGTGTTACCTTGGGGAGATGCAGACGAGAATACTGAAATCACTGAGCAGCAAATGAGATCACCTGTGATGTATTTCAGTTATCCTGCAAACCTGGCCTGTTGGGGGGTCCCGAGGACTGGAGTTGAGAACCACTGCTCTAGGAGGTACTTCTGTTTCCTCCCACACTCCAAAGACATGCTGGTAGGTTAATTGGCTAATGTTTAAATGCCAGATAGGAGTGAAAAAAAGCCGCACACAAAGGAGCACTCCATCTTCATTTTGCAATTTAATGATAATAAAAATGGCTTTTCCACTATAACATGCAGTCGGTTGTGATTATCCGAGGTTGCCAAATCATTTTAATGTTGCATCCATTTAACCATAGCCACAATACTTTATATGTAGGTCTTTACAGAATTCTTATCCCCCTAATAATGCAATCTGCTTTTTGGCAAACACCTAAACAGACCTCAGTTTAAAAATGCAGGCATCCCCAGCAATTGCCTTGCCAAGGATCCTACATATGCATACGCAGATACTGGAGAGACAGCACTGTATCTTATTACAACACTAGGACTAATTACAGGCAGATCATCCTCCTCCTGATTAGTATTTAGTCAGGAAACTGACACAGTTCCCACTAAAGAGAATCAGGAAAGAGTCTGTAATTAAAGCTCAACTCCAAGATAATTACCCCTCCACACTATGGCCCTGATTTACTATAACTCCCAAATCTACTCCAGCAGTGCCTTAAAATAACTCCCAATTAAAGGCAATTAAGACGTCAACTCTCACAAACTGGGAGGAAATCTACACACATCAGAGCTCTATTTGCCTGGAAAGATGCCTCTCAGATCACATGTTCTGCATACTGGATATCAACTGGAATCAAACTTGTGACTTCAGAATTCCTCCATTTAATGCTTGTATGCAAGTTCATTGCCATAAAAAAACATTACCACCCCCTCTCTCTAATTTTAACAGCCTTAGCCCTAGGGGACATGTATCAATAGAAAACAACGTTTTTAAATTTATTGTTTTTTTTCAGGAGCAGTGGTTTTAATAATGGTTAAAGTGAAAAAAAAAATTAAATATTCCTTTAAATATCGTGCTTGGGGGGTCCCCCTAGTATGGATCTCTGTGATATTTAGAACAGTGCCACCGCAAAATGACATTTGTAAAGGAAAAATTGTCATTTAAAATCTCTCGCAGCTGTAATGTATTATTGGTTCCAAGCAATATAGATAAAGATCATTGAAAAAGCATTGCGTTGGGGGTCCTCACAGTCCATACCAGGCCCTTTGGGTCTGGTATGGATTTTAAGGGGAACCCCATGCCAAATTTAAAAAAAATGGTGTTGGGGTCCCCCCAAAATCCAAACCAGACCCTTATGCGAGCACGCAGCCCTGGCATGGCAGGGGGCGTGGGGACGAGTGAGCGTGCCCCCTCCAAGCTTTATCAGGACACAAGCCCTCAACATGGGGAGGGTGCTTTGGAGACTGGTTTGGATTTTGGGGGGACCCCAATGCCATTTTTCCAAAAATTTGGCATGGGGTTCCCCTTAAAATCCATACCAGACCTGAAGGGCCTGGTACGGACTTTGCGGGGGACCCCTACCCAAAATTTGTGTTTAATTTTGGCATGGACTTCCTCTTAAAATCCATGGCAAACCCTTATCCGAGCATGCATGCACAGTATATAGTATCCAGAGTGGTGTAGTGGTTAGTGCTTTTGCCTGGGAGCAAAAGGGTCACTGGTTCAAATCCCAACCACAACACTACCTGCCTGGAGTTTGCATGCTCTCCCTGTGTCTGTGTGGGATAACTCCAGGTACTCTGGCTTCCTCCCACATTCCAAAGACATGCAGGTAGGTAAATTAGATCCAGTTTAAATTGGCCCTAGTATATGTATGAATGTGAGTTAGGGATCTTAGATTGTAAGCTCCTTGAGGGTAGGGACGGATGTGAATGTACAATATATATGTAAAGCGCTGTGTAAATTGACGGCGCTATATAAGTACCTGAAATAAATAAATACACTGAATGCAGCGTATTATATATACCATACTGTACATATAAATTCCTACACTGACTGTATATACTGTATACTACATGCCACTGGCTAACCTTTTGCTATCTCCGCAAATGTTTTCACTATATTCGGCCGACGTGTAAGTGGCCTTATTATAGTGTGGGTGTGGACTCAGACCCGCTGAGCAATGATTGGCCAAAGGCACCCTGCCTTTGGCCAGTCATGGCTCTCACAGCATAGCATGCTGTGATTGGCCTAAGCACGCAGGTCATGTGCATGCTTTGGCCAATCAGCGGGCGGCATTCCCTCACAATTTCACTGCATTATGGGCCGCTCAAATTTCCCACGAGCGCCCCATAATGTTTGGGATTCGGCAACCCCCCCGATGTACGAGTCGAACATACGTTTGACTTGAATGGGGGACCATCCCTATTGACCATGAATGTACATCGTGAGACACTTTTTTAACATAAAAGATTGGACAAAAAATGTCTCCATTTTTAAAAACATTTTTACACTTTTTAGGTGAATGGGTATGATGTACCCTATACCCATTCACATGGGGGGGCCAGGATCTGGAGGCCCCCTTGTTAATGGGGGCTTCCACATTACGATCAGCCTGACAAACTCAGACCCCAACAACCATGGTTGTCGGGAAGAGGCCCTTGTCCCCATCAACATAGGTACAAGGTGTTTTGGGGTGGGGGGGCACAGACCCCCCCATTCCAAAGCACACGCCCCCTCATTTTAAAGGCATGTGGTCTGGTTTGGTCCAGGAGGGGGGGCGGACCCTCACTTGTCCCCCCATCCTGACCTCCAGGCTGCATGCTCAGAAAGGGTCTGGATTTTGGGGGGATCCCCTGCTGTTTTGTAAAAAAATTTGGAGTGGGCTTCCCCTTAAAATCCATCCCTGAGCCAAAGGGCTTGGTATGGATTGGGGGGACAATACATTATAGCCGCAAGCAAGTTGAAATTACATTTTTGATCAATGTAGGGGAGGATGTGGGAGCTATATGTGGTGTGGGTGGGGTTCATTGATTTGTTTATTTGGCATCACCACACAATTGCTTCCAGCCCATGTGCACACAACACTTCCTGTTTACAGCCATATTACATTTCCTGCTGATGTATATCTGCAAGGACTATGCAAATATAAATGAGAAGATGACGTATCAGTGCGGGTTCACACTAGTGTGATGCGGGAACCCTGCGAATCCACTGCGGGTTCCTGCATTGCACCCGACTTAGACAGTTCACACTGCCATATGCTAACTGCTGGGAGTATCAATAGAGAGCTAATGATACCCCCAAATCAGTTTGCAGATCACACTGTAAACTGCAAATTCAGAAAGGAATCAGATTGCATGGATGTGAACAGCGCTGTGCGAGTTTGGTCAGGATGCGATGCAAATTCAGCCTTACTATCTGTATGGCTGAATTTGCAGAGCACAGATCGCATGTGATTTGCACTGCAGTGGAATCACATCCGATCTCGGACACTGCAGCAGTGTGAACCGGCCCTAATGAAGGTAATACTGTTCTCTAAAACCACCACCTCCCAAAACAAATTTAAAAAGTAAGTTACAAAAGAGAACAACAACAAGCAAAATCAATTTCATTTTATTTTGCCACCAGAAACACAAGTATGTACATATTTACTGGCATTAAAGTATTTACAGTATATACACATTTAGTAAAACAGTTAGAAATTGGGTTCGAAGGGCCCTGCTCATAGTAGCTTGCAATCTAAAATTGGACTAAACCTTACAGTGGACACACCTTTACTTTCACCGTGCATAACCGCCCACACATTTCATAAAATGACTAAACACCCACATGACATTATTAGCTGCAAAATTACAGAAAGATAATTAACAGTCATTCTAACAAAGCATTACAACATATTAAAAAAGGCACATATTCAAACAATAACACACCCCCCACATTACATAGAAAAGTGAAACATAGAAAAGTGACGGCAGAAAAAGACTGAGTAGTCCATCGAGTCTGCCCCTTTTTATTTATTTTTAATTTTTTTTTTTTTTTTACATAAACCTTTGTGTCTGACTATAGATTTATGTTTATCCCAAGCATGTTTGAAGCCATTTACTGTTGACTGTCTCACAACCTCTGTTGGTAGTTTATTCCAATCATCAACCACCCTTTCAGTAAAATAATACTTTCTAAGATTAGTTAATCATGTCTCCCCTCTCCCTTCTTTCCTCCAGACTGTAGACATTAAGTTCCTGAAGTCGCTCTTGATATGTTTTATCCCCCAGACCTTTCACCATTTTTGTTACCCGTCTCTGAACTCGTTCTATCTTATCAATATCTTTTTGTAAGTGTGGTCTCCAGAACTGGACACAGTATTCTAAGTGAGGTATATTCTACACACATACATTGGGGAGTATTTTCTCCTAGAAGAATGCTCGGTAAGACAAACAACACACACTTCAATTGGACAGCATGGTCAAATCAAGCCACTTTTGATGGTCAAAATGCACAATAATTTCAGCAAACAGCTCTAGTAAGGCATTTGTCATTAGCAAAATATCATCCCTTATCCCACAAAAACCACAGCAACAAACCTGACCTCTCATCAGGCCAAACCAACACCCCCTTACTGAAGTGCCTTATATAAGCTAGCACACTGATACATGCCCAATAGAAGTACACGCCCACCAGTATCTTTCAATCTCTCTTTTTAATTTTATTTCACCTGAGAGGCTGCAATACCTAATACTATTTGCTGTGTTAACCCTTGGCTATGTTCATCAGATCAGTATAACTCCGGGACAAAATTCTAAGTCAGTGGTTCTCAACCCTAACCTCAAGTACCCCAACAGGTCATGTTTTCAGGCCTTCTATTATTTTGCACAAGTGATTTGATCAGTTTCACTGCCTTAGTAATTACCACAGCTGTTTCCTCTGAGGGAAATCCTGTTGGAATGCCTTGAGGAATGAAGTTGAGAAACACTGATCCAAGCAACAGTTTTTTAACCAGATGTACCTGTGCAGTGTAAACCCTATAATTTGAAAAGTCCAAGTCCCTGGCTGCAATGTGCTTCCAATTTAAAGTCCCAAAATAACTTGCTTACATTACAGACTATTTGGACAAGAGACTAATAAAATGCCAGCCTGTCTTTGGATTGTGGTGAGAAACCCAACCAGGGGTTTATTATAAACTTCAACACAAGCATTAGCATATTCGGGACGTGAACCAGCAAACTTTTGGGTGCCCGGTGGATTTGCTAGCCACTTAGCTAGTGAGCAGTGAGCACATGTCTTGTCCATCGCTGTGGTGTGAACAAGTCCATAGCCATGCTCAGTATCACAAGTAATATAAAATATATTTTCCTAAGTATTGGGAAATGTGCCTTTACACACACATGAACTATAACGGCAGCCCAGGGTTCAGTATAGAGTTGGGCCCCCATTTGCAGCTATAACAGCTTCAACTCTTCTGTGAAGGTTGTCCAGAAGGTTTAGGGGCGTGTCTATGGGAATGTTAGGCCATCCTTCCAGAAGTGCATTTGTGAGGTCAGGCACTGATGTAGGATGAGAAGGCCTGGCTCGCAGTCTCTGCTCTAAATCAGCCAAAAGGTGTTCTATGGGGTTGAGGTCAGGCCAGTCAAGTTCCTTCACACCAACCTCCCTCATCCATGTCTTTATGGACTTTGCTTTGTGCACTGGTGCACAGTCATGTTGGAACAGGAATGGGCCATCCCCAAACTGTTCCCACAAACTTGGGAGCATGAAACTGGCCAAAATGTCTTGCTGATGCCTTAAGTTCCCTTCACTGGAACTAAGGGGCCAAGCCCAACCCCAGAAAAAAAAAACCCCACACCATAATCCCACCTCCACCAAATGATTTGGACCAGTGCACAAAGCAAGATCTCTAAAGACATGGGTGAGCGAGTTTGGGGTGGAGGAACTTGGCTGTCCTGCACAGAGTCCTGACCTCAACCAGATAGGACATCTTTTGGCTGAATTAGAGAGGAGACTGTGAGCCAGGCCGTCTCATCCAACATCAGTGCCTGACTTCACAAATGCACTTCTGGAAGAATGGCCAAATACTCCCATAGGCAAACATCCTAAACCTTATGGACAGCCTTCCCAGAAGAGTTGAAGCTGTTATAGCTGCAAAGTGTGAGCCAACTCAATAATGTACGCTATGGACTAAGACTGGGATGCCATTAAAGTTCACGTGCATGTAAAGGCAGGCATCCCCATCTGCCAAGATTTGCAATGGTGGTGGAACCCTCCTACACATAAATACTACATTTAGACATAATTTAGGTAAGGCTCTGAGTCATGTTTAACAACATAGAAAGAACAAACAACATCTCTACATGAAGTGACATGCTTGAGAATCAAACTCAGGACGTATGCAATTGTAGACAGAATTGCTAGCTTTTAAACCACAGGGCTACTATATGTCAAGTCCTTCTACACATAAATACACAGATACTGCATGTCTAGGAATATAGAGGACTTACATTAGTCAGGAGTTAATCTTCTAAATGTAATCTGTGATTTTTGGTGGTTCTTGCTGTGTGAGTGTAGAATAGTAATGTTATCCTCAGATTTTTGGTAATGACATTTTTATTTCTGATGGTGGTACACATATCACATTTTTGGGGCTCAAATTAGGATCATTTTGAAAGAATAAAAAAAAAGAAAAAAATGTGACTAGTTTTAAATTTCTATAAGCAATGTTATTGTTTGTGGTTTGTAAAAACACCTGTGTGAGTTTGGGGAAATATTTTTATGAAATAGATATCAACAAGTGAAAGAGACAGAGAAAAAAATATTTACCCAAAACAGGAAAAGATACACATTCTAGCATTCTTAAAAACAATAAATTATCAAAATTGCAACATTGTTGCAAGGACAATTTCTTTGACAGAAAGATACATTTCTTCTCAACATGAAATGGATTTATTTGATAGTAACAATTGTACCATTAGAATGAATGGCTGAAACTTGCATTTGGCTAAATAACTCCCATCTTCACTCCCAAAAAATCTGTGTAAAATAACTCTCATTTTGGTATCTACTCAAGGAATTACTCCATGAAAGTTAAAACTGGGTTGTTTTGTGTCTGAGCATGCTCAGTTGTGCTCAGCTGTGCTCTGCACCTAGGAGTAAAGAGATGGGGAATTTATCTCTTCTCAGACTTTTTAAGATATTTCAGTGTAGAAATCACTTTCTCTGACAGTTTAAAAGCAGATTATCTTTAAACAATATAGCGCATATTTTAGTACAATTTAGGGGATCAGGTCATGCTCCAAACATTATTTCTATTTGCACTACTCCAGGTCTGGACTGGAGTAAGGAGTTGGCCATTATCTGTGACCTGGGAGCAATAGTGAATTCCATTTTGGGAGTTTTTTGCCACCAGCGCTATTGTGAATACCGTTTTAGCGCTATTTACCTCAGATTGTGGTAATTTTACCACAAATCACTGTAATTTTGTCGCTCTTTTGCTGCAGCGCTATAGTAAATGACCCCCTATATGTTCTAGCAAAAAAGGAGTTTGGGACTTTGAGTGAAGCATGGGGAGGGAGCCAGGTGCTGAGCAAAAGTATATAGTTTATTGATACAATGTATAAACCACATGTAGATAGTCACAATATTCTTTTATGACTATCTACATGTGGTTTATACATTGCATCAATAAACGATATACTTTTGATCAGCATCTGGCTCCCTCCACATGCTTCACTCAAAGTCCCAAACTCCTTTTTTGCTCACATGCACTAGGGATGGAGGCACCCGCCCATCCCCCTACCCTGGGTGTCTCATTTAAAGTCCCAACTTTTGTCCCCCCTCCCCTATATGTTCTATGTCAAAACCGCCAACACACCCACTTTTTTACTTTTGTTATTTCTTAATTCTAGAGTCATATATGGCCGTTTTACTTACCTGTGACATAATTCCTTCTCTCCAAAGCTATTTGCAAGTCCAGGGCGCCTGAAGGAACTTCCTCTTTGCTTCCCACGTTATTTCTTGAAACTACAGGGTGGGTAAAATAGAGGGAAGGGGTAGGCTTTTATGTGAAGAGCTATTTAATAGTGACCATAAAGCATGACATAGCTAATGGGACTGGTGAGGAGGTGAAGTCTTTGTGGATGGAGCTTCAAAAGGGCAGAACAAACAGTAAATTAATTGTGGGTGTATGCTATAGGCCCCATAACATTAAGATGGAGGAGAATATCAATCTACTTTCACAGTTAGAAATGGCAGGGCAATCATTTATTGAACATAATGCAGGACAGTTTCATGAGTCAAATGAAGGAAGCCCCAACTATAGATAATGCTCTGCTGGACCTACTAATTACAAATAAAACAGAGCTTATTGCAAACGTGGAAGAAGTGGATAATTAAGTAATTACATTTGCCATAAATTATAGGAAAAGCACAAATGAGAGAATGACAAAGAACACTTTTTAAAAAAGCTAACTTTAATAAGTTGTGCTCCATACTACATGACACTAAATGTGATCACATTATTGCAACACTGAAAAGAAGTGGGAGTGCTTTAAGGGCACATTAAACTATGGAAGTCATCAGTGCACTCCAAAGGGCAACATATATAAAAGAACAAAAGATAAACCTGGGTGGCTAAACATTAATGTAAAAAGGCAAATTAACAAAAAAAAAAAGTCCTAAACGTCATCATTAGCATTTCACAACCAAAAAGAGTGCAATAAGAAATGCAAGAATCCGATCAGGCCAGCTAAAATAGATTACAAGTGACACATAAGTATATTATTAGAGATGGGCTGAATGACCCCCTGTTTGTTTTGCAGCAGAACTTTCGAACAAGGCAAACGTTCGGATCTGAATAACGAACCCCATTGAAATCTATGGGACCCGAACTGGAAAAATCAAAAGTGCCCACTTTGAAGGCCTATATGCACGAAATTGGGCATACAATGGTTATGGGGGTCTGGATACTGCCCTGAGGGACATGTATCAATGTAAAAAATGAGCAGTTATTTATTGATGTTTAAAGTGAAACCATAAAAATGACAACAATAAAAATGAAAAATTCCTTTAACCACTTCAATACCAGACACTTACCCCCCTTCCCGCCAAGACCAATTTTCAGCTTTCAGCGCTGTTGCATTTTGAATGACAATTGCACGGTCATGCGACATTGTACCCAAACAAAATGTTTATTATTTTGTTCCCACAAATAGAGATTTCTTTTGGTGGTATTTGATCACCTCTGCGGTTTTTATTTTTTGCGCAACAAATAAAAAAAGACCGAAAATTTTGAAAAAAAAAAGTTTTTCTCTGTTTCTGTCACAAAACTTTGTACATAAGTACATTTTTTCCATCACTGACAGCCACTGATAGGCTACACTGATGGGCACTGATGAGGAAGTACAGATTGGCACTGATGAGGCGGCACTGATGAGGTGGCACTGACAGGCACTGATGATGAAGCACTTATATGCAGCACTGATGGGCACTGATAGGCGGCACTGATAAGCAGCACTGATGGGCACTGATAGGTGGCACTGATATGCAGCACTGATGTACACTCACATGCACTCATAGGCGGCACTGATGGTCACTGATAGGTGGTACTTGGCACTGATAAGTGGCACTGATAGGTGGCACTGATAGGTGGTACTAATATGTGGTACTGGTGGGCACTGATAGGTGGCACTGGTGGGAGCTGGTGGCCACTGATAGGCGGCACTGAAAGAGGATACTGTAAGGTGTTCATTCCCTGGTGGTCTAGGGTGGCATCTGTAAGTACCAGCCACGTTGGGCATTATGCCCCTTATCTGGTAGTCTAGTGTGGGCTCCCCGATTATCTCCCTGGTGGTCTAGGGTCGGCTCCCTGGTGGTCCCTGGGTGGGCTCTCCCTAGTGGCCCCTGGGTGGACTCCTTGGTGGTCCAGTGTGTCGATCCAAAGGGGGGCCTGCGCTGATAAACAATAAGCACAGACCCCCCTGTCAGGAGAGCAGCCGATCAGCTCTCCACTACTCGCATCTTCAGACACGGCTCTTCCTGCTGCATTACTGCTGCAGCAGTAATGGCATTTGTAAAGCCAAATAAATGGCATTTTCCATTTAAGCTTTCTTTGTTTTATAAACAATGGCGTGGGGAGCCAGTCTGTATGATGAGGCCACAATTTTGTGCACTCGGAACAAGATTACAGATTTTTTTAGATAAATTCTGGTGTCCCTTTCGCAGGCTTTGGATAGAAGTAACAGGTGCAGAAAAATTGGGCTTTGGGTGTTGGTGGTGCCTTCACACCATAACCCTATAGAGGTACTCTTGATGAAAGCAAGAATTGGCCTTTCTGTGAAAAATTGAAAGGATATGCACCTGTCAAACAGGTACTCTTGATGAAAGCAAGAATTGACCTTGCTGTCAAAAATTAAGCAGGTGCTTAAACATGGTCCTTGGGTGTTAATTGTGCCCACGAAACCTACACCAACAAGTTTCTTCCAAATGAAATCAACACTCGCAAAGCTAGGCAGCCTAGACAGTCTTTCAGAGATTCCAGATCCAGAAAGCATTTAATCAAAACATCAGCATCAGGGGCTTGATACCTGTCACTAATCCAGGACTGATTCAATTTGATAAATGTCAGCCGGTCCATGGAGTCTGTGGATAGTAGCGCTCTCGTATCTGTCACAAAACCTCCGACAGCACTGAATGCCCATTCGGAAAGCATGCTGGATGCAGGGCAGCACAGCAGCTTAATTGCATACTGGGCAAGTTCCAGATAGTGGCCTATTCTTATGACCCTGTAACCCAGTGGATCGTCAAATGAAAAGCTCTCAGTGATGTCTGTTTTCGCCCCTAGATAATCCCCCACCATATGATGCAGACGCTGCTGATGGGATGTGGAAGCTGACAGCCCTGGACAGCGAGGACTAAAAAAAACTATGAAATGCATCACTGAGGCGGCCTTCTTCTCCACTGCTCCTCTCTTGACCAACAAAAGCCTCAAAACAACGTTTTCCACCATACTGTAACCTACCAGAGTCGGGAAAGTCATTTCATAAACTCCTCTTTAAGGTATCCTCAAGAGATATCATCTTCTGTTCCCTCTGTGGGGACGGGATGAGTTCTGAGACTTTCCCCTTGTAACTGTGGTCAAGGAGGATTGCCAACCAATAGTGATCCTTTCCCTTAATGCCACGTATTCTCGGGTCCTTTCGCAGGCTTTGAAGAATGAGGGAGCCCATGCACTGCAAGTTTGCGGAGGCAATGAGAAACAGACTCCTTGGGGTCACTGAGGATTACAGTATCTGGAACTGCCTCCTCCCAGCCACATACTACTCTCAAGGGTTCTGGGGATGGAAAACTATCTGTTAAAGGTTGACGTATGTTTTGCTATGCTTCAATGCCCCCAAAACTGCCAAAATCCTCCTCCTCCTCTTCCTCCGTCTCCTCTTGTGTGTTCTGTGGCATGGCAAGAATGGTGTCTGCATAAAGTGGACCTTGAGAGGAAAGGAAGTCCTCCTCTTATTCCCGCTGCTCTGCTTCAAGTGCCCTGTCCATAATGCCACGCAGAGTCTGCTCCAGCAGGAACACAACAAGGATTGTGTCACTGATGCATGCATTGTTACGGCTCACCATCCTTGTGGCCTCCTCAAATGGTGACAGTACAGTGCATGCATCCTTTATCAGCAGCCTTTGGCATGGGGACAAAAAGCTGAGCTGGCCTGAACCTGTCATTGTGTCATATTCACACAGGTACTTGTTCACGGCCCTCTGCTGCATGTGCAGCCGCTGCAGCATTGCCAAAGTCAAGTTCCACCCGGTGGTCAGGTTACAAATCAAGCGGTTTATGGACAGGTGGAATTACCATTGAATTTCAGCCACTGGCTGTGTATGACCACCTGAAAAGGCTACAGACACTTCTGGCCTGCGTTAGCAGATCTTCCAACCCTGGGTACCTATTTAAGAAATGCTGCACTATCAAATTGAGGACATGTGCCAGGCATGGCACATGTGTCAACTTTCCCTGTCTAAGGACGGACAGGAGGTTTGTGCCATTATCGCACACCACCATTCCTGGCTCCAGCTGGCGTGGCGTGAACCACCTCTGGGCCTGTCCTTGCAGAGCTGCAAGAATCTCTGCTCCAGAGTGCCTCCTGTCCCCTAGACAGACCAGCTGAAGCACTGCATGGCACCTTTAGCCTGACTCATTGAATAGCCCCTTAGGGGGTACTTGTGGTTCAAAGGAAAGTTCAGCAGAGGGCATGGAGGAGAAGGAGGAGGAGGGGGTGGAGCTGACAAATCTTGCATCATCATCATTAGCTGTATGAGATGTGGTGGCACAAGATGCAGCACTGAGCCCTGTCCTGCATCCTTCTGATTTGCAAGCAGAGTTACCCAGTGTGCTGTGAACTAAATATATCATCCCTGACCATGCTTGCTGGACCATGTGTCAGTGGTAAAGTGGACCTTGTGGTTGACTGCCTTGCCCAACGATGCCACAACATTGCCTTCCATGTGATGGCAGAGAGCTGGAATGGCCTTACGTGAAAATAAATAGTGACTGGGAACTTGCCACCGTGGTACAGCACATTCTGCATATTCATGAAAGGGGACAAAATCCACCAGACGGAAAGGCAGGAGTTGTAAAGACAGCAGCTTTGACAAACTTGAATTTAGACACTGGGCATGTGGGTGGCAGTGACTGTATTTTTTTTTCACTGCAGCAGATGGGGCATATACATTTGCCTGCTATAGTCTACAGCTGAAGGTGTGCTACTGGCAGATGTGCTGCAAGAACCTGGGACACCCTCTATACCATCATCCCTGTCAGTGCTGAGAGGTCATGAGGCATAGGGGGGTAGACTGGAAAGGGGAGGAGTGAGGAGGAGCAGCATTACAACCCTTTTGTGTGGCTTTCAGATGCTCTTGCCAATGGGCTGAGTGGTGGGAGGTTAAATGCATTGTCAAGCATGTGGTACCCAAATGGCTGGTGTTTTTGCCACCTTTGATCTGCTTCAAGCAAAGTTTGCAAATTGCAACATGTACTAAAAAAGCCCAAACAGCTGAGCTGTAGGAAGTGGACCAGGAGATAACAGCTTCACAATCTGGTGGAATAGGGTGGCTGCTCTCTACTCTTCCATGATGGCTGCCTCTTTGGGGTTGTGCCTCACCCTCACTTTCCTCTTCTGCTCTATCTGGCACCCAAGTCACGTCAGTGACCTCATCATCATCATCCCCTCCATCCTCATTATCACTGGAGACAACTGGCAACAGACATAATATGGACATATTTAGTTTCCTCTATTAATTTGTAACGTTTCAAGTCTAGACACCCCTATGTCAGATCATATGTGGAACCACTGGTAATGCTTCTTCCTCCTAGATAAATTAGACATTGGAAACCTGTCATGTTTATATTTTTTGTGAAGCACATTTCCCGCTGGACCATAATATGGATATTAGCAGTCTGTCAACAGTAGAGATGCAGAGATATAAATATTTATCACAAACTGTACCTGGGACATGGCCATAAAATCGTGACCTCCCAGCCACCATACCTCCAAAGCTCAATTGGTCAAGAGGCCCTCTGTCAACGCCTCTTTGATCCCAAAGAAAAGAGAGATGCCAAGGACAGTTTGACAGTTCTCTTGTACCATCAAATCAGGAACATCTACCAAGTTTGAGAACCGCTTATCGACCAAACTCTGTTCAACCCAAAGACATTCTACCTTATCTCTCTGTTGTTGTATAGTGTCTTTATTGCTTTGAAACAACTTTTTTTCAGTATATATTTTATTTGCACCAATTTTGACCTGTTCATCATTAAAACCTTATTTTGAAAAGTGTTAACCTTGTCCCTAAGCTCTTAATGCAAGCTATAACTGAACCTGTCTCTTGAAGAGTGCTACTGTCTAGAATAAGGCCTCTAAAGTATACCTGTCTGTGGTGATAGTGTGTGTTACAGACGATTATTCTAAATAATAATTGGTATTACTAAATTGGTGGAAGTCCTGACTTTTCTGTAAGCGAACAAAGGTCAGTGGTGGCAGTGAAGGGGTTAATTGCTTAAATGAGCCCAGTGACAATCGCACTCAGGCTGCTGGCACCTAGATTGTGGTCCTGCAAGCTGGAAAATCTTTGTGCTGGATGCAGCTGAGTGGCATTGTTACATTAGTAGTATGAGATTGGCCAATCTTTTGTCATGAGTTAGTGAGCAGGGCAGGGATGTGATACCCGCGTTCATCACATAAGGTGGCAGAATAAGCCACTCTAGCAGCTGCAGTGGACTGCGCACTAGTCTCTGCTTGGGTAACGGAGGAAGAGATTGGTTTAGTAAGCCAGTCCATCACCTCTTCTGCATGCTGTGGCTGGATAGCACGGGCAACATCATTAACAGAGGAAATGATGCCCTGCCTGAGGACAGACCACGTCCACCTTTGCCTGTGGATACATACGCTGCTGGCCCCTTCACAGTGCCATGGGAATGTATGCCTCTCCTTGTTGACCTGCACTGACACACTGCAATATACTGTGGTAAACATGCACTAATGCACTGAAATATACTGCATTAAATGTGCACCTATGCACTAATATATACTGCGTTACACATGCACTAACACGCTGAAATGCACTGCATTAAACGTGTAGTAAGGCACTTAAATATACAGCGTTAAATGTGCAGTAATGCACTGAAATATACTGCATTAAACATGCAGTAAAGCACTGAAATATACTGCATTAAATGTGCACTTATGCACTGAAATTTACTGCGTTTAACCTTTTACATTTAACCCTTTGATTGCCCTGTGGTGTTAACACCCTCCCTGCCAGTGACATTTACGAAGTAATCAGTGCATTTTCATAGCGCTTATTGCTGTATATATGCCAATGGTCCCAAAAAAGTGTCAAAAGTTTCCAATATGTCCACCACAATATCGCTGTCCCGCTAAAAATCGCAGATCACCGCCATTACTAGTGAAAAAAAAAAAAAAATAAAAACGCCATAAATAAATCCTCATAGTTTGTAGACGCTATAACTTTTGTGCAAACCAATCAATATAAGCTTATTGCGGGGTTTTTTGCCAAAAATATGTAGAAGAATATATATCGGCCTAAACTGATGGATAAATGTGTTTTTTATATTGTTTTGGATATGTATTAGAGCAAAAAGTAATAAATATTGGGTTTTTTTCAAAATTGTCGCTCTTTTTTTGTTTATAGAAAACGAATAAAACTAAATAAAAACTGTAGAGGTGATCAAATACCACCAAAAGAAAGCTCTATTTGTGGGGAAAAATTTGGTCAATTTTGTTTGGGTACAGTGTCGCACGACCGTTTTGTCAGTTAAAGCGACGCAGTGCCGTATTGCAAAAAGCGCTCTGGTCAGGAGGGGATAAATCCTTCCGGGGCTGAAGTGGTTAAACGTACACTAATGCACTGAAATATATTGCGTTAAACTTGCAGTAACGAACTGAAATATACAGCTTTAACCATGCAATAATGCACTAAAATATACTGCATTAAACATGCAGTAACAAACTGAAATATAGTGCGTTAAATGTGAAGTAACACACTGAAATATACTGCGTTAAGCGTACACTAATATGCTGCATTATACACTGCATAAACGGGCACTAACACACTGAAATATACTGCATTAAACATGCAGTAACGCACTAAAATATACTGCATTAAACGTGCACTAACGCAATGAAATACACTGCATTAAACGTGCAGTAACGCACTGAAGCGTTAAACTTGCAGTAACACACTGAGGTATACTGCATTAAATGAGCAGTAATGCACTGAAATATATTGCGTTAAATGTGCAGTAATGCGCTGAAATATACTGGGAATAATATTTTATAGTATGGGGTAGGACTAAGCCATGATTGGATAGAGTCATTATCACAGTGCCCAGTCATGGCTCTGACAGTGCTATGTGCCCTGATTGGGCAAAGCTTTCATTGCTTGAGGCAATTAGGGCTTCCAATGCAGGGTGTGATGGCGCAGTGCATTGTGGTCATTCAGCGGGCCAAGCAAATGGTCGAACGTCCTAATAATTTGGGTGTTCATTGTATGGGAGAACAGCCAATGTTCGACCCGAACTCATGCTTGGGCCGAACCTTTGCCCAACTCTAATTATTAGTAAGATGTCTAGGTCAGAACATATTGTCCCAATAAAATATGATCAGGGGAAGTTGGTCACATATGGGTAATGTTAATAACATTATATTGAATGGAATCGTGTGGTTAAGAGAGATTAGTGTTCAAAAAAGACTAGAAAAACATAATGTGAGCAAATCACCAGGACCAGGTGGCTTATGCCTGAGAGTCCTCAAAGAACTTAGCCAGTTTTTTTGTAGACCGTTATTCCTAATCTTTAAGGACAGCTTACTGTCTGGAATGGTACACAGAAAAAAGGAGGGGGAGGGGGAATCCTTAAGGCGCTTCCAAGCAGGTATGATGGTTGTTGTGAACAATGTTAATATTTCACAATACTGTTGGTTGTGGGTCGTTATCCAGAGGGTTACCTGATTACCTGATGTTTAGGACAAATGTTTCTGGGACAATCCAAGTTCGTTGTGAAAAAGTCTAAAATTTATTGACAATTCATAAAATTGATAAAAAGGTTAAAAGCAGCAGCCTGTCACCACATGAGAGCCACGTGGGAGCCAGGGTGTACCAACATGGAGGGGTCCCTTCCAGTCTGATACTGGACGCGTGGTGTGGCTGAGATGGTGAGGATGGAAGGAGCCAATGGAGGTGTGCTGCCAGGCAGGCATATGGAGGCTCTTTGAAGGTGAGCTGCGTGGCTGCAGCTATCCGGGTGTGTATGTCCAGTGCGGATGGACGGCCCTGGTGTGGAGGAGGATCAGTGTTGAGGTCCGCGATGACGTCACTCGTCGGGCCGCGTGTGCCGGTCTTTGTGATGGACAAGGTCAGGGGTACTTTTTGACAGTGCGGCTGTGGAGGAAGACTGGTCCCATCACGCTGAATACATGTTTCGCAATAGCCGCTTTGTCAAGTCACGTGACGGGACCGATGGATATTTAAAGGAAAGGGGAGGGGCCCACAGATAATTGGAGAGCCAGAAGTGACTATGGGCTATGTTCTTGCTGTGAGGAATCTGTTAACCCCTCCATGTTAGAGCCCTTTACAATAAAGGTGTAAAATTAAAACATGGTTAAATTACAATGTAACACATAAATCCTAACACTACTTTTTTTCCTTTTTTTTTTTTCCCTTCCTTCCGGTCGACAAATAATAATCTCTGTGATCAGCGCCTATCCTATGGCCTCTTACTGACTGGAATGGTACCAGCTGATTGGGGAAAAGCACACATAGTACCAATATTCAGCCTAATATCAATAGTATGTATACTATTGAAAGAAATGACAAGGCACCATATCCAAGCATTAGCTGATGGGAATAATAAATAATATCATTAGTGGTAACCAACATGCATTTATGAAGAATCGTTCTTACCAGACCAACCTTTTAATGTTCTATTAGGAAGTGAACTGTAATTTGGAAAGGCCTGTGGATGTAGTAAATCTAGATTTCCCTAGGGCATTTGAAAACCGTACCCCATAAACAATTCATTTACAATTTTTTTTCTCTGTTGGTTGAACTGGAAGGACTCTTTTTTTAACCAGATTATCTATGTAACTATGTAAGGTCTTTTGGCATTGATGAGATCATATGTTCCTGAATAGAAAACTGGTTACAGGAGTGGATCCAGAGGGTGGCGATTAGAGTTGAGCGAAGACCTAGTTAAATTAGAGAAGTGGGCTAATAGACATGTGCAATTTGTTTTGTTCCAAATTCTAAAAATTTGTTAATTCGGAAATGTTCGAATTAACGAAAACCCATTTAACAAAATTCGAAAATTCAAAAATCTGAAAATCTGAAAAACCTAAAATTCGGAAATTTGGAAATTCAAAAATTCGAAAAATTGAAAATTGGAAAATTCGAAAATCCGAAATTCTAAGATTCTAAAATCCGAAAGTCCAAAAATAAAAACAAAAATCCGAAAATTTCAAAAATAAAAATGAAAATCCGAAATCCGATAACTAACTAACTTATAATAACTATTACTATGAAATTATAGGTATTGGAATTTCCTTTCAGATTTGTCTGTTAGTGAACGCAACGAATACGAATTTATCTGAAGTTACGAATTACCCGAAATAATGAATGCCGCATCTAAACTAATATAACATAACAAATCAATAGTAATAAATAATAATAAAACTTTTTATTATTATTTTTATTATTTATTATTATTAATTTGTTATGTTCCATTTGTTTAGATGTGACTTTCGTTATTTTGGATAATTTATAACTTTGGATAAATTCATATTCCTTATGTTAACTAACAGCCAAATTTTAAAGGATATTCCATTACCTATAATTTAATAGTTGGTTATTATTAGTTAGTCAATTATTTCGGATTTTCAAATTTTCGTTCTTATTTTCAGATTTTAGAATTCTCTTATTTTAGAATTTCCGAATTCTCAAATTTTTGAATTTCCGAAGGCCCCGCCCCCTTATGGCGTCACTACCCAGCGGCAAAAGAGCAGAAGACAGAGCAGAAGATAGAAGACCCCTCAGAAGAAAGAAGGCCCCACAAAAGAGCAGAAGAAAGAAGACGCCGGAGTGGGAGAAGAGCCAGAGAGGGGAGAAGATGCCTGAGCTGATTTAACAAAATATTTTAAAAAGCTGTGTAGTGTGTTTTTTGACACATTTTTTAGGTGAATGGGTAGGGGTTAACTGTACCCCATACTCATTCACATAGGGTGGGGGGCCAGTCTCTGGATGCCCCTGCCCACAGACCCCGACAACCAATGGCCATGGTTGTCGGTAAGAGGCCCTTGTCCTCATCAACAGGGGGACAAGGTGCTTTGGGGGCCATGTTGAGGGCATGCGGCCTGGTATGGTCAAGGAGGGGGGGCACACTCTTGTCCCCACCCCCTTTTCTGGCCTGCCAGGCTGCATGCTCGGATAAGGGTCTGGTATGGATTTGGGGGGGGGGCCCTTCCTTTCACACTTGTGTGATTTGTCCTGCCATTTGGGACTGCAAAGTCTCATGAAAAGTCATTCCTCATTATTTCCAATGAGTATTATTCATATCTGTACGACTTTCTAGTCATGTCAACTATGGCATTACTTTGGTCCAACTTTGATGCAACTTGAGGTCCGTAGACTTCAATGTTAAACCCTCAAAGTCTCATGCAATTTGCACCTGAATAATATAGATGTGTTTTCTGTACTACTTCTGTACGACTTTGTAATATGTTTTTATTGAGCCAAAGTTGCAACAAAGTCAGGCCAAAGTCATACTGATCCCAAATCGCATCAAAATTGCGGTAAAGTCGCGGCAAAAAATCACAGTAAAATCGGGTCGCACAAGTGAAAGGGGCCTTAAAATCCATACCAGACCAAAGGGTCTGGTTCCTCTTGGAGGGGAACCGCACGCACATTTTTTTTTTTCATTTTTGCGGGGGTTCCCCTTCAAGATCCTCAGAACATGATCCGACTTCTGGTGCGACTTCTATTCAAAATCAATGGGCTCCCATAGGGAACTATTTCTTTTGAATAGAGGCAGAGAAACACATGACAAGGCTTAAGGCTGTGTATACAATATTAAACCGCGTTTTTGAGCGCTTTGCCAGTGTCAGCGGCAAAACAGCTCTAGCGCGGCAGCTTCAGAACGTGCCGGTCTTAGGTTCTTTTACAGAAAATGCCTATGCCACTTACAGCTCCAAAACGTCAGTGTGTTCATGAGGCCATTGAATAAGATGGAGAGGCATTTTAAGCTGTAAAAACAGCTCAGAAACGTGGCTGTAAAAACGCCCATGTGTATGAGGTCTTAGGCTGTGTAGGGAGAGTGTCTGTTTTCTGCAGGGGCGGACTGACAAATCTTGGGGCCCCCAGCAATAGGAGATTATGGGGCCCCCAGGCTTACAGATGGCCGCCATATAAGTGTGGGCATACCCATTCAGAGGGGCACCAAGCTCAGCGACATGCAGACAAGCACACACACACACAGTATATACACAGACGAACACACAGTCTACACACACACAGTATATACACAGATGCACACACAGTCTACACATGCACAGTATATACACAGACGCACACACAGTCTACACACACACAGTATATACACAGGCGCACACACAGTCTACACACGCACACAGTATATAGACAGACACACACACATACAGTATATACACAGACGCACACACAGTCTACACACACACACACACACACACAGTATATACACAGACGCACACACAGTCGACACACACAGTATATACACAGACGCACACACAGTCGACACACACACACAGTATATACACAGACGCACACACAGTCTACACACACACACACAGTATATACACAGACGCACACACAGTCTACACACACACAGTATATACACAGACGCACACACAGTCTACACACACACACACACATACAGTATATACACAGACGCACACACAGTCTACACACACACACACACACACACACACACAGTATATACACAGACGCACACACAGTCTACACACACAGTATATACACAGACGCACACACAGTATATACACACACACAGTCTACACACACACACACACACACACACAGTATATACACAGACGCACACACAGTCTACACACACACACACACAGTATATACACAGGCGCACACACAGTATATATACACACACAGTATATACACAAAAGCACACACAGTCTACACACACACACAGTATATACACAGACTCACACACAGTCTACACACACACACACACACAGTATATACACAGGCGCACACACAGTCTACACACACACAGTATATACACAGACGCACACACAGTCTACACACACACAATATATACACAGACGCGCACACACACAGTCTACACACACACACACAGTATATACACAGATGCACACACAGTCTACACACACACAGTATATACACAGGCGCACACACAGTCTACACACACAGTATATACACAGACGCACAAACAGTCTACACACACACACAGACGCACACACAGTCTACACACACAAAGTATATACACAGACGCACACACAGTCTACACACACACAGTATATACACAGATGCACACACAGTCTACACACACACACACACAGTACAGCTTCAGAACGCGCTGGCCCTAGGTTCTTTTACAGCTTATAAATGCCTATGCCACTTACAGCTCAAAAACGTCAGTGTGTTCATGAGGCCATTGAATAAGATGGAGAGGTGTTTTAAGCTGTAAAAACAGCTCAGAAACGTGGCTGTAAAAACGCCCATGTGTATGAGGTCTTAGGCTGTGTAGGGAGAGTGTCTGTTTTCTGCAGGGGCGGACTGACAAATCTAGGGGCCCCCGGCATTAGGAGTTTATGGGGCCCCCTAGGCATACAGATGGCCGCCACGCGGCAGCCATATTTTTGACGCAACATGAATGTGGGCATACCCATAGGGGCACCAAGCTCAGCGACATGCAGATATACACACACACACACACACAGTATATACACAGATGAAAACACAGTCTACACACACACATACAGTATATACACAGATGCACACACAGTCTACACACACACAGTATATACACAGACACACACACACAGTCTACACACACACAGTATATACACAGGCGCACACGCAGTCTACACACAGACGCACACACAGTCTACACACACAATATATATACACAGACACACACACATAGTCTACACACACACAGTATACACACAGAAGCACACACAGTCTACACACACAGTATATACACAGGCGCACACACAGTATACACACACAGTATATACACAGACGTACACACAGTCTACACACACACAGTATATACACAGACGCACACACAGTCTACACACACACACACACACAGTATATACACAGATGCACACACAGTCTACACACACACACAGTATATACACAGATGCACACACAGTCTACACACACACACAGTATATACACAGACGCACACACAGTCTACACACACAGTATATACACAGACGCACACACAGTATATACACACACACAGTCTACACACACACACACACACACAGTATATACACAGACGCACACACAGTCTACACACACACACACAGTATATACACAGGCGCACACACAGTATATACACACACAGTATATACACAGACGCACACACAGTCTACACACACACACAGTATATACACAGACGCACACACAGTCTACACACACACAGTATATACACAGACACACACACAGTGTACACACACACAGTATATACACAGACGCACACACAGTCTACACACACACAGTATATGCACAGACACACACACAGTATATACACAGACGCACACACAGTATATACACACACAGTATATACACAGATGCACACACAGTCTACACACACACAGTATATACCCAGACGCACACACAGTCTACACACACGCAGTATATACACAAACACACACACAGTATATACACACGCACAGTCTACACACTCACACACAGTATATACACAGACGCACACACAGTCTACACACACACACAGTATATACACAGACACACACACAGTCTACACACACACACACACAGTATATACACAGGCGCACACACAGTCTACACACACACACAGTATATACACAGACACACACAGTCTACACACATACACAGTATATACACAGATGCACACATGGTCTACACACACACACACACAGTATGTACAAAGTCGCACACACAGTATATACACACACAGTAGATACACAGACACAAGCACAGTCTACACACACACAGTATATACACAGACGCACACACAGTCTACACACACACAGTATATACACAGACGCACACACAGTCTACAAACACACACACACAGTATAAACAAAGACGCACACACAGTCTACATACACACACACAATATATACACAGACACACACACACACACAGTATATACACAGACACACACACACAGTCTACACACGCAGTATATACACAGACGCACACACAGTCTACACACACACACACACAGTATATACACAGATGCACACACAGTCTACACACGCACACAGTATATACACAGACACACACACAGTATATACACACACAGTATATACACAGACACACACACAGTATATACACAGACGCACACACAGTCTACACTCACACAGTATATACACAGACGCACGCACACACACAGTATATACACAGATGCATACACAGTATATACACACACAATATATACACATACGCACACAGTCTACACACACACAGTATATACAGAGACGCACACACAGTCTACACACACACCCACAGTATATACACAGGCGCACCCACAGTATACATACACACACAGTATATACACAGACGTACACACAGTATATACACAGACGCACATACAGTATACACACACACACACACACACAGTATATACACACACACAGTATATACACAGACGCACACACAGTATACACACACACAGTATATACACAGGCGCACACACAGTCTACACACACACAGTATATACACAGACGCACACACAGTCTACACACACACAGTATATACACAGACGCACACACAGTCTACACACACACAGTATATACACAGACACACACACAGTCTACACACACAAAGTATATACACAGACACACACACAGTCTACACACACACAGTATACACACAGACGCACACACAGTCTACACACAGTATATACACAGATGCACACACAGTGTACACACACACAGTATATACACAGACGCACACACAGTCTACACACACACAGTATATACACAGACTCACACACAGTGAACACACACACAGTATATACACAGGCGCACACACAGTCTACACACACACAGTATATGCACAGACGCACACACAGTCTACACACACACAGTATATACACAGATGCACACACAGTCTACACACACAGTATATACACAGGCACACACACAGTCTACACACACAGTATATACACAGACGCACAAACAGTCTACACACACACACACAGACTCACACACAGTCTACACACACAAAGTATATACACAGGCACACACAGTCTACACACACGCACACAGTACAGCTTCAGAACGCGCTGGCCCTAGGTTCTTTTACAGCTTAAAAATGCCTATGCCACTTACAGCTCAAAAACGTCAGTGTGTTCATGAGGCCATTGAATAAGATGGAGAGGTGTTTTAAGCTGTAAAAACAGCTCAGAAACGTGGCTGTAAAAACGCCCATGTGTATGAGGTCTTAGGCTGTGTAGGGAGAGTGTCTGTTTTCTGCAGGGGCGGACTGACAAATCTTGGGGCCCCCAGCAATAGGAGATTATGGGGCCCCCAGGCTTACAGATGGCCGCCATATAAGTGTGGGCATACCCATTCAGAGGGGCACCAAGCTCAGCGACATGCAGACAAGCACACACACACACAGTATATACACAGACGAACACACAGTCTACACACACACAG
>BLSH010391666.1:8535-22019 GCA_018402905.1 Glandirana rugosa
CCCAAGCCCCAGGCACAGTTTCAAGCCCAGGACATGCCTGGGCTTGAGCCTGAAACAGGGCTTCAAGCCGGCGGCCGAACTTCGGGACAAAGTCCGAGTTCGGGTCCGTACAGGACCCGAACTTTGACACGGACCCCGAACCCCATTGAAATCAATGGGGACCCGAACTTTTAGGCACAAAAATGGCTGTAACAAAGTCCTGGAAAGTCCTAGAGGTCTGCAAAAGGAAGGAAAATGGGAGTAAGGGTCGGACAAGTGCCCTACAAAGAAATGGGGATAGGGAAATAACTTAAAATAATTTTTAAACTAAAATCACATAAAAAAAACAAAAATGGAGGTGGATGTGGACCATCTTCAAAGTGTGTGGGAAAAGCCTATTTCAGCCGGAGGGAGCCATATCAGTGTTGTAAAATCATCTTTAGACTGTGTGTGAAAAGTCTATTTCAACCGGAGGGAGCCATATAAGTGTTGTAAAATCATCTTAAAACTGTGTGTGAAAAGTCTATTTCAGCCGGAGGGAGCCATATCAGTGTTGTAAAATCATCTTAGATGATAGTTTGAAAATGATTTTACAACACTAATATGGCTCCCTGGGGCTGAAATAGACTTCTCACACACAGTTTGAAGATGATTTTACAACACTAATATGGCTCCCTGGGGCTGAAATAGACTTTTCACACACAGTTTGAAGATGATTTTAGAACAGTAATCTTTCCCTTAATGTAACAGCTGGAACCTTTCCCTGTACAAGTTGGAGATGATTTTAGAAGAATAATCCTTCCCTTAAAGCAACAGACTCTACCTAGTCCAGTCAGATCGTTCTGTGCAGCAGGATGAGGTGTGAAATCTGTCCCTCAAAGCACCAGTACTAGTATCTCTCCCTAGTCCACAATCGGATCATTCAGTAATGCAGGGTGAGATGTTCTGCAATCTGTCCCTCACAGAGCCAGCAACATCCTCTCCCTAAACTACCCAGATAGCATATGACATGCAGCACGCTGACTCCAGCCCCATATAGAGGCTGGGTCACATGGTGCACTGGCCAATCACAGCCATGTCATTAGTAGACATGGCTGTGATGGCTTCTAGGGAAAACCAGTGAAACACTTGTTGATTGGCTGCCCTTGGCAGCTTTTCAACACGTGTAATAAAATACCAGAACCCCGGACCCGAACCCGGACTTTTTTTGAAAAGTCCGGGTTCGGGTCCGGGTCCCGGACACCCAAAAGTTTGGTACGGACCCGAACTTTACAGTTCGGGTTTGCTCAACTCTACTTACAGATCACCCTATCTATCTATGCATTTGTTTTACAGTAATCAGTGCTCACTGATCTGTCACTACACTAGCTAACACTGAAATGCCTGCAATTAAGTGTGCCGTTGTCCATAACAATCAGCAGGAGCCGCCATTAGTATTGCTGCCTGCTCACCCAGTTGCCCCCAACCAGCATCAGGGACGGACACTTATTCCAATTCTGCAATTCAGTGACTCTGTACCATGTGTCATTACCCGCGATCGCTCCATGGATTACAAATATGCTATGTGCCATGTCAAGGCCAGGCATTACTCACTGGATTACAAAAATGCACAGCGCTCTACAAAGACTGGGCACTCAGAACTATTTGCTCCAACTCCTGCAAACAGTAAAGTATGCCTGAGACTGTCCCTGCTGTTAAGGGGAGAGACTGTGTTTGAAGTGCGCTTTCCAGCAAAACAGCGGATACTACAATTTACTGTTGCCATCAGCAACCACCTTTAGGGTCAGCAAGTCTGGACAAGTTCTTCTAGCGTCAGTGCGTCTGTAAAGTTTTTCCCTTTACACAAGGGGTTACAGCATCATGACACGCAGCAAGCCTGCTTATCAGGACATTTGGCGCCAGCTCATCTGGCAACGTGGGGGCGGTGCCACACCACATTTAGCAGCACATTTGCTGCTAAAACCTGTCACCACTAGAAGAGAGATGGCGGAAGGTGGGAGACTTGTGCCAGCACTAACCTGGTTGCCGGATCGGCCGGAGCGGACCCTGATTGATACGGGGTCCCATTGGGGCCAAGCAGGGGAATCGCCCTGGGTGTCATAGAGGGAATGGAGCGGATGTGTCTTGTCTGCCTGGACTGCCGAATGCCCACCGTGGACGTCATTGCCTTGGCCGGGTGTGGCCACTGAGACGCTCTGCTAACCCGTCGGGTGTCTATAGTGCAGGAGCCGCAGTACTACTTAGTGGACCTCCAGTCAGGGCTCTGCCATCCGCAGAAATCCCGTAAGGCCAGATCAGGCCTGATGACATTGCCTAAATGCGGGGTAGAGTTGACTCCCCTGCGAAAATCAAGGACGGAGGGGAAGGAGAGGCTGTCGTGGCCGGCGGCCTTGCCGGGGACCTGGAGCCTGTAAGTACCTTTGAACGGGAATATGGGGTCCCTGAAATGCCAGCTGTGTGTCCCTGAAATGCCTGCAAGCATCACAATTGAGGTGGAGGCGCCCTCTGTTGAGCTAGCTGAAGATGTTGGGGAAAGGGCCATAGACTGGGGGTCACCCAGAATGTGGGCAGAATTTGGGTCTTTGGGGCAACTGTTGGAGTGGTCGTTTCCAAGTGAGGGGTCAGATAAGGAGCCGGAGACAGGAAGTTCACAGGTCCTCTATTTCTCAGATGGGGATGAAATGGAGTCCCCTCAAGACACCAGATCTCCTGCAGGAACCCCCAGTGTCAGCTACCAAACTTTCCATAACAGGCCTTCCATCACCCAGACCAGAGCACCCACATACCGGCAGATGGTGGTGAAGTCCCCAGATACCCAAGTTAGACCTGGGAAGGCAATCCTTGCCAGCCTACCCAGATTCTCCCAGTATCAAAGGGAGTACAACGCTGGGTTGCTTTGGAGCGGGGCCTGGACTATCCTTATGCCCCACCTCGCGTCATGGATATCGTTGAGAACTCAAGGGAGGAGTGGGAGGATGACATGACCTGGAGCTATTTGCATGTACTCAAGCCCTTGCGGGGTCCTGAAAGCAGTTGCTGGGGGAGGTTTGTGAACTGAAGAGGGACTGGAGCCTTGAGCAATCTATCAAAAGGGACTGTGTAATGATAATAAAGCCCAATCAACCCGCAAGGAGCTTTTCTATATCCGTTCGGGAGGAATGGGGAGGCTTGAAGAGGTTGGTCGATCCCCACTACTACATTTGAGGACTGTTGGAGCTACAGCCAATGTAGGCACATTCCAGAGACTGCTGGCCATGTGCACATCCTCCTGAATTGCAGGACAAACCAGCCTGCCACCCTGTGCCCAGTGAAAGAGACTAGCCCATTGAAGGACACTTGGGTGAGGTTGCCCTGTTTCTGTTTCCTTTGAAGCCTGTTGCCCGGGGAAGGGCTCCTCTCATCAGGAACTTTAAATGGAACTGTGCGCTGACTCTTTTTTCCCTTTTCTGCTCCTGCAGTGAAATTATAACCCCTCGCTGACAGGGCAGGCAGGTTAAGAAAAAAAAAACTTATGGTTCACCATGTTGCTCTGTTAGGAGGCTAATAACCCCCTCCTGGTAGACCATTTGTTTAATTAGTTAGTTTTAGTTAGTTGTGTTTCCCTTCTCTTAGGATTCCTGGGATAGAATGGCTGTTCATCCCCATCTGTCGAGAGTCAAGCCAACATCAACTTTCTATTACAAACTAGGCGAGTGGAGTGCTTTTCCTTTGGGAGAAGTGCCCCGACTCAGGAATGTGTAGTATTCTGTATGGGGTTAGCTGCAGGGACCTGTAGTTAGGAATATAATAAACCGTATAGTGTAAATAATTACAGAAATGATGGCAGTGATATATTTTCGTACCTAATTTATTTGTACAGTTTTGTATGCCCTCCTCTTCTAAGTTTGTTCCTTTGTCCCCTCCCTCTTTTGACTTTGGGATGCCCTGCCCCTGGGCTCAGAAGCTATTTTTTTCAGAAATTTCAGCTGGGGAAAAGCTGATGCTTGGATGGGGGAAGGGGGGGTGAGTGTAAGTACCCCATAGTGTAGGCATTTTTAAAAAGGTATTTTTGCTAGGAGAGGCAAAATTTAATCTGGCCTGACATAATGTGCAGGCCTGAATGTTTTGATCTGGGCAGGGGAGTGGCTCAGAGCAGGCTGGAGATTACAGGAAGGGACACCCCTTGGATACTCCTCCCCTTGGTTCCAGAAGGTGCTGGAAGGGGGGTGGATGAGGAGGTGTCAATTTCTGTGTATGTTAAGGAGCCCTGACCAATCCCCAACTAGGATTGGCAGGGGGCAGGCCTCTTTAAAATACTGTGATTCTGCCCAGCAGGGGGAGGAGAAGTTCGGGTGGAGGTGTGGATAATGTAGCAGAGGTGATGTGGAGGCCTCTACCCGGGAGGGAGCCCTCAGTCTGGGGGGGTGACCTTGAGGCCTGGAGGCTCAGTGCAGCCAGGAGTGGAGTTGATTCCTGGAACAGCATAAGGGAGTAGGAGAGCAGCAGAGGTGCTACTGAGGACACTTTAAAGTATCCACTGGAGTTGGTGAGCGACAGACCCTGGGAGCTGGGAGACAAGTCTGGAGCAGGCTGGGAGAGGAATAATGGACAGTCTGTGAAGGTCTCAGGAGCCAGTCAGGGGAAGGAGTGTCACTGAGAGGAAAGCAGCCAGTTCGGTCTGGAAGAGAGCCTAGCTAGTACCAAAGTACTAAGCTACACTTGAGGGGTCCTTGACCCTGGCCTGTAATGGGTGGTCCAAAGGCCCTGCTGACTGAAGTGCAGGCCTCACCATGTTCTAGCTGTGGCGGAGGAAGAGGAGTTGTGCAGGCCTCATAAATTTCCTTTCAGACCAGGAAACTAAGTGAAGTGCTGAAGAGAAGTGAGAAGAGTAACGGTCAGCAAGTGAAGTGCTGGAGGAAGTAGAGTGTGTATATGCTGTCGTGTATATAGAGCAGGGATATGCAATTAGCGGACCTCCAGATGTTGCAAAACTACAAGTCCCATCATGCCTCTGCCTCTGGGTGTCATGCTTGTGGCTGTCAGAGTCTTGCTATGCCTCATGGGACTTGTAGTTCTGCAACAGCTGGAGGTCCGCTAATTGCATATCCCTGATATAGAGGGTCCCATGAACCGATTATTTGGGGCCTCCCACAGGCATCCCACAGTCATCCCTTTTCCCCATTCGGGTTGAATCCCCAAAATGAAACAACTAAAAATAAGTGCCAGCCTGTTCCCTGACTCCGGATGTGTGAGATATGGTGGGATTGAGGGCAGCCAGAAGGTGAACCACAACTACCAGCCACCCCTGAGTGGGCACATGGCTACATTTACATAGGCAGATCCCCATTCTGTCTCTGTGGGGAATGATCGTGGGTAGCCGGCAGACATCGTGTCCACTGATTGGCTCCCCCTCTGACCAGTCGGCGCCCACATGGGCTAGTGCACAAAACGACGTGCAGGTACTTCAATGCACGCAGCTGTACCACCTTGCCGCAGTAAATCTGCGGTGGGTGGTCAGCAAGTTGTTAAGAGCATGGGGTTTCATTTCTGTCTGCTGCTTTGTTCTTCTGCTATCTGCATGAGTCACATCTGAGAAGTTTTCTTGACACCAAGAGAAAAAAGGTGACGGGGAGGGACCTCCAGCAGATTGATAGCCTCTGTTCTTGTGTGCTGTGTGAAGGGGGATGCGTTCTTTGAATGGATGCAGAGAAGAGAAGACTGCATATTAACAGGTACAACTTATGTAGGAGGAATTGTTTCATTTCTGTGTATTAACCGGAGGCCAGTCATTTCACTGTACATTACATATATTTACATATACCCATATGTAAGGGTTACAACCACTTTAAGAATACTTGTTACTGGTGTGCATGAAATGACTGTATAGTTACCGTCATGTTTTTAATAGTTTTATGCAGCACTTATTACATCTAGGCTGGTCACACATAGTGTTCTTTTAGAATATATACTGTCCTTCATTTTGATATTTCATAAACATTAAACCAAAAATTAGAAGGGTTCTTTCACACGTATGGAGTCTGTTTTGACGGACTTTGCTGTTCAGGGGGGATCGATCCGTTGATCCCCGCTGAGCCGGTGGATGACAGGTCCGTCTATGCTCAGTGTGCAGAGACTGACCTGTCAGGAATCGGATTGCATGGTGTGAACCACTATGCGATCCGATTCTGACCCTGCGAGTTTGCTCCGATTGCGATGCTAATTCAGCCATACAATCTCTATTGCTGATTTTGCATCGCACAGAGATCGCATATGGTTCACACTGCAGTGCGGTGCGAAATCATATGTGATCTCTGAGATCGCTGCAGTGTGAACCCAGCTTTATAAATTGATTTGTATTTGTTTGTTTTTCCTCTTTCTCCTTTCCCTCAGAGGTTTTTTTTTTTACATTTGGCTAAAACTGTTTTTATTCAGTACTTCTTGGACCTTGAAGAAGGGGAGATACCCCGAAAGCTTGTCCTGAAAATTTTTATGTTAGTGCAAATAAAAAAAGTATCACAGACAGTACTCAATTTTCTCTGGCACAATTACACTAATACGGCTACAATCACCTCAAGCATTATGGAAGGCCTTTAAGTGGTTAAACTACTTCAGTTTCCAGATGAGTTCTTCCCTTTGATCTGTTACAATGTTACTCTTGTCTTTATCTCCCAGCTGAGGAATGTAGAACATTCTCTTTTTCTTAGCTCTGGTTTAGGGATCCAACTTCAGGGGCGACTCAGCGCGACCCTGCATAGCACGACTTGCAAGCGACTTTTGTAGTTAATGCAAGTCGCCCCCAAAGTAGTACAGGAACCTTTTTCTAAGTAGGAGCGACTTGTGGCGCTCCTATTAGAACGGTTCCATTGAGCTGCATGGGGCGTGACTTGTCAGTTGCCTGACAAGTTGCCCTGCACTGTTTACACAGAATCGAGAAAATGGCAAGTGCAGATCGTGAGGGGGGTTGAATCAAGATTGCGATCTTATAGCGATTAATCGTGCAGCTCTACTATCCATATACACAGGACAGCATTCACAAGAAATGTGTTTTTCAGTTGTGCAAGAGGGTACAGGAAGCTAAAAAAAAATAACATTGATGTGCTATTTAGAAATATATATTAAGGTTTTTTTTTTATCGAATGAATACACAACTGGAATAAATGAGGGGTCTCTTGTAATTATCTGCTTTACCCCTTCATTCAACCAGTACCAATAAATGTTACTTAACTCCTAAAACTATCCACTAATCGCTAGGGCCTGGTTCATGGCACCCTGTGCACATTATGCTCTGTATAACAGGCACAAGCTGGTGTGCCTTGTGTAGGAACAGTCCAATCCATTGTTATAATACAGCTCACGGTGAACATTTTTTTTTACTTTATTTAAAATTGCAAAACAAAAATTTAATTTTATGTACCACAATGCATTGTGACAAGTCACAGGTGAAAAAATTCAGCATGTGCACACCAACATACATTTATTGATTGCCAAAGTTTTCCGCCAAAAAGAACTGGCAGGCTATAATTCATAATGCCCAAAGAGTACCTGTGTTATGTTCCGCTTCCCCATGTTCATAAAAATAGTAAATTTATATATATATATATATATATATATATATATTCTGACTCCTAACTGTTGTAATGGCGACTTATCCCTTGTTGAGACCTCTATGCCTGGCCTGTATAAGCAGATATGATCACCGCAGACAGTTCTTATCAGATAGTGACTCACCAATTACCGATTTCTTCCACGAGCGTTTATTCATTGGAATAGCAGGTACAGCATACAACAAATGTGACAGATGGTCGAAAGATGGTAACTGCAGGTCAAAACATAGTAATGTGTCCTAGGATGCGAGTGGATTGAGTGAGGCCTTCTAGCATGTAGCCATATTCTTTACCTCATGAGAGAGAAGACACAGGAAGAGGAACTAGAATAGCAGAGTGCACCCGGAACAGGAAGTTACAGAGTAGAGTGAACTAGGAAGAGGAAATAGCTCACAGAGGATGGGAGGTACACACTTAGAAAATACAATAGAAAGGTGTAATATCCAAAAGAACCACAAGATGGCATTATAATAACCAACTATAAAAACATTACTATAGCTGCATATTTATGTTACATGCAAATCATGTAACAGAACAATATATATATATATATATATATATATATATATATAACAGTGTAAATTTTCTGTCCCCTCAAAATAATTCAACACACAGCCATTAATGTTTAAGCCACTGGCAACAAAAAGTAAGTACACCCCTGACTGAAAATGCCCAAATTGGGGCCAATTAGCCATTTGCCTCCCCGGCGTCATGTGACTCCTTAATGTTACAAGGCCTCAGTTGTGAATGGGGAGCAGGTGTGTTAAATTTGGCGTTATTGCTCTCACTCTCTCATACTGGTCACTGAAAGTTCAACATGGCACCTCATGGCAAACAACTCTCTGAGGATCTGAAAAAAAGAATTGTAGCTCTACATAAAGATGGCCTAGGCTATAACAAGATTGGCAAGACCATAAAACTGAGCTGCTGCACGATGGCCAAAACCATACAACAGTTTAACAGGACAGGTTCCACAACAGGCCTCATCATGGTCGGCCAAAGAAGTTGAGTGCACATGCTCAGTGTCATATCCAAAGGTTGTCTTTGGGAAATTGACATATGAGGTTGAAGGGGTGGGGGGTCAGCCTGTCAGTGCTCAGACCATATGCCGCACACTGCATCAAATTGGTCTGCATGGCTGTTGTCCCAGAAGGAAGCTTTTTCTAAAGATGATGCACAAAACAAGCCTACAAACAGTCTGCTGAAGACAAGCAGACTAAGGACACAGATTACTGGAACCATGCCCTGTGGTCTTATGAGACCAAGATAAACTTATTTGGTTCAGATGGTGTCAAGCGTGTGTGGCGGCAACCATGTGAGGAGTACAAAGACAAGTTTATCTTGCCTACAGTCAAGCATGGTGGGGGGAGTGTCATGGTCTGAGGCTGCATGAGTGCTGCCGCCACTGGGGAGCTACAGTTCATTGAGGGAACCATGAATGTCAACATGTACTGTGACATACTGAAGCAGAGCATGATCCCCTCCCTTCGGAGACTGGGCCGCAGGGCAGTATTCCAACATGATAATGATCCCAAACACACCTCCAAGACGATCACTGCCTTGCTAAAGAAGCTGAGGGTGAAGGTGATGGACTGGCCAAGCATGTCTCCAGACCTAAACCCTATTGAGCATCTGTGGGGCATCTTCAAATGGAAGATGGAGAAGCGCAAGGTCTCTAACATCCACCAGCTCTGTGATGTCGTCATGGAGGAGTGAAAGAGGACTCCAGTGGCAAACTGTGAAGCTCTGGTGAATTCCATGCCCAAGAGGGTTAAGGCAGTGCTGGAAAATAATGGTGGCCACACAAAATATTGACACTTTGGGCCCAATTTGGACATTTACACTTAGGGGTGGCTGTGTGTTGAGTTATTTTGGGGGGACAGCAAATTTACACTGTTATGCAAGTTGTACACTCACTACTTTACATTGTAGCAAAGTGTAATTTCTTCAGTGTTGTCACTTGAAAAGATATAATAAAATATTTACAACATTGTGAGGGGTGTACTCACTTTTGTGAGATACTGTATATATATGTATATACACACAGTATGTATAAAACTGTCTTCTTTCTTCTCCAGATTGTTATTATCGTGGCTGCCCTCGTGCAGGTTGCTTTGGGGATCGGTTTATTTTTTACTACGTTCTCCATTTCTTTACCCAGTGGAATCCCCTTTTGGGGACCTATTATTGTAAGTACTGAAATCAACTCCATGAGTCCCACATTTTCAATGTATATGAATGTGGCTAGATCATAATATTGTATTTTATACTTGTGATTATACCTCAAAGCGATGTTAAACCCAAAACATACTACTGTATATTGCAGCTTACCAGTCATTAGATGTGGTGGCTGCATTAGTTTTCTTTTTTTAGGCTTTTTCCCCCCTGTGTTCCCCTGGAGATCTGGCCAGTAACGCACCTCCTGTATCAGAGTGCCCACACGCTGGATGAAGGAGCATAGGGGCACCTTTGGACAGCAACATTGTTAGTCTGGGGGAAAGGGGGTGGTAGATGTACTAGCAGATGTAGATATACTAACAAATCGAAGCCAAACGCCAAACTCCAGCTTACCCTACAGTTACACAAGTGGTTACATCATGCAGTTTTTTTTTTATTGGGGTTGCATGAATAAATAAAAGCTCATCATTGTAAGCAACCCTGTCAGAGGTAGATGGTTTGTCTAGTCTGTTAGCAGTGTTAAAAGATACATTTTGCATGAAAGCTTCTTTTGATAAACAACAAGCTTACTAGCCTGATCACCGGATGAATGGGCCTTAAATAAGCTGGTGGTCTTACATACGATTATAAATAAACAAATTGAACAAGCACCTTTCTGACGTTGGTTAGTTGAACCCTCCAAATATTTGGGTAACATTGTATTTAAATGGTTTATTTGGCCAATAATTTACAGTGTGGTGACATTGCTATTCCCTTCTAGGTTAGATGGTAACAATTTACTGCATTGATGAAATAGGTAATTAAAATACAAGAACAAATGTGGTGTTGGATTCTGATTTTCTAAGGGTCACTGAAATTGTCACTGGACACACTGGCGCCAGTTTGGCAGCACTCCACAAAAGGCGTTGAGAATCCACATACTGGTGCATCTTTTTAAAACTAGAATACCATCAAAAAGTTAATTTATTGCAGTAATTCAATTCAAAATGTGAAACTCATATATTATATAGATTCATTACACACAGAGTGATATATTTCATGCATTTCTTTCTTTTAATGTTGATGATTATGGCTTACAGCTAGTGAAAACCCATAATTCAGTATCTCAGAAAATTAGAATATTACATAAAACAAATAAAAAAAAAAAGGATTTTTAAGACAAAATTGGCTTACTGAAAAGTATGTCCATGTACAGTATAGTATGCACTCAATACTTGGTTGGGGCTACTTTTGCATGAATGTGGCGTGGCATGGAGGCGATCAGTCTGTGGCACTGCTGAGATGTTATGGAAGCCCATGTTACTTTTATAGCAGCCTTCAGTTTGTCTGCATTGTTGGGTCTGGTGTATCTCATCTTCCTCTTGACAATACCCCACCCCACAGACTCTCTATGGGGTTTAGGTCAGGCGAGTTTTCTGGCCAATCAAGCAGAGTGCTACCACGATCATTAAACCAGGTATTGGTACTTTTGGCACTTTTGGCAGTGTGGGCAGGTACCAAGTCCTGCTGGAAAATGAAACCTCCATAAAGCTGGTCAGCAAAGGGAAGCATGAAGTGCTCCACAATGTCCTGGTAGAGGGCTGCGCTGACTTTGCGCTTGATAAAACACAATGGACCAACACCAGCAGAGGACATGGCTCCCCAAATTGTGTTGAAAATTTTGCATTTCATTTGGAAATCAAGGTCCCATAGTCTGAAGAAAGAGTGGAGAGGCACAGAATCCAGGTTGCATAAGGTCCAGTCTGACTTCACAAACATCAGAGTAAGAGCAATAATTTTAGCACCAGACCTCAGTATGCTGTCTAATTCTGGGCACCAATCCTCAGGAGGGATTTGCTGGAGCTAGAGAGGGTCCAGAAAAGGCCAAAAAGCTAATAAAGGGACTGGAGGATCTCAGCTATGAGGAAAGACTGCACACACTGAACTTATTCTCTCTGGAGAGGAGACGCTTGAGAGGGGATATGATTTCAATGTACAAATACCGTATTGGTGACCCCACAATAGGGAAAAAGATTTTCTGTGAAAGAAAATTTAAAAAGACACACAGCCATTCGCTAAAATCAGAAGAGAAGCGGTTTAACCTTAAACTGCGTAGAGGGTTCTTTACTGTAAGAGCATTCAGGATGTGGAATTCCCTTCCACAAGCAGTGGTTACAGCAGGGAGCATTGATAATTTCAAAAAATTGTTAGATGGGCAACTTAATGACCACAACATACAGGGGTACACAATATACTATTAACATCTAAGCACACACACAGGTTGGATTGGATGGACTTGTGTCTTTTTTCAACCTCACCGACTATGTAACTATGTAACCTCCTATGTAACTCTAAACTGGTAACCTGTAAATGCTTTTAAATCATCACTTATGGAGATTTATTTTACTGTAGTTTGGTACTGTTCCTCGGGCATGCCATGTTAGGTATCTATTTAACTGGGTAATTATTTTAATTGAGTACTATATCTTGTTTATGTTCACCAAAATTCAATAAAATGTATTGTTTCCAAAAAACTTGCGTTTGAAAAACCACTGCGCACATATAGTGTGACATAAAAAATTGCAACTCCCACCATTTTATTCTCTAGGGGCTCTGCCTAAAAATATATAATGTTTTGGGGTTCTAAGTAATTTTCTAGCAAAAAAAAGTGCAGATTTTTACATATATGTGAGAACTGTATGAATTGGCCCGGTAGGCATATAGTTAAATGAGTATGTACATGTGTGTACACTCATATATACATACAGACATGTATGGACTACCCACCAGCATGCCACCACTTCTGCAGACTGTGAACATTTCCACCCCAAGGGCACATTAAGAGGCTGATGTATCACCTAACAATATGGCCAAACAGAACACACTGGGGCAGAAAATCTCTTTTACAGGCTGATGGTGCCTGTTCTAGATATAGCGGTCATCCTATCAATGAAGAATCCAGGCTGAAAGCCATTACTTTGACAATTGAACACCAGAGGCTGCAATCTAAGCGCAGTATGAAATGTCTTTTATTGGTAAAAAGATAATAGGCTACTCACATGTAGTAGAAATAAAAGCACCTGTCAGATACCCTGAAGCTGTCATCAGATGGTAACCCCTCTAGTAAGGTGACCAGATTTTTAAAATGAAATCCGGGGACATATTTTATTTTTACTAGTAATCGCGGCAATCAGTGACTTATAGGGGGACTGCGATATTGCGGCGGACAAATCGGACACTAAGTGACACTTTGTGGGAACTAGTGACACTAATAAAGTGATCAGTGCTAAAAATATACACTGTCACTGTACTAATGACACTGGCTTGGAAGTGGTTAACATTTAGGGCAATCAAAGGGTTAAATGTGTGCCTAACAAGTGTTTTCTCACTGTGGGGGAGGTTGCTTTTACTAAGGGAAGGCACAGATCCCTGTCCCAGCAGCCATCATTTTCGTTGGAGGGGGTGTCACTCTTTTGTGAACAATCCGTGTGTAAATTGGGAAACTAACGGGATTTACAATTGGTGAAGGTTCGGTCACAGTAATCATGTCACTGTCACATATAAAAATCGTGACTAGTGAAATAATCACAGTGATCAAGGGTGTTTCACAGTGAATCACAGGCTAAACAGGCGGCGTTATAGCGTCAGGGGGATATTCAGTGACTAACGGCGCTAATGATCATTTTTATTTTATACAGGGGCCTAAAGTAAAATTTTTAGACCAGTGGAATGATCTCCCCAATGGTAGACTACTGTCGAAGTCCC
>BLSH010391666.1:31133-73504 GCA_018402905.1 Glandirana rugosa
CTTTCTAATCTCCTAGACTTTCCTGATTCCCCGAGAGGCAATCGGATTCACCCTGGATCAACTTTACCTAAAGATGTTAGTACCCAGTTATATTATTTACATTAAGGAAAGAATCCAGGCCCTTTTTAAAGCAATCAACCGTGCTGGCCAAAACCACCTCTGGGGGGAGTCTATTCCACATTTTCACAGCTCTTACTGTGAAGAAACCTTTCCGTATTTGTAGATGAAATCTTTTTTCCTCTAGACGTAAAGAGTGCCCCCTTGTCCTTTGTGATGACCTTAAAGTAAATAACTCCACACCAATTTCACTATATGGACCACTTATATACTTGTACATGTTGATCATATCCCCCCTTAATCTCCTCTTCTCAAGAGAGAATAAATTCAGATCCTCTAATCTTTCCTCATAGCTGAGCTCCTCCATGCCTTTTATTAGTTTGGTTGCCCTTCTCTGCACTTTCTCCAGTTCCCCGATATCCTTTTTGAGAACTGGTGCCCAAAACTGAACTGCATATTCCAGATGAGGTCTTACTAATGATTTGTACAGGGGCAAAATAATGTCTCTATCTCTGGAGTCCATACCTCTCTTAATACAAGAAAGGATTTTGCTTGCTTTGGAAACCGCAGCTTGGCATTGCATGCCATTATTAAGCTTATGATCTACCAGAACCCCCAAATCCTTCTCCACTATGGATTCCCCCAGTTGTACTCCCCCTAGTACTACCATTGTACAAAATTACTTATGAAAGTAGAAACTGTCCCAATAAATTTGACAAGGTTTGGTCCACATGGATAGATGTCCATGGTTCTGCTGACCCCTTAGCGGAGTGACTCTTCTCCCCTATAACCCATTGAGTTATGGTAATCTTCTTCCTTCCACACCAAAATTTATGCAAACGGTTATTTATCTGTACAACATAAGCCTAGGCAACCAATTGTACCAGGACAGGAATGCAGCACATCAAGATGCAAAATAATAATTTTCCTTTGTTAAAAAAAAAAATCCTGCAAGAACAGGTTCTATTCTGACATGTTTCATGCTAGGCACAGAAATTCCTCAAGCTTTGGTACAACTCAGCAAAGGTGGAGACGAGCCAGCCCCAGAGATGTGATTGTGGAGTCTGATCTTGCCCAGAGGGGCATGGGAAATATTTAACATAACTGTAAGGTTTTTTATTTATTCTGCTCTCCTGTGACCAGTTTTAAGCTGACAGTGTGCTAAAGCCCGCTGTCGGCTTACGTCACTCAGCCGGTCCAGGTTGGGGAAAGATCCCAACTTTACAGTTGGGATCCACCCAGATGCCTGGACCGGGTGATGGCTCGGCCTCTCAGCTGCACAACTGGGAGTTTGAGCCAGCGGCTTCCTCCCTAGCTCAGTGCTCCATTGAGTGCTGGAGGGGCGGAGCAGAGAGCTGGTGATTAAGAAAATGTAAAGACAGAACAATTTACTCTATGAAAGATAAGTCCAGTTGGGTTTGTTCATGAAAAAAAAGCCTTTACGCAAGAGAGTTAAATAAAGAGGACCCCAAAGGAAATGATTTACTAAAATTTAGTTCAATTGGTAACAAAGGGAGTATCATTTTTAAAGAAAAGTATATGTGCTAGCTTACAGGGCAAGTGATAGCAATCTACTGTCTCCCAAGGGATTGATGTAAAGGGTGCATAAATCCCCATCACCAATAGCAGATCATTCTCCTAGGTAACTTAAACCAACATCCTCAGTGGCAGCACAATCTCCTAGGTAACATTGGTGCCAAAAAACATGGTGGCCAATCCACATTAGGTGCTTTTAAAACACTTTCCTAATATTAATGTCCAATAAACGAGTCAGGTGTTTCGTAAAGTCTGAGAGATATCCGTTCCTCTCTCAGTCTGACTTGCTTTGTAAAAAAAACGCATGGCTAATCTAAAGCCAGACTGAGGTATTTAAAAAAAATAATTTAAGCATTATTTACATGAATAGTAAACAGTGAATTGATGTTATATTTGTACAGTAAATGAAAAAAAATCTGTAAACTGTTTTACTTTGCCCAGGTGAAAGGTTCCTTGGCTTTGAACATCATTACATCAATATTCACATTCATTGGAGTTATCCTGACTTTTGTGGACTTTCACATCGTCTTCTGTTTTAACCAAGTATCGTGCCACAGAAGAATTGTAAGTTTTAGACCCCCAGTTTTGTCTTTTGTAGGACCAAATACTAAGTATGACTGGAAGGTTTTTAGCAGTTTTTTTACCCTTTGCCACAGTATTGTTGTGCTAATCTCAATTACCAGGCAAATGGATCCAGCCATTGATAGAGGTTGTTCATATCACACACATACCAGTGACAAGTGGGGTATCAGGGCCGGTAGACCAAGTGAAGCCTGATCAATTCATCACTGGGGCGGCACAGTGGTGTAGTGGATAGCACTTTCACCTAGCAGCAAAATGGTCACTGGTTTGAATCCTAACCATGACACTACCTGCCTGGAGTTTGCATGTTCTCCCTGTGCCTGCGTGGGTTTCCTCTGGGTACTTCGGTTTCCTTCCACACTCCAAAGACACACTGGTAGGCTAATTAGATCCTGTCTAAATTGGCCCTAGTATGTGTATGTATGAATGTGAGTTAGGGACCTTAGATTGTAAGCTCCTTGAGGGTAGGGACTGATGTGAATGTACAATGTATATGTAAAGCGCTGCATAAATTGTCGGCGCTATATAAGTACCTGAAATTAATAAAAATTACTGCCATGGCTGATTGCCAGCATACTGGAGAACAACCTGATTTATTAGTACACTGTGCTTTGTTAAAGGAGCCTTGTACCAAGAACACTTTGGGAGAGATGTACTAAAACTGGTGCACACAGAATCTGGTGCAGTCATGCATAGTAGCCAATCAGCTTCTAGCTTTTATTGTTAAAGCTTAATTGAACAAGCCGAAGTTAGAAGTTGGTTATTATGCGCTGCTGCACTGGATTCTGTTTGGACCAGTTTTAGTAAGTCTACCCCCTTGTGTGCTATTTTGTTTTGGAGAAAGGGGCATCCAAGAGGCCCTGAGACTTTGATGTCAGTTCATACAAAGTAGTAAGAGGATAAAAAATTTGGAGAGCTCACAACAGACAGGGATACTCTCCAGCAGGCTACCAGAAGATTGAAGAATAAAAAAGTTTAAATTAATTTAAAAAAAGAAACAAGCAATGCATTTCATGGGGTTACAAATACTCTCCATTCAGAGCACTTTTTGCGATTCGGCGCTGCGTCGCTTTAACTGACCATTGCGTGGTCGTGCGATGTTGTACCCAAACAAAATTTGCGTCCTTTTTTTCCCACAAATAGAGCTTTCTTTTGGTGGTATTTGATCACCTCTGCATCATTTCTGATCACCACTATAAACAAAAGAAGAGTGACCATTTTGCAAAAAAACCCAAATTTCTTACTTTTTGCTAAAATTCAAATCCAAAAAAAAAAAATATAAAAAGACATTTTTTTCACCGGTTTTGGCCGATTTATATTCTTCCTCATATTTGTGATAAAAAAAATCGCAATTGGCGTTTATTGATTGGTTTGGCAAAAATGGCCGCTTTTACGGATGGTGAGAATTAATTTCTGGGGTTTTTATTTTTTTTATTTTTTACTAGTAATGGCCGCGATCTGCGATTTTTAGCGGTACTGCGATATTGCAGCAAACATGTCGGACATTTTTGACACTTTTTTGGGACCAATGACATTTATTCAGCGATCAGAAATTTAAATGTCCACTGAGTACTGTATAAATGTCATTGGCAGTGAAGGGGTTAACCGGGGGGGGAGAGCTAGGGGTTAACTGTGTTCTCTGGGTGTGTTCTTACTGTGGAGGGGGGGGTTGGGCTACCATGGGCATGAGAGATCTAACTGATCCCAGTGACAGTGTCAGAATGGGGAACCGCCGTGTTTACATCGGCGGTTCCCCGTTCTTTGCCTGTGGCCGCTCATCGGGTCCGCCCGAGCCACGGGCACACTCCTCATGAGTTTGGCGGGTGCGCGCGCCCCCTAGCAGCCATTCGCAGATCGCCGCCTTTTTACGGCGATTCGCAGCCAGCGTCCACACTGCCGCCGTAAATATGCGGTAGGCAGTGTGGAACTGGTTAAAATAAGGACCTTGAATGGACTCATTATAGAGCTTTTCTGTGTAGTGAAGCTCATTGCTAGATTAAGAAAGTTACTAGTCAGCAGTATCTGCGTGAGCAATCAAGATAAGAAACTTTATTTTTTCTGACCTCTGAAACATGTTGGATGTTTTTATTATAAACTATAATAAATTCATTTGGACCCTTTTATCCTATGGTCTGGCCCTCCTTCCATTAGTGCATGTTTTTTCTGTTATCTTGTGTTGGGACAGTGACTTAAAAATTCTGAAAGCCAGAGACAGCATGGCAAATAGCTTTTTTTTTTAGAAAAGGTCATCGTCAGTAGCAGCCCACATATTTCTGTCAGCACAGATTTCCTTTAACCAGGTTATGCAAGTTAGTAAACCTTAGAAGACATGCAATAAATCTGCTCTTTAGGTGCACATTGTACATATGCAAATATAATTACATAATGACACACAGGCACTTACACTTGTAGCACTTCCCCCAAAGGAGCTGCTAGAAACATGCCTGGGTTCTTTTTCCCAGTAATTGCCCCGCAGAAGGGCACATGATCACAGCCATTCTCTGGCTCAATAACAAGCCAAGGGGTGTTCTTTTTGGTGTTTTTTTATATTTAACTGGGGTAGGGTTATGACTTTTTATTACTCCTCAAAGAACTATGTACAAGATGAGGACAGTAAACTTCCTTCTGTAGAACTGAAGCAAGAGTCATTGCAAAAGCAAACTATGGGCTTTGTAGTAGAAGCAGCACAAAAGCGTATTCTTTAGAGGAATTAGAGCAGGGTCTCTTCACAGAGAACTAGATAGACTGAGCTCTTTAGGACACCAGCCAATGTCCCCTTTACACAACACACAGCTGACTCTCTAGCACCAGAGGGGTTGCAGCAACCCAAACGCCTCTAAGATCGGTCACCGCAGTCTATACTCACAAAATGTTCTTGGAAAGTTGGTTGCCTCCTTCCAACATCCATTCAACCCCTTTCTCCTGTGATATCAAACTAGATCTTCAGATGACAGCCCCATCAGTCAGCTCACTGTAACTTCAGCATCCAGGTCCCACAGCTAACCCAGCTAAGGCCTCATGAACAGCATATGGCAAGGAGGGCAACAAGTGCTGGGCTGGACTTCTCCTTCCCAGGACAAGACCTGAAAGCTCTGTGTTTCAAAGTATTTATACAGACTCTCAGCAGGCTTCAGCGCCACCATCCCTGGGCTTGGCCAGTGCTGTATAAATATTCATGCGGCCATTTGGATTTCTCCACACCTGCTGTATCTTACAGGGAGACCTACAGTTCTCTGGAAAGCAAAGGAAGCAATCAAACTAACAGCAACTGAGACAATGCACAGGCCTAACTAACCATTGAGCTGCACTGATTGCTGTTAGCTAGAGCTGAATTTTCGTAACCCATAAATTGCAGCCTCACTGGTTACAGTGAGACAAGTCAAATTTACCTAACAACAAAAATACAGCTTCACTGAACACTGTGAGCCAGCACTAAATCTACCTAATCCAAGCACCTATCTAATGCTAAATCATAGAGGTTGCTATTTTACCCTGCCTTATTTAGAACAACTTTAGTGTTCTAGCCACAAAACAGCTACCCCCCACCCACTCTAGATTATGCTAGCAAAGCAGTAGCCTTGAAAAACATCAATGTTCTAATAACAATTTTCAAATGCTTAGAAAACATTTTTAACAATATTTTGGTGGGCAGCCATCCTAAGTGCCCATTCACACAGGGGCGACTTGCGATCCGACTTGAGTTGCCTCAAGTCGCCCCAAGTTGCTTGACATCTGAAATACCATTGAAGTGAATGGGAGCCTTCTTAATATACACTACTGAAGTCGCTCCGACTTCAAGGCGACTTCAGAAAAGGTTTCTGTTCTACTTGGAGGCGACTTGTTCCCATAGCATTCAATAGAAGTTGCCTCCAAGTCAGATCCCCATCTACATGGAAGCGACTTTACAGTATAAAGAATAGAATTTATTTTTAGACAACCCCCTCCCTCCCTTCTCTGATTGGTCAAGGCAAAGTCGCCTGACAAAAGTTGTGTTGTAAAGTTGCCTCAAGTCCCTGAAGTTGTGCTAAAGTCGCGCTGAAATCGCCTAGCAAAGTCGCGCCAAAGTCAGGTCGCCCCCGTGTGAATGCATCCTAAAGCCCTAAAAACAGTGGCCTTTGCTCTATTTCCTATATTTGTAGTCAAACAATATCTTATGGCTACCACACATGATTTAGCAAAGTTCTTGTGTTTGTGTATTGTACAGGTTGGTGGATATTTTATTCACTCCATCCTTCTGCTGACAAACCTGCTGCTGTTTTGTACATCTATAGCTGTGTCTATATTTGGATGCCGTTCTCTAAGTCATGCATCATCCATAGTCCCTCAGGTGAGAGAAGCATGGAACATGGGCCTTGGTTGGGTTTAAATAAGATGTTATCTGACATTAAATATCTGGATGAGCAGACTGAAGGTAATGCAGACTTATCCTACAAATGGAAGCTGCAAAGGTAAAATGCAGAAGTGTTTCTAGTAGCTATACCATGGTCTATGATCTTTCCTGGCCAGAGAGAATGAAGATCAAGGGGCATCTGAAGACATCTAATACCTTATCTCCGCTTTACTGGCGAGAATGAAGATCAGGAGGTATCTGTTTCTACTTAGTAGAGAGTGTTTCTAGGGTTCTAAAAGACCTGGGACGTGCCTGGGAACCTAGATTAACCCCCCTGGTGGTATTCCCGGGTGTGGCTCGGGGTGAATTTTCTGTACCAAGAGCGGTAACCCTGAGCCACACTCGGGATTGCATCGCTGGATCCAGGCAGCATTACTCACCTTGTCCCCTGGATCCAGCGATGTCCCCCCGCTGTGTCCTCCGCCCGATGCCTCTGTGTGCCGGGCTCCGTTCCCTGCGAGCGTTGCGTGGCACGGGGGCGGAGACCAGCGGCAAATTCAAAAAGTGAAACACACAGTAAACATACAGTACATTGGAATCTGTAAGATAACATTACTATATGAAATAATTTCACATCCCCTTTGTCCCTAGTGGTTTGCCCAGTGCCCTGCATGCACTTTTATATTATATATGTCATTCTTTCTGCCTGGAAACTTGAGAATGTCCATGGCAACCAAAAAGTGTCCCTTTACGCCAAAAGTGTTTTTTGACCAGCTAGTAGAGTTGAGCGAACACCTGGATGTTCGGGTTCGGCGGGTTTGGCCGAACTTCGCGGAAATGTTCGGGTTCGGTACCGAACGTTACCCCAAACCCCAAACCCCATTGAAGTCAATGGGGACCCGAACTATTCGGCACAAAAATGGCTGTAAAAAAGTCCTGGAAAGTGCTAGAGGGCTGCAAAAGGAAGAAAAATTGGAGATGTTATTAGATCTACAATCTGTCCCTCAAAGCAGTAGTAATCTCTACCTAGTCCAGTATCAGATCGTTCTGTAATCAGATCGTTCTGTAATGCAGGATGAGAGATCGTTGTGTAATCAGATCGTTCTTTAATGCAGGATGAGATGTTATTAGATTTGCAATCTGTCCCTCAAAGCAGTAGTAGTAATCTCTACCTAGTTATTAGATCTGCAATCTGTCCCTCACAGTGCTGGCAACATCCTCTCCCTACACTAACCTGAGAGCATGTGACATGCAGCACTGTGACTCCAGCCTCATATAGAGGCTGGGTCACATGATGCACTGGCCAATCACAGCCATGCCATTAGTAGGCATGGCTGTGATGGCTTCTAGGGAAAACCAGTGAAATGCTTGTTGATTGGCTGCCCTGCAGCTATTCAACATGCCTGATAAAATACCAGAACCCAGAACCCGAACCCGGACTTTTTCTCAAACGTTCGGGTTCGGGACACGGACACCCCAAAGTTCGGTACGGACCCGAACTTTACAGTTCAGGTTCGCTCGACTCTACCAGCTAGTAAACAGCGATAGTAAATAAGAATCATTTGCAGAATTGAGTGATACTGATTTTTGGGGAAATTTTTCCTCAGACACTGAAAGTGACGACAGCGACAATTCTGCAAATGAGCAAATTTCAGTGTTTTTGATTTAATTACATTATTGAATAAATTTTATTACTATTATATTATTATTTTTGATAAATATTTATCGTTATTTATTAAATTATAATTTATGATTTCTTGTTTCAAACTTTATCATACCCGGGATGTCTACTAGACTCTTGTTTGGATAAATTTAAGTGAGTTATTCCTAATAATTACAGGCCTACAATATAAAACGCCAAATTTCTATGGAAAACAATGTACCGCTTTTAGATGCAAAAATCTGACATAATCATACCGCCAGGGAGGTTAAAATGTTTTAGGGTTTTTAGTAGAGCTGCACGATTCTGGGTAAAATGAGAATCACAAATTTTTTGCTTAGACTAAAAATCATGATTCTCTCACGATTCTCGCAGTGTAACATCATCTTTCACATTATACAAAAAATTGGGCTAACTTTACTGTGTCATTTTTTTAAAATTCATTTTAGTATATTTTTTCCCAAAAAAACGCATTTGAAAGACTGCTACGCAAATACCGTGTGACTTAAAATATTGCAACAACAGCCATTTTATTCTCTAGGGTCTCTGCTAAAAATATACAGTATCTCACAAAAGTGAGAACACCCCTCAAATTTTTGTAAATATTTTATTATATCTTTTCATGTGACAACACTGAAGAAATTACACTTTGCTACAATGTAATGTAGTGAGTGTACAGCTTGTATAACAGTGTATATTTGCTGTCCCCTTAAAATAACGCAACACAGCCATTAATGTCTAAACCTCTGACAACAAAAGTGAGTACACCCCTAAGTGATAATGTCCAACTTGGGCCCAATTAGCCATTTTCCCTCCCCGGTGTCATGTGACTAGTTAGGGTTACAAGGTCTCAGGTGTGAATGGGGAGCAGATGTGTTAAATTTGGTGTTATCTCTCTCACTCTCTCATACTGGTCACTGAAAATTCAACATGGCACCTCATGGCAAAGAACTCTCTGAGGATCTGTAAAAAAGATTTGTTGCTCTACATAAAGATGGCCTAGGCTAGAAGAAGATTGGCAAGACCCTGAAACTGAGCTGCAGCATGGTGGCCAATACAGCAGTTTAACAGTACAGGTTCCACTCAGAACAGGCCTCATCATGGTCGACCAAAGAAGTTGAGTGCATGTGCTCAGCGTCATATCCAGAGGTTGTCTTTGGGAAATAGACGTATGAGTGCTGCCAGCATTGCTGCAGAGGTTGAAGGAGTGGGGGGGGGGCAGCCTGTCAGTGCTCAAACCATACACCACACACTGCATCAAATTGGTCTGCATGGCTGTCATCCCAGAAGGAAACCTCTTCTAAAGATGAGGCACAAGAAAGCCCGCAAACAATTTGCTGAAGACAAGAAGACTAGGGACATGGATTACTGGAACCATGTCCTGTGGTCTGATGAGACCAAGATAAACTTATTTGGTTCAGATGTTGTCAAGCCTGTGTGGCGGCGACCAGATGAGGAGTACAAAGACAAGAGTGTCTCTACAGTCAAGCATGGTGGTGGGAGTGTCATGGTCTAGGGCTGCATGAGTGCTGCCGGCACTGGGGGGGCTACAATTCATTGAGGGAAATGTGAATGGCAACATGTACTGTGGCATACCGAAGCAGAGCATGATCCCCTCCCTTCTTAGACTGGGCCGCAGGACTGTATTCCATCATGATAACAACCCCAAACACACCTCCAAGATGGCCACTGCCTTGCTAAAGAAACTGAGGGTAAAGGTGATGGACTGGCCAAGCATGTATCCAGACCTAAACCCTATTGAGCATCTGTGTGGCATCCTCAAATGGAAGGTGGAGGAGCGCAAGGTCTCTAAAATCCACCAGCTCCATGATGTCATCACGGAGGAGTGGAAGAGAACTCCAGTGGCAACCTGTGAAGCTCTGGTGAACTCCATGCCCAAGAGGGTTAAGGCAGTGCTGGAAAATAATGGTGGCCACAAAAATATTGACACTTTGGGACTAATTTGGACATTTTCACTTAGGGGTGTACTCACTTTTGTTGCCAGCAGTTTAGACATTAATGGCTGTGAGTTGAGTTATTTTGAGGGGATGGAAAATTTACTGTTATACAAGCTGTACACTCACTACTTTACGTTGTAGCACAGTGTCATTTCTTCAGTGTTGTCACATGAAAAGATATAAGAAAATATTTACAAAAATGTGAGGGGTGTACTCACTTTTGTGAGATACTGTATATATAATATATGTATTTATAATGGATGTCTTTGAATTTAGAGAATCCTTTTCTGTTATTACAGATGAAGTATTTGGAGATACATCTAGTTCCCGGTCAGACTTGGGTGGGGTATTCATGAGGTTAAAAAATCTTATGACCACTGAATTACATAACAATTGGGATATTGCTTTTTTAGAGCAATATATAGCCAAAGGTATGGTCCCTCGAAGTCTGAGGTGGGAACTGGCACCCCAGAGTGATGAACTAGACTCACTTGAATGGTTCAAATTTTTTAATCAAGCAGGGATATCTCTGCTCAATTTTATGGTCAATAGAAAAAAGGATAAACGTTTAAGATTAATTACTGAAATCTCCGGTATTCGGAGTAGTTTGGAATCTTCTAAAACCAACGAGGAATATATAAGAAGGTCAGATGGTTTAAGAAAACATCTTGAAAAAGAGGACAATGACCAGAAAGTCAAAAAGAGAAAAAAATGTATTAGGGATCAAGAAGACTATCAGACCAATAGGGTATTCAAATGGCAAACTAGGAGTCTGGTAAATGAACCAATGGGGCCTCCTACTGATCTTTCTAATAGATCAGCTTTGAATAACCCTATACCTCAACCACAGGCTTCTGGGGGAGATATGATATCACAAGGGAAAATTCCCCAACATGATTCCAACCCTCAGTGGTCATACCACAATACCCAGGCACCTAGGGGTGGAAGAGGTCGGAATAAAAATGGGGGCCAGAAGCAGAGATACTATTCCCCACGCCCCTATACCCCGGATTATTCACAATCCAATAAATTTGCACCATTGATGTATCATGAGGATTATTATGATGATAGATATGTAACACAACATCCTAACCCAACAAGAAATAATAGCCCTCACCATATGCCATATAGATCTCCTCGGCGGGGGGGGAAGTTGGCAACAACCTAGAGATCACATGGAATCAAATATTCCCAGGGCCACAACAAGTTACAAAAGGCATATAGAGCCAAAAGAGGGTGCAGAGGGGGGAGGAGGATCCGTAAAAAGACCCAGGAATTAGAAACTACAGGCATTTTCAATTTAAGCAAACAACCATTATCTAGTGAGGAAATTCATGTTCTTAACCGTGGATTAAAGTTTGTTCCACCTAGGCCCCTTAACAAATTTGAGACATATATGGATGTCCATAAATTTGTTAGGCGACTTAATGTTAAGAGATACCTCACCAGTAATCCGGCCAGACTAATTCACAATCAGGATAATTATAGACATTCTGGATTAGCCAACGCCTCATTGTTCAACCCGCCAGGAACCATGCCGCCTGCATTGGCTATCTTTAGAGACATGGTACTCAAAGATGTCAATGCCATTAAGCATAAGAGACATTATCCTGATGTTAAATTTGAAAAAGGTCTAAAAATGCTTAAAGATAGAAATGACATTGTAGTGAGACCTGCCGATAAGGGAGGGGGAATCGTAATTTTTAAGAAAGAGGCATATCAAAATGAAGTGGAGAGATTGCTCTCGGAGAGAGAGACATATCAGCTATTGGGGAGCAATCCCACTATTAAATATAAACGAGAGTTAGCTAAGATCGTGGAGAGAGGTGCCAAAGAGGGTATTGTAACTAAGAAAGAAAAAGCCTTCTTAATACCGACAGCCCCGAGGATACCTGTTCTGTACATTTTGCCTAAAATACATAAGAGTCTTACCGACCCCCCTGGTAGACCTATAGTAAGCGGTCTAGATTCAGTGACTTCCAGGGTGGGTCGGTATATAGACACTTTCTTACAGCCATTGGTAACTAGTACACCATCCTTTCTCAAGGATAGCACCCAGGTTATTAACCTCTTGCAGGATGTTCAGTGGAGGGAGGGAATGGATCTTGCTATGGCAGACGTTTCCTCCCTCTACACAATCATATCACATGAACACGGCATGGAGGCAGTGAAAAAATACCTGGGAATGGACACCTAACTACCTGGTAAACAGAAATCTTTCATATTATCTTTGTTGGAATATGCCATGAAGCACAATTACTTCTGGTGGGGTGGTAATTATTACCTACAAACCAGAGGTGTTGCCATGGGCGCAAAATTTGCGCCAAGCATGGCAAATTTGTTCATGGCTAAATGGGAGGAGGATGTCGTCTATGCCAGTGGTAGGAGGGAGCTCCGGCTCTGGTTCAGATACATAGACGACGTCCTCCTCCTATGGGAGGGTGACCTGCCTTCCCTTGATCTTTTCATCTCTACTCTTAATATCAATGACAGAGGCATTAAATTGGAGTATGAGGCTAGCACCTCTAGGATTCATTTTTTGGATCTTAACATAGAGGTCAGGGAGGGCAGGTTGATAACCTCCACCCATTTCAAAGAAACCGATCGTAACGGGTTTATTGATGTAGGGAGCTGCCACCACCCCAATTGGTTGGGGGGCATCAACAAAAGTCAATTTATCCGTTTGCGTAGAAACTGCTCTGATTTGGATACCTTTGAGAAGGAGGCTACTATCTTAAAAACTAGATTCAAGGAAAAGGGTTACACTAATTCCTTGATTGATAAAGCCTATGATGAAGTTCGGCAGATAGACAGGAACACTCTCCTAGTCTCAAGACCAAAATCTGTGGAAACTAGGTTTAACTGTCCTATGATTACTACCTATAGTTTCCAACACCAACTAGTCACTAGAATTCTAAATAAACATTGGAATATATTGACTAATGATCGGGTGTTGGCTCCCATTTTAGGGGACAGACCTACTGTATTATTTAAGGGAGCATCTCCACTTAGATTAACAGTAGCTCCAAATGTCATAGAACCTCCAACAAAAAAACCTATGTTCTTTCAAAATATGAAAGGGTTTTACCCTTGCAGAAAATGCAAGGTGTGCAAAGTTAACTCTATTAAATCCAAATGCACTACTTTCTCCTCAATACGTGATGGTAAATCTTATTCTATTAAATCTTTTATTTCTTGTTCTACCAAAAATATAGTTTATTTATTGATCTGTCCATGTGGACTTTACTATGTGGGGCGCACAATACGCACCCTGCAGATTAGAGTGGGAGAACATTTGACTAATATCCGCAAGGGATACCCCAACCACAGTGTGTCACGCCATTATGATCTATGCCATGGGAGGAATCCTGTAGGTACCAAAATTATGGCAATAGATCATTATGTGCCAACGTGGCGGGGAAACAATATCAGGAGAGAAATCTCCAAAATGGAAACATTCTGGATATATTCCTTGCGTTCATATGCCCCTTATGGACTGAATATAGAATGGGATGTGAATGCCTTTATAAACAATGCGTAGAGTCTTTGTTCAAATAATTTTTTGTTAATAGTGTTGTTATTTTACTTTTGGTCACCAGATGGCGGGCGCGTTCAGTTTCTCCGGTCAGTGCGGGATTTAAAACTTAATTTTTTAAAATATTTTTAATTTAATATAACTCTTGCTTGTCACACTTCTTGAATGAAGAGTTTCATAGCCTTCATTGTTTAATTAAGATATTTTTAATATTATTCGCTGTCAGCAGCTAGATATTTGTGTCTGGAATTGCTCTTGTCACGGCGATTGACTAGTAGATTGCGCTTCCTGTTTTGCTGGTTTGTGTGCGAGCTTGTTTGGAACGCATATCATTTCCGCCCGATCCGGTCATAAGGTGCTGGCGTCCCTTGGCGGCCACACCCCCGACGACGTCAGTAGATGACGAAACGCGTTGGGTGGCTGCCAGGAGACGTACTTTCTGCACATGACCGGATAGCCTGAATCGCGGACGCCATCTTCCTCTCTGGACGCCGGACCATCCATACGGTGAATCCAGACGCGGTGATCTTGAGTTGTGCTGACACATGCACACCAATGCTGATTTTATACTACGTAAATGTGAGTGACCAATTGTCTTTTAGCCTTATTATTAAAGTTTTTTGTACCATCTGCACTATCGTATGCCTTGTGTCCTTTACATGCACGAGTCTGGAACTTATTGACAAATGTGCTGATGCGGAGTCCCATTGAATGAAAATCTGAGTCCAAGGTCCCCTGCTGGAACTTTTAATCTCAAGGCATTTTTTGACCCTCCGTAACAGGGGGTCATTGATTTCCGGTAAGAGGCTTGGTGTGGTGGTGCCTTTGGTGGTGGGCTATCTGCTGAATACACAGGACCCCCGTTCAAGATTTTTCTAATTATGGACTTCTTTATTCTTGTATGAACTTTTTTTGCGCTGCAGTTTTATATTTCAGTCTGATTAGAGGGTTGTACCAAAAACCTATCTGCGGAGTCGCATTACGATTTATATGTCCTTACGTCTTTCTAGCCTAAGCGCAGGATTTTTTCTATATTCACTGTATATATAATGTCTGGGGATTCTAAGTAATTTTCTAGCAGAAAATACTATTATTAACTTGTAAATGTCAGAAAAATATTTGGTCTTCAAGGCCCCTTTCACACGAGCGGAGCCCATTTTGACAGGCTCCGCTGCTCAGCTGGGATCCATCCGTTTATCCACGCTGAGCCGGCGGATGACAGGACAGTCTCTGCACTCTGTGCAGAGACTGACCTGTCACAGCTCCGTTCTCCTCTATGGAGGATCGGATGAACACGGACTGTCTGTCCGTGTTCATCCAATCCGATCCGCCAGGCGGATGGAAAATAGGGTTTCCATCCGTCTGTTTTTGGCGGATTGGAGCGGATCGGGTGTCAGTGGACATATCACCGCTGACATCCGTCGCTCCATAGAGAACAATGGAGTGTCCGTTCGGGTCTGCCTGAAAAACTGACAGGTGGACCCGTACCATCCACTCGTGTGAAAGAGCCCTAAGTGGTTAAACTACTTCCGTTTCCAGAGGGGTTCTTCCCTTTGATCTGTTACAATGTATCTCTTATCTTTATCTCCCAGCAAGAAGAAATGTAGAACATTTCCTTTTTTTTGACAGCTCTGGTTTAGGGATCCAACTTCAGGGGCGACTCAGTGGGACCCTGCACAGGGCGAATTGCAAGCGACTTCTGTAGTTAATGCAAGTCGCCTGAAGTCGCCCCCAAAGTAGCACAGGAACCTTTTTCTAAGTAGGAGTGACTCTTGACGCTCCTATTAGAACGGTTCCATTGAGCTGCATGGAACGCGACTTGTTAGGTGACTTAAGTCGCCTGACAAGTCGCCCTGCACTATTTACACGGAATCAAGGAAATGTCAAGTGTAGATCGTGAGGGGCATTGAATCAAGATCACGATCTTATAACGATTAATCGTACAACAATATAAAGAATTGTAGGCTGTTTCTCTTTCCTGTTTTATCCCCTCTCCCTCTCTCTGGCACTTGGAAATGCCAATATAGAAATCCTCTTTGAGACACATTTATAATTTCATCAGGAATCTGAAGAAGAAATTTTATTTATATGCTGTAACTATCTCTCCATGAGAACATTTTAAAAGTTGTTAGTATTTCCATTTTATGTTGGTTTTTGATCCCACCATCTTTAACCACTTCATATCCGAGCCATTTCTGGCACTCCTCTCCTACATGTAAAAATCATCATTTATTTGCTAGAAAATTACTCAGAACCCCCAAACATTATATATGTTTTTTTAGCAGAGACTCTAGGGAATAAAATGGCGATCGTTGCAACATTTTATATCACACGATATTTGCGCGGGAATTTTCCAAACGCGTTTTTTTTGGAAAAGAAACAGTTTAGTGAATTAAAAAAATACAAAATAGTAAAGTCAGCCCAATTTTTTGTATGTTGTAAAAGAGGATGTTACGCCGAGTAAATTGATACCCACCATGTCACGCTTTAAAATTGCGAACACTCGTGCAATTGCGCCAAACTTTGGTACTTAAAAATCTCCATAGGCTACGATTTAACATTTTTTACAGGTTACATGTTTAGAGTTACAGAGGAGCTCTAGTGCTAGAATTGTTGCTCTCGCTCTAACGCATGCAGTGATACCTCACATGTGTGGTTTGAACACCGGTTACATATGTGGGTAGGGCTTACATATGCGTTCGCTTCTGCGCGCGAGCACGCGGGGACTTTCATTTTTTTTATTATTATTATTTATTTTACTTTTTTTTATTTTTACACTGTCCCTTTAATTTTTTTTTTTGATTACTATTTGTAAACATCCCTTGTAATAGGAATGGTGCGTGACAGGTCCTCTTTCTGGAAAGATATGGGGTCAATATGACCTCACATCTCTCCTGCAGGCTGGAAAGACCGAGATCAGAAAAAAATTCCGATCCCGGCCTTTCCAGCAGTGTTCACGGCTTTGTTTACTAAAGCCGGCCCGGGAGAAGTACCGAATGGCGGCGGTAGGGGGGGGATGTCCCTTCCCGCTGCCTATAAGAATGATCAAGCAGCTGAACTGCCGCTGTGATCATTCTTATGATGTAGGGAATTGCCGACCGGAAAGAATGATATCTGAATGGTGCCTGTAGCTGCTGGCACCGTTCAGATATCACCCCTCAAAGTCCAGGATGTCCATGGACGTCCTACCGGCGGGAAGGGGATAAATTAATGTTCCCCTGCATGATACTCTACTTCATCCCTTTGAGGTATGAATATTGAATTATTGTTACGTTAGTATAAATGATTTCAAAAAGAGCCTCAGCCTGGTATCTTTTAACCAAATAAGTATTAAAACTCAATATGACCCACTCAGAATAAATATTGAAAAGATATAAAAGAATGTAAGACCTGGGTATACTACGGGTAAGCTTTATTTTTTTAATCCTTAAAGTGACATTAAAGCCTTGTTTTAAAAAAAACAAAAAAAAAACGAACATGTCATACTTGTCTGCTCTGCACAATTGTTGTGCACAGAGCAGCCCAGATCCTCCTCTCCTCGGATCCCATACCGGGGTCCTGGCTCCGCCCTCCTCCATTCACACACATGGAGCCACGGCTTGGTCCCGTCCCCTTCACTCCCTGATTGGATCACTGGCTGTGCCAATGGCTCCCACTGCTGCCAAAAGCCAACCAGGAGTGCGAGTCCCCAGAGGGACAAGGCTTTCATGGACATCGCTGGATCGAGAGGGGGCTCAGGTAAGTATTGGGGGGGATGGGGGGTTGCTGCACAGAAGGTTTCTTATCTTCATGCATAGAATGCATGAAGGTGAAAAACCTTGTGCCTTTATGACCACTTAAGAGTTCACAATATTAAAATTCCATAAATGATAAAACTTAAACAAGGGGTCGCCCAAATATAACAAATATATAGGATCTGGATATTGGATTAAGATATAAGTTATGTAATAATAACATCCCTACAGAGATGTTAGGTACAGACCAAATACATAATTTACCAATCAATGGCAATTTGCTCTCTTTGCAATCAGCACTATAGTTATCACTAATGAAGCAAGGCAGAGAACAATTAAATACTAAGTTTCCAGGTGTACTGAGCATTTTTTAATTAGGATGTTCATTATTTATTGTAGTTGGGGAGCCAATAGAAAATCTGAATATCTACTGCACACTGTGATTACCTTAACATATACTTAAAAATGCTTTTTACCCATAACAGCTATGTGCTCTGGTACAATACGGGATGTTCATAGTGTCTGTTACCTTAAAGCTAAAGGCCCATGATGCGAATTTCAGACAGGAATTTTCGTTCAACGGCCTGTCACCCGAAATTCTTGCCGTTAGTATGCTCCTTTCGACAGTCGATTTTGACTTTTCGTCCGAAAAAAATTCTGAAGTACAGACTAGAAAATTTTTGTCAAATGACAGCCCAACTTCTGATTTTCGTTCCGTTAGTATGGTTTTCGTACAAAAAAAATCGTACGACTGAGATTACGCATGCTCAGAAACGAAAAAAAGTTGCAAAATATTCAAAACATTACGTCACTTCTGACGTTGAGCTTAGTCGTACGAAAATTTTTGTATTGTTAGTACGTTTTTCACTTTCGACATGAGACAAGCATCCAAAAAAAACAAAACAGATTTTCTGTCGTCTAAAAATCAGATCGTGTGCACAAGGCTTTAGGTTTAATCTGCTTATATTTTGCCTTCTCTGGTTTCTCCTTTCCCCCATCAACCTGATAATGAACTTATTCAACAAAAGATTTCTGTTTTCATTACATACAGTATGTAGACAGGTGTTGTCTTTTTTTTCTCCACTGCAGGTGGCGCTTGACCGCAGCAGCAATGCAGATGGAGGAGGAAGTCGAGGGGAACTTAGATCCTCTATGGTTTCCTTGTTTACAGGGAGGCAGCTATCCGATTGGATGCTGGAACCCCATGTGACTTTGATGGTCATCTTGGGTCAGGCAGAGTCTATTGAAGACCCTGGCTCCTGGGTTTGGTGCGCACTTTGCACATGGCTAGAGTATGGACAAGTCCCCCGTCTGTCAGGGACAGTGCTTCAATCTACTGTCTCATCACTGTTAGAACTTGGGAGTGTTTCCGGTTGGGTTCCCTTCCTGATGGGTGTGCTGTGTATTACTAGACTTCTATTACAATATATTTTTGTTACTGCATTTGGACTCTGTACATTTTCTGGCTACTGCATCACGCTGCACCTACCTACACGTACCTTATTTTAGACCCAGCAACTTCATCACTAGTTCTTTATGCTTCTCTATGAAATGCAGGCAGATAATGGCTGGGAGGGGCTGGCAGGCTTTTGTACATAAATTCCTAAAAACAGGAGGCTGTGGTAACGCCAATATGTGATGCCAGGAGATTAAATAAGGTGAGCTCTATCTAACTTGCTGCGGCTTCTAATGCACACTGTGAGAAGCTTATAGTGTACCATAAAATCAGAGTATGCAGTTTCAATACAGTAAAGAAGTTTGTGGAACTGTACAAGACTGAAGGTAAGGCTGGAGTTCAGCTTGAATTATTGTAGCCTTACAGGTCCACTAAAGCCAGGCACAACCTAATACACCTAAAAGAAGACACGTTTCGAGTATCTCATTAAGTAGTTTCAGTGTGCAGTGGGTCTTCAGTGACTCACAAGTGAGAAGAAATTATGTAGCTGTACTTAATGGTGAAGCTAGACATTCTTTCACCCGGAGTAAAGTTAGGTGCCCCCCCCAAAAAATGGACAATGTCAGTAGGGCAGTGGACTGTGTCAGAAGCTTTTTATTTTTATTATTTCTTACAATCTTATTTTTACAATATTATGTGTAGCCAGGAGTCCAGCGTTATCTCTCTGGCATAGGGACATTCATGCCTATGGTATATGGAATTCTCCTAGTGCCGAGTTTATCAACTAAAGAATCGAACTGTGTGGGAGTGATGCCTTGTGGGACTTGTAGTGTGTTAGTGAGAATCGTCATCAGACTCTGCTGTGGAAGGACTCCATTTCCCATCGTGCAATGCTGTATAGGAAGGCTACTTGGAAGAACAGTGCCTCATGGGAGAACCTATTTAAGTTAAGGGAGGGGCATGTTGTGGCCTCTTTGGACAGCGGTGATCAAACAGCAGGGATCCTGTGAGCCTTTACAGTGGGATTGTGGCCTGCGGCCTACATACAGTGTTCCAGCAAGCTGCTTTGCTACCGTGTTTCAGCAGTTGATCTGCAGAACCAGCCTTACTACCATCTGAGTCTGTTCCAGATCCAGCAGGCAGCAGTAGTGATTGATCAAGGAGAACTGCAGGGAGAAGTGCAGTGGAGGCTGATTCCAGGAGCATAGAATGGGAGTACTTCATCATCTCCAGGCTCATCATCATTATCATCTTCATCTGAGCAGCAGCTCTGCCGCTGTTTGTCCGGTTGGGTGATCGGCTCAGGCCCACCCATAATCCGTTAATAAAGGCTTTCTAAGAAAGTATTACTATCACACTGTGGAGGCTGGATTCCAATCAGTTGAGTGCACTAGATTGCTGTTAGTTGTAAGCCTACCATAAAGTCAGTGATCACTGTGAAGCTTCCTATTCATCTCAGTGAAGTTGTTATTCTACCTTTTGTGCTATATTCTGAGGATCAGTGGACACAGTTACTTCTTAGGTAACTAACTTTGAAATAACAGAGCCGGCAGAAGACACACTGAACTTTAATCACAGAACTGCTACAATTACAGCTACTTTCCAGCCACTTAGCAGGACTCAGGGCTGTTATATTTCGTACAACTTAATTCCCCTAAGAGCTCTCTGAAATAGGGCAGGTGAATTTAGATAAGCCAATTATACTGTTCACTGAAGTTAAATCAGTTTAGCTGTATCATTATAGAGTGGCACTGATTTATCTGTATTCCATTGAGTGGTATCAACTTACCAATAGTTCACCAACTCATAGCTGGTCTGATCATTATCTGTTATTGATTTATTCTAAGTAATCCCTCTTTACAGCACCTATAGGTGAACATTTAGGTATCTTTACTAAACTGGATTGGAGGAATCCAAGTGTACTCCTAATCATTGAATTGCTGGTGAATAGGAGGGAGTAGTGATCCACTCCCTGCTCTTGCTGTCTCCTTTTTTATTCACTAAGATTTCAAAGACATGTTTATATGTTTAGGCCTTTATAAGTTTGTGATTTAAGATTAAACTTACATTTTGACTGTGTGATACAATTCCTGTTTAATCCGGAGTTTCACTTTAACAAAATAGAGAATTAAGTAAATACTTTAAACTCATACCTTTGTGTGGCTTTTTTATTGAAGTTTATTAAATTCAGGAAAAGGTAATGCTATGAGGGAACCCAGAGTGTCAGGAGTGGTGGAGGGCTCTCAGAGTCGGGGAGACCAAGGGGGAATGGAATTTTCAATTGACCCCCAAGGGGATAGCGCTACATTTTGGGGCTCATCCAGGATTCCCCCTATGGTGAACCCCAGAAAGTCTGAATAACCACCCAGGAACAAGATGGACAGAAAGTGGGAACATGAAGAGGGGAGTCAACGGGAGTTGGTCAGTGTGTTGAAACTACCTGGAGTGGGGTGGACTGAAAAGGATGTGCGATTGATGCTGAAGGGGGCCTTCCCAAGTCAAGGATCCTATGTTGTGGATCTGAAGACAGAGAATGATGAGGATCAGACCTATGCTTTAGTAGAATGGCGAGGCAGTGATCCAGTTGGCTTCTGGGAAGAAACAGTGAGCCTAGTGGAAGGGTTGGAGGCTCAGATAATACTCTTACAGATGGAAGAAGACTCAGAACAGGAGGAATCTCAATGTGCATCAGTGGAACCTGACTTAGAAGAAAGGGGAGCTGAGACCACCATTAAGGGATTGCCATCTGCCTCATTTTACATGGACATGAGTCGGTTAGTGGAAAGCCTGATATAAAGTAATAATCTTACGGCCCATCAGGGTTACAGAAAATTGCAGTTGCCGTACACCCACTCCTGAAGGTGAGGAAGAATTTGAAAGCTGGATGGATCAGGCTATTCAAGCAGTGGAAGATTGGAATATGCCCGAAGCAGTAAAAAGACAACGAATACGTGAAAGCCTGCAAAGTCCAGCTGTAGATGTGATTTGAAGCTTAAATAGAGGGAAGCCAGAGTGTGTGGCCATGGAATATATTGAAGCTTTGTGTGAAGTATATGAAAGAGTGGAGAAGATTCCTGACTTGATGTACAAATTTGAACATACCCACCAGTATAGAGGGGAAGAGTTGTTTGCATATGTTGATTTCTACACCCGCCGGGGCAAACTTTATCCCGTCTGTCGTGAGTGTGGCTGCACCATAAGTAAGGGGGCTTTGTTGGGATGATCAATGCGCAAAAATGATATCACAAAATGTTAAATTACTTCTTATCGAAGATATATATGCATGTTTGTTATCTAATGGTATGTTCTCTTATTGTTCATTGTTACAGTACAATACAGGCATCAAATTTAATTTTGCATACCTTTCTGTAAAAAGACTCCCAAGGAAGTGGTGATACTCCTTTAATCTGTGAAACATGTTGAGTCTACAAAAAAATGCATAAGTATTCCTCATATACAAAGGATAAGCACTCGCTGGAGGCACTAGGATGTGCCACATCCTGGATAATACAAACAAAAGGGGGTACTCCCTCAATGGTTGGGACTTTTTAGGCACAAAGTAATATTGAATCTGTGTAGCTAAAAAATGTAATGGTGATATCTGTAGAGACGTCTTACACCTGTTGCATTTTGGATGTGTTGCTTCCTCAAAGGTGTTTCAATGACAATTATAGATAGCACTGAGAGTCAAACTGAAATTATACATGAAAAGTCAACATCTGTAAGGCATTGATTATTGCAAATGTGCATACAGTGTGCGTACCTACTCACCTTGCTCAACATGGACTAAATATATATATATATAAAAAGACTGTTAGCGGCCCTATAAGGGGTCGAAAAGAGAATAATAAAAAATAGGTCCCAATGAAATCATCAGGCTCCGAACAACCCTCCATGGGGACAAGGAGGCCGGCAGTTTCCACAAGGGGTCCAGGATACCGCCCAAAGGGGGGGCAGAAACAAATGGAGAGAGCCAGCACTTTAAATGTCTGATGGGCGGGTACCTGATATAAGTATCTAAGTTTAGTTATGGTAGACAACATAGATATATTGAATCAGATAATCTATATGGTTATCTATATGCATCATGTTCTGAGAGGTCTGTAAGGAGTATACAGGTATTAGTATCATATAAAGAGTAGTTAGTATGCGACCATGCAAACCTGTTTACGCTTGACCCAATGGAGGACCGCGCTCTATCCTGCAAGGCAGAGTACCTAAAGGGTGTGGAAACATAGTAGTAGTATCAATAGGCAATATTGGCACATAAAGATGAATTATAAAGGTAACCAGAAGATATCTTTAAGAGGTGTACTAAAGTGAGGTACTCAAAGAGGGCCTGAGCGCACAGATGTGTCCAAGCTGTGTGCCGTCCTGGGGAATAGAGCCCAGGGAACGGCCTATGTAGTCGGGTCATGTGACGTGAATGGCCAATCACAGGCTGACACGTCGCTATGCTGGGTTAGCCATTGTTTGGCCCGTCCTAATGGGTGAATCTAAGTAGTGGGCCCCCGGACGTACGGCATGCAACATTGCCCCGCTCTGAAAGGCAGATTGACGTCACGCGTCCACCTACCCAGAGACCAGCCTGGACCGCATTATGGTGGGAGGGAAAAGGGAAGAACTCCCTCTCATGCCAGAAGAACAAATGGCAGGCTACGAGGCGCATGCCGGCTAGACCCCTCTGGCAGGATGGAACGTGTCGTGATGGCACAAACTGTAAGAGCACCGAGGGGGATGAACCAGACCAAGGGCTCTCAGCATTGGGATGCTGCCCTGCAGCACCTAGAATGGGGCTGGCCGGGAATGGCCGCCTGGGCCCATAGGGGCCCGCGGCCTGGGTGCGCCGGAGGGAAAAGGAGGCCGATTCACCAAAGTCCGCACTGGACAGGGGACAGTCCCGATCTCATCAAAAGTGGACTAATAGGAAAGGGAAAAATCTTTATTTTCAAATGGACAAAATAAAGATGGTTAAAGGTGTAATGAAGATAATAATATTTTTTGCAGGTATTGGAAAGCACTTATAGGCACATAATCAAGAAGCAAGCGGAAAAAATATATCATCCAATTCTCAAAGATAGCGTACTTACAAGACAGTTATTTGCTATTCAGCAACAAAATAGACCTGGACATAAGGGAGGGAAAAAAGGGGGAGAAAGGGGATTGTGATAGGGGGGATAAAAGGTAAAGGAGGGGGAGGGGGGGAAAGAGGGGGGAAAAAGGGGGTGGGATTAGGCGTTACCCTCCCATTCCCCCGAGACAAAGCCCTCCAAAAATGGTTTGAAAGAGAGGTTTTCGTTGAGGCCTGGGTGGATTGTGGCACGATACCTCATGATCCACCGAGCCTCACACTGAAGCAGGGCCTTGTCCCAATCCCTTCCTCGTGAGTTGGGATATACTCGATCAAGAATTAAAAATTTAATTCTAGGAAAGATGCTTTTATGTTGAATAAGGACATGAAGGCCCAATGACAGATCTGGGTTAGCTGTTTCCATGCTAATAACATGTTTATAGGCTCTTTTCCAAAATTCCTGTATTGTTTTCCCCGTTATAAAAGCAACCGCAGTCACAAATTAACATATAGACATCTCCTCTCGTCTTGCAGTTAGCAAAGTGTCTAGGAGAAAATTGCATCTTGTTGGGTAATACAGGGTTCCTTCCTGTGTACATAAATTTACAATAATTGCATCCTCCACAAGAGAAGGTGCCCAAATATTTACATGGATCCTTCCGTACGGAACAAATTTCACTATAGACTAAATGGTCTTTTAACGACTTTGCTTGTCTAAACGTTACTGCGGGTGCCTCGGGAATACAGGATGCTACCAGGGGGTCCTCCATAAGTATATGCCAACATATATTTAACATTTTCCGCAATTCTGTGTGTTGATTCGAGTACTTAGCTATTAGACGTACCGGAGTGGGATCAGAAATGGATTTTATGGGTTTTTTTTTATGAATTAGTTGGTGTCTGGTTTTCCTTAGGGACCTATTGAAGGACCTTCTCAGGCAAGCTCTAGAGTAGCCACGTTTTAATAATCTCTCGCGAAGTACGTTCGCCTCAAGTCTGAATGTCTGTGCATTTGAGCAATTCCTTAGAATGCGAAGATACTGGCTGTAAGGCACAGACTTCAACAAGGAACGTGGGTGGGAACTGGATGCTTGCAGCAGGCTGTTGCCTGCTGTAGGTTTACGGAACAGACTACTACCGATCGTACCATCTGCCTCCTTCCGGATAATAATATCTAGGAAGGAGATGGATGATAGATCGTAGGTCGTAGTGAATTTTAAGCTCCAAAAATTAATATTGATCTCAGTCAAAAAAGTCTGCAGGAGTTCTACTGGTCCCTCCCACACCATAAAGATGTCATCTATATATTGATGCCACATAGTGATGTGGGACTCGAACATAGACATGTTTTCTGCTTCGAATAGGCTTCTCTCCCACTCCCCCAGGTACAGGTTGGCGTAGGACGGGGCAAAACATGTGTCCATCACCACGCCCTGTACCTGGAGGAATAGGGGGTCAGCGAATCCGAAGCAGTTATGATGGAGGATGAAGTCTAAAGATTCAACTAGGAAGTTAGCGAACTTCCAGCCATGATTAGTTCTTTGAGATAGAACAGTTTTGGAGGGAACTGTGCCAGACACGATAGGTCGACCTAGGGGGTCTTTCGGATTTTTGTGGAGTTTAGGAAGCAAATAAAAAGTGGGAAGACAAGGAAAAGGGGTACGTATAAACTCCCATTGTCCCTTGTCCAGGATACCATTCATAAAAGCCAAATCTACGAACTCATAAAAGTCCCTTTCAAATGTATTGATTAGGTTTCTCGGTATCTTACGATACCATGCAGGGTTGGATAGAATTTTTTTGCGAATTTGAACATAATCAGTTTTGTTTATAACTATGACATTTCCGCCTTTATCAGATGGTTTAATTTCAATCATCTGATTTTCTTTGAGTGCTTGAAGAGCTGTTATTTCTGCCTTACTAAGATTACCTATCCGATCCTTTATAAATATTTTATGAATGTCCTCACTTACAATTTTAACAAAAGCTGCCACATTCATATTAGAATGTATAGAGGGGAAGCATTTTGACTTTTTGGAGAACTTGGGAATGGCTGGTGGGGGGAGGGGACCGAGGTAGCAGAGATAGTTCGTCCGAAGGCCCAATCGAGTCTGGTGGGTCGATTATGTCGCCGGATTCGTTCTCTATCAAAAGGGATACCAGAGCGTCCAAAGCTTCTGACTCCAACACCGGATTGGAGGAGGAATTGTATTTCTGTTTTTTTGAGTGTAGAACTTTTAAAATAATTTTGCAGGCGAATAGGTGTAAGTCTTAAATGGCCTCAAACTTGTCAATATTAGAATCAGGGCAAAAACCTTTGGATAGAACTTGAGCTTCCAATGGTGAGAAAGGGTGGTCAGACAGATTAACTACTGTGATGGTATCCTGTTGTTGTGCCGAAATGTGCCGTGTCCTGTCTATGCCTTGGGGGGATCCGTTTACTCCCCACCCGGTGGGAAAACTAAAAAATCACCCCGAGGTCTTGATGTGTCAGATGGAGTGCTTTTCGTGCCAGAAGGGAAAATAAGATAATTGTGAACTGTGGATTGTGAAGGTATATTACCTACTGGTGATACTTGTGACGTGACATGAATGGCTGGGGGTTGTGTTTCCGCCGTGTGCTTTTTCGCCGATTGATCGTAAGCCCCTCCACTTCTGGGGCGGTGTTTGTTTTTCTGTGTTTGGCGATATCCATTGGATTTCTGCAAAGAAAAAGAGAGATTAGAAGAGGAAGCTTGTGAGTGGTTGGAACAAGTATTGTCCATAGTATCATGTTGTATTTGCCTTTTGTTAGGTTTATCATTATCTGTTATTGATTTATTCTAAGTAATCGCTCTTTGCAGCATCTATAGGTGAACATTTAGGTATCGTGACTAAACTCAATTGGAGGAATCCAAATGTAACCCTAATCATTGAATCGCTGGTGAATAGGAGGGAGTAGTGATCCACACCCTGCTCTTGCTGTCTCCTTTTTTATTCACTAAGGTTTCAAAGGAATGTCAATGTGTTTAGGCCTTTATAAGTGTGTGATTTAGGATTGAACTGTTAAATTTTGACAGTTTGATACAATTCCTGTTTAATCCAGAGTTTCACTTTAACAAAATAGAGAGTTAAGTAAATACTTTAAACTCATACCTTTGTGTGGCTCTTTTACTGAAGCGTTTTAAATTAAGGAAAAGGTAACACTGTGGGGTTGATTTACTAAAGCTGGAGAGTGCAAAATCTGGTGCAGCTGTGCATGATAGCCAATTAACTTCTAACCTCAGCTTGTTCAATTAAGGCCCCTTTCACACGAGCGGATCGTTCGGGTCCACCTGTCAGTTTTTCAGACGGACCCGAACGGACGCTCCTTTGTACTCTATGGAGCGACAGATGTCAGCGGTGACATGTCCGCTAACATCCAATCCGCTCCAATCCACCAAAAACAGACGGATGGAAACCCTATTTTCCATCCATCTGGCGGATCGGATTGGATGAACAGGAACAGACGGTCCGTGTTCATCCGATCCTCCATAGAGGAGAATGGAGCTGTGACAGGTCAGTCTCTGCACTAAGTGGAGACTGTCCTGTCATCGGCCGGCTCAGCGAGGATAAACGGATGGATCCCTGCTGAGCAGCGGAGCCCGTCAAAACGGGCTTCGCTCGTGTGAAAGAGCCCTCAGCTTTGACCATAAAACCTGGAAGCTGATTGGCTTTTATGCAGAGCTGCACCAGATTTTACACTCTCCAGCTTTAGTAAATCAACCCCTATGAGTGAACCCAGAGTGTCAGGAATGGTGGAGGACTTTAGGAGTCGGGGCGACCAAGGGGGAATGGAATTTTCAAGCAACCCCCAAGGGGGCAACACTACATTTGCATCTGTGCCCCCTTGCTTCAAAGTCCCCCATTACTTTAGAATCCCCCCAATATCTGTGCCCCCCTTACATTACTTTAGAATCCCCCCAATATCTGTGCCCCCCTTACATTAGTGCCCCCTTACACCCTGCAGCTATACAATTCTATGATCACCTTCCAGGCTGCACAGATACGGTTGGTTATTTGGTTTTAAATATGACCCAGAGGAGGGAGTTTTGTATTGTGCTGCAGCACTCTGGACAGTGAGACCACTGCTCACACACAATGCAGCTGCTAGGGTCTCCAGTGGTTCAACACACCCCCTGCACACTGCTCCAATGAACAACACTAATAATTGACTTCTCTCAAACTGGCTTGTTGGAAAATTTTCCTTCGACCAGTGCTGCAGTCGATTGGCTGTAGTGCTGATCAGTGTATTCTGACAGTGAAGGAGTCCATTCTGTCAGAATACAGTGGCACAGCAGGGAGAATTCCTTCATCCATCTCGCTTGTGTGTCTGCTGGCTGATCAAAAAAAAAAACTGATCCATGTATGACCAGCCTTAGACCTAAGACTGCACCTTTTTTAATAACGAGAAAGAAAAAGGGGCGGTTTCGGTTTCCATGAGGACACTCTATAGAACGCACCTCATCCCATACTCATTTGTTCTGTTATAGAGGAATTGAGGTTCCCAAAAGGGACTATTTTGGTACCAAGAGACAAAGAGCCAGAGAACATGAATTTATATAAAATCACAAAATTTTATTTGTTAGTTGTTAAAAACACTAGGTTCTGTTATGACATATCTTGAAATTAAAATAGAAAAGGGTCCAAAACATGGATACATAGGTAGTGAATAACACTGGTAATGATGTCAAGCAGTGTAGAAGAGGTCTCCCAACATGTTTCGCCAAAACATTGGCTTCCTCAGGGGATTCGTGTAAACATCATTATGTACTAGAAAGAAAACATACAATAAATCAAATTATAATGAAAAAGTTTGCAGTGCATGTCGGTCACTTTGGCCTACGTGTCCCCATACTAGAGGTATCAATCCCCTGTCACTCCATTCTACTCACCCAAAAGGGGGCCAAGCCAAGAGCAATACCCAAAAAAAGGTACCCCTCATCCACCAGAGGGAGCCCGGCACTGTATCCCTGCAGAAGACACCACCAGTCCAGGCTAAAAGGAATATAAAACTAAATCAAGAAGAGGGGCATTTGGAATCAAAATTGAAAAAAAAAATATAGATGCCATCAAAAAATAAATAAATAAATATAAAGTAAAACACCAGACTAAATTAAAAAGAAAAAAAATATATAATAAAATAGAAAAGCAACTTACTTGGGCCCACTACAGATGATACAAACAATGGGGGAGAACGTGGGAGGTCAGTCAAATGACCTTTAACCAGATCACAGCAACAAAAACAACTGAAAACGAGATGGAGTTAACTTTAATAAGAGACCAACCATAAGAAAAAAGGGATAGTAATAATGAATTGTTGACATATCTGGGCCTGGTCCATGTTGATGTGTATATTAGTGGGCTTATCAAGGGGTTAAACTGCACTACATATATGACTGTGACCGAGAAAACGTTATCTAAATATCAAAAGCATTTAGTACTTAAATGTATACATGTGCAAGCGATTCAAAGCTTGTTAGTCGGGTTTCCCTAAGCAAGTCACCCATATTTAAATCATTGCATTAAGCTAATTTAGTGAGCTTAGCCTGACGGGGTAATAATAGGAACAAGAAGCCCAACATTAAAACTGCATAGAGAGAAAAGTTTTTTCCCAGTGAGAGAAGACACATTAAGAATCTGTCAATTTCATCAAAAGATTCGGGGTATTGCTAAAATGAACTATTGAGAAAAATGGCCAAAGTAACAAATAAATATTATAAATATAAAGTAAAATACAGACCGATGCAGAGTAGACATGAGATTCACAAAGGGAAAGAAAGTAAATAGAGCTGGCGTTTGTACCTTGTGCCGTGTGGCACTTCACGATACACCACCCCCGGATTCCAGCGAGGATGTGAGCTGGGAAGCCAGCTTTAATGGCGTCTTCCACCCGGCCAGCGTCTGACGTCACCGGCCCAAGTGCGGACGAGTGTCCACCAAGGTGCATGCGTGATCCACCCGACCGACAGCACTTGGACTGCAAGTCTCATAATGCTCGGCACACAGAGGCCCGGGTGGGGGGCGAAGGCAGGACTCAACGCGGCGCTGCCTAGCAACACATCCCAACACCGAGAGTGTTACAAGGAGAGGGCATTGCGGCCAAGACACAGGGGGACAAGCACTCCCAGAGTGCGGGGCATGTCCAGGAGACAGGCGCCGATATAAGGGGCTCAAAAGAGCTAGGTGGCAACCCCCGATCGATAGGTGGGTCCGTGCAATGTCCCGGGGCGAAGCGGCACTGGGGGATATATAGGAGACCCCAGTGCCCCTTCCGTCCGCACAGGGGCACATTGTGCATGGAGATCCCCAGGGGGCTGTGAAGAGGGGGTCAGATTCCGGGAAAGCCCCCAGCAAGGATCCCAATGGGGAGAACCAACCCCATGCCGGACCGGGTGGCCCAGAGGGTGGGGGGGGGTTCCAGAAGGAACAGAACGGAGGAGGAAGGAATTGAGGGGAGGGATCTAGGGAAGATGGATAACATTAGCCAAATTGAGAAACAAAACACTGCAAACTCAATAGCCCTCGAGTACCAATGAATTAGATTACATACTAATCACCATATACATTTACAAATGAGCATATAAATAAACAAAGAAAAATAAAACAAAAAACAAACTTGAAAAACAACAAAACAACAAAAAATGACTGTAATACATAATGTATTATCCACTCCGATCAGAATATACAGTATCCATGGTTAATATGAAAATGGATCACTATAGACATAATGGACAAAAACATAATTTTGAGAACAGATTATAGGTTTATCTGTATACACCCAGGGAAAAGGGAAGGGAGGGAAGGGAAGGGAGAGTCCATTAGAGAAATGGTTTGTAGGTTAAAGTTTCATTAAAACTGGGGAACTCAGTTGCCTTTAACATATATATCCATCTTGCTTCCATCTGTAGCAAAGTCTGATCGATGCCACCACCCCTGGGATGGGGGGGTGTGTGTTCTAAAGCCACAAATTTGACCATAGTGTGGTCAAAGTTGTGGTATCGTCCCATATGTTGGGCAACAGCAGTAGTTTTAAGACGTTTCCTAATTGGTTTAATGTGATCTTTTATCCTCTTGTGAAACGGACGTTTCGTCTTACCAATATAAAACCCGCCACAGGCACATTGTGCTAGATATATAACGCCAACCATTTGGCATGTGACTCTATGCTTAGGGTGAAATTTTTGTCCATTTGGAAGTTTAAAGGAGATAAGATATGGGCACATATCACAATGACCATATGGGAAAGTGCCTGGGTTTATACATTTGGGTGGATCAGAAGAGAAATGGCTATGGACCAGATGGACAGTTTGTGGTGAATTGGAAACTTTTTGTGAGAAAATTAAAGTGTTTCTATCCTTTAAAGTTGCTCTCTTGTAGGCCTTTTTCAAACAAGAGCAGCTGTAGCCACGTTTTCTGAGTCTATCATATAAATCCTTGGCCACTCGTTCAAAGTCTATGTTGTTGCTACAGTTATGTTTTATTCTTAAATATTGGCTATAGGGTATACTTTGTATAAGTGGTTTAGGGTGAGAACTTGTAGCATGGAGAATTGTGTTGGCGGCAGACAGTTTTCTGTAGAGGGAGGAACTAATGTTGCCATCCGAGTCTACAGAGAGAACAATGTCAAGGAAACTGATTTTAGTTTGACTGTAGTCCATGGTGAATTTGAGGTTATAGTTATTCACTGAAATAGTTTTAAAGAATAATTGAAGTTCATCCTCTGTTCCTGTCCAGAGCATCAAAACGTCATCAATGTAGCGATACCAGGCCAAAATAGCCGCAGAGAAAGGGATCATATCCTCTCTTGTAAACAGTTCCTTCTCCCACCCCCCCAGGTACAGATTAGCGTATGATGGGGCACATCGAGTCCCCATCGCAACGCCCTGCACCTGGAGGAAGTGGGAGGAGTCAAAGGTAAACACGTTTCCTGTAAATATAAGTTTCAATAAATCAATGACAAACTGGTTATACACGGTTGCTGCCTGACCCCTTTCTCTGAGGTGGTCCCTAATGACCTCAATTCCTTTATTATGGGGGATTGTATTGTATAGACTCTCAATATCGAGGGCTACCAACCAAGTCTCCTTGGGAAGTTGAACCCCTTCAATTAGTCTAAGCAAATCAATCGTATCCTTCACATATGAAAACAAAGCAGTGACATGGAGATGTAAATAATTGTCCACAAGAAGGCTGGTATTCTCAGTTAGTCCGGCACATCCAGAAACTATTGGACGGCCGGGGAATCTATCAAAGATTTATGAACTTAGCAGCGCATAGAGGGTGGGAATCTTGGGTTCCTCAATGTTTAAAAACTTCCAAGTATTGGCGTCTATTGTACCTTTATGCAGGGCTTTGAGAATGATGTTGCGATATTCGTTATTGAAATTATCTATAACGGTTTTAGAAATAGGGCGGTACCATTCTTTATTTTCTAAAATTTTGTAGCACATAGTCTTATAGTCAGTAGTGTTCATAATTACCAGGTTCCCACCTTTATCAGCCGGTTTAATAGTTATTTCAGAATTTTTTTTGTAGAGATTTCAGGGCTTGCCTTTGAGTTTGGGACAAATTGTCCAAGGACGGGGCACTGATTTTCAACTTTTCAATTTCCTTAGTGGTCTGCTGGACAAACGTCCAAATATTTGGATTGGTATTTAATTGGGGAAAGGCCTGCGATTTGGGTCTGAAGGAATGTGGGAGGGGGAAGGACACGCCGACGATTGACAGGTCCGGGACATCGAGCCAGGACATATCATCATCGACGTGGCCCGCCTCCCAAAGCTCCATCAGATCTTCCAGGGCCTGACATTCTTCAATATCTCTTTGAATGAGGAAAGGATCAGATTCACATGAATTGGAGGTAGTTGTTTTGTTGTAGATTACCTTATAGGTCAATCTTCTAGCAAAAAAGATGTATATCCTTAATCAAATCGAACTTATCAATTGGAGTATCAGGACAGAAGGTAGGACCTACATTTAAGACCTCAGACTCTTCCACAGAGAGAGAGTAATTAGACAAATTTATGATTTCTAATTCATAACTACTTTGGTTGGATTGAAAGGAGTTACTGGATTTAGGTTTGGATTGGGATTCTGAGTTTTGGCTAAAAAAATGGGTGCTAGGCTGGTGTCTGTAGACGGAGCCCTAGGGGAGGGTACCCCACCAGAGGTGGAGTCATTTACCTTAGAAGAGGTGCTTGGATGTGAAGGAGTCGCAGAGAGACCGATGGACTTGGAGACGGTGGGGTGAGATTGAAGAGTGAGACTGCCCGATGGGCCTTTTTTTATAACCATTTTTATGTATCTTTGTGACTTGGGGAATTTGTAGATTGTTCAGACCACAGGTTCCCGTAAGACGTCATATAATACACATAGCCATGTTGTAGGTTGTGAATAAGATGCATGACTTTTAGACTTAAAGTATTTTCTATGTTAAACACAGCTTTCTAAGGTTATATGTACAGTATATAGATTTTTGAAGATAGGGATTTTTTTAAGATATACATAAAAAAGGTGTTGCTTAGGTCTGTAAATGTCTGGAATTGGATGGGATTGGAAATGTTTTTGTATTTTGAATTTGATATACTGCACCTTAAGTTAAGAAAGTGGGCAGGTTCATTCAATATCTGTAAAAACAGAATAAGAACATGTACTGAGAAATATGCCCAGCATACAGAACAAAATTAGTGATACTGTTCAATATCCATAAATGCAGAGAAAATACAGATACTGAGAATTACCCTCAGCCACGGAATATGTGGTGATGTTTAGCATCACCATACATAGAACATAATGACAGAAATCGAGAATGACCAAAAAGAAATAAGATATGTGCTACTGTGTTTTGTCCATGCATTTAGAATAAGAGCATATATTGTCCTTATCCTATATTGAGAATTCAACTCAGCATACAGAACAAGAGAAGCTGTACTGGGCTATATGAGTCCATATATACAGTATAAGAACAGATACTAAGAATTCAACTCAACATATGGATCAAAGTACTACTGTGCAGCATCCATACATACAAAATAGGAAGAGATACTGAGAAAGTTCCCAGCTAAAAAGTATAATCATACAGGTTATGGTGTGACGTATTCAGTTGAGTCAAAGGTCCTCTACTGAACCAGTACAAAGAACCATAATGCTTTCCTAATGCAGAAAGTGTCTGCATTTCTCACTTCAAAAGTAAAACATGTGTTGAAAACATATTAAATAATCTTTAAAACATACTAAATAGTTTGTCCTCTATGGGGTCTATTCTCTAACCGTTTACCGCATGCCATAACACGTGACTCATTTGCATAAGATATTGCATGTGGCAAATAAAGTCCCATTCAAAAATTGTGCGTTAAGCTGTTAAAGAGGAAGTGAACCCACATTTTTTTTTTGCATATTATGAATGTCCAAAGACTGCTGAAGCTTACCCTTGTGAAAACTCTATTACTTCCTTTTTATAGATACCTTTTTTTGTTTTATATACGATCACTTCTTCCGGTTCTCGGCTGCTCCATCTTTGTTTATGATGTTGATGTAACCTGCGGACGTCATTTCCACTCTTGCTTCATTCCCTCGGCCTAAATCCCACGCATGCATGGTAGTGTTTAAACCAAGCCTCTATCTCGATCGCCATTACTACGGCAACCGAGATAAGCTTGTCCTCCTCTTTTTTACTCCCCCTGTGTGATGTCGCAAGGGGAGAACCGGGAAGCTGATGAGAACAGCACAACACAGTCTCGCGATCCTTGTGTGCTGTGCCCTTTACATGGTAAAGCAAATGCTCTCGCCATGCTGAGCATACAGAAATGGCACACATAGTGTGCCGTTTCTGTAGGAAAGAAGGGCACAGGCGTCATTGACGCCATTTTATCTTTGGGAACAGATTGCGAAGAAACTGCAACTGTGAGTAACATGAGACAAGCGCTAATAGGAAGGATTAAATGTGAAGATTTAGATCGAGGGCTTAGAAGCACTTTAAGCCAAATTCACAAATGGAACAGGAAGTAAAGATATGCTATATTTAAAGCAGAGTTCCACCAAAAAGTGGAACTTCTGCTTTAAGGGAAGGTGACCCCCCGACATGCCACAATTGACACGTGATTTTTTTTTGGTGGGGGGAATGGGGACCCTGTTTTCACAGGGTCCAAGGTCCACTTCCTCTCCTGGTGCCATGGAACCGGAAGGAAGCTCACCTTCCCCACCCTCCCTCTCGGTGATCTTCTGGGACATCATCACAGGTCCTAGAAGATATGCCGGCTATTCACAGAGCGCAGCACGACTCGTGCATGTGCAGTGCGTGCCTGGCTTTGAAGCCAAAGCCGGGTGCCCACACCTGTGATGTCGGCGCCATAGAGGAAGAGGTGGAGAAGATGCTATGGACGACTGCATCGCTGGAGCCTGGGACAGGTGAGTGTCTGATAATTAAAAGTCAGCAGCTACACTTTTTGTAGCTGCTGACTTCTAATATGGTGGAGCTCCGCTTTAACGCCAGGGTTTTGCAGGCAGTAACCAATTCAGTATTTCTTGCTAGAGGGAGAGTGAGACCATCACTGGAGCGTGGCTGGGGGGATACAGAGGACACAGATGATATACCTCCCACAGAGGACAGCTTGTCTTTGCCTCTGGGCAGCCTGGCACACATGGCCGACTACATGCTGCAGTGCCTGCGCAACGACAGCCGAGTTGCCCACATTGTAACTTCTTCTGATTACTGGGTGGCCACCCTGCTGGATCCCTGTTACAAGGTCAACGTGCCGTCCTTAATTCCCTCACTGGAGCGTGAGAGGAAGATGCGCGACTACAAGCGCACACTGGTAGAGGAGCTGCTGAGGGCATTCCCAAATGACACCGGGGGCTCAGCGGAAGCACAAGGCGAAGGCAGAGGAGGAGGAGGAGGAGGAGGAGGAGGAAGAGGCCACCAATGCAGCTGTGCCACCGCCAGCACCTCAGAAGGCAGGGTTAGCATGGCCGAAATGTGGCAAAGCTTTGTCAGCAGCCCGCCACAACAAACAGCACCACCAGCCGATAGACAACGTCTTAGCAGGAGGCAGCATTTCAGCAACATGGTGCAAGAGTATGTGTGCACACGCCTACACGTACTGACTGATGGGTCTGCCGCATTCAACTTCTGGGTCTCCAAATTGGCCACATGGCCTGAGCTTGCCGTTTATGCCTTGGAGGTGCTGGCCTGCCCTGCAGCCAGTGTATTGTCTGAACGTGTGTTTAGCACGGCAGGAGGCGTTAGCACAGACAAGCGCAGCTGTTTGTCCACAGCCAACGTGGACAAGCTAACCTTTATTAAAATGAATCAGGCATGGATCCCACAAGACTTGTCTGTACCTTGTGCAGAATAAACATTTAGACCGGACTCACACAGCCATTCGTATACTTGTTTTTTTGAATAGGCCTCAATATTTTGGGGGCTACCCCAATTATAAACAAGAAAATTAGAATATTGTGAAAAGTGGAATATTCTAGGCTCAAAGCGTCCCACTCTAATCATCTAATTAAGCCATAACACCTGCAAAGGGTTCCTGAGCCTTTAAATGGTCTCTCAGTCTGGTTCAGTAGGAATCACAATCATGGGAAAGACTGCTGACCTGACAGTTGTGCAGAAAACCATAATTGACACCCTCCATAAGGAGAGAAAGCCTCAAAAGGTAATTGCAAAAGAACTTGGATGTTCCCAAAGTGCTGTATCAAAGCACATTAATAGAAAGTTATGTGGAAGGCAAAAGTGTGGAAGGAAAAGGTGCACAAGCAGCAGGGATGATCGCTGGAGAGGATTGTAAGGAAAAGGCCATTCAAAGGTGTTGGGGACTTTCACAAGGAGTGGACTGAGGCTGGAGTCAGTACATCAAGAGCCACCACACACAGACGGATCCTGGACATGGGCTTCAAATGTCGTATTCCTCTTGTCAAGCCACTCCTGAACAACAAACAATGTCAGAAGCGTCTTACCTGGGCTCAAGAAAAACAGACCTGGTCTGTAACTCAGTTGTCCAAAGTCCTTTTTTCTGATGAGAGCAAATTTTGGAAACCAAGGACCCAGAGTACGGAGGAAGAATGGAGAGGCACACACTGCAAGATAATATAAAAATGTGTATTGCGCTTAGGATTGATGTACTCAGCTGCTGCCTCCCAGTAGCTCCCTCCCGTGGGGGGGATTATAAAACAGTTTGTGATTTGGCTGGATGTGGCACAAGGCACGAGCTGAGGAGTATGGAGGGCTCTGTGCAGGAAGATCCACAGATCCACATCTGAACCCAGAGAAGCTGGAGGCTGCAGGTGATATAAGGGATTAAAGAATTAAGAACCTGGTTTCAAAATTTTGCCAAAAAGAATACGATCAAGCACCACAGAGATCAGAGGACAGAACTTGAAGAAAATTACACTAGGGCATATTCAGAGGCGCTATCAGCTTTTGGAAATGGTGCCTTATTTGTGGAGAAATTCATTGAAAAACCTCATCATATAGAAGTGCAGATACTTGGTGACAAATATGGCAATATAGTGCATCTATATGAACGTGATTGCTCCATCCAAAGATGGCATCAGAAGGTGGTAGAGATAGCACCAGCTGCTCAGCTTGATCCTCAGCTACGGGATAGACTTACTCGTGATTCTGTTAAACTAGCAAAGCAGGTGGACGAACATTCCAACACGAGGAACAACAACACAGGATTAAAAGATAGGCACTTAACCCCTGCAGGGGTAGTGCCCTTTGGTAAGGAGGGGTCCTAGTGGGGAGCACGCGTGATCAACACTCCAACAGAACATGAAATTGTATTTAAGAAGATTTATAATAACAATCACCTTCTAGCACAGAGCACTTTATATTTGCATGGACTGGCAACAGTTGTTGAACAATCGGAGTATTTATTAATACCACTTCATAATTAGGAGCGCAAGAATATACTATGAACTTAATTATGACATCCTTAGACTCTCAAGGCTGACTTGTAAACAGGAGCGGTCAGATTCATTTTGTTTGGATATATATGTTGCATGATACTAGCGGACTATACTAGCACATTGTTCAGTTATTTCTATACAACCTACACGATAATCATGGAGGCGCACAGGTTTGTGTAGGGGTTTAAATAGCAATGTCACTTGAAGCTATGCTAGCACCTGCATACTAGCACATTATTTTTGTAGTTTACGGATCTTCTTTTAATGACTGAAGTTATATCTTTTTAATCCTTATGTCATACATATTACCACTTGCAATTTTTATGTTACATGTATACTATTTTTTATTGTCTGAACACGATTAGGATTGTACATTTTTATCCAATTACCGTTATTTTATATTTTCTCACACCAGCACGTATGCACTTTTTAAGATTCATGATTACAACATAGAAGATCACAGACTTAGAGACCCATACAACATATATGGTATATGCCCATACTAGCACCTGGTACTAGCACATGGTGACATTTAATACATTTTACATTTCCAAACCCAAAGACTCGGGCAGCTCCACATCCAGCCAAATCACAAACACACTGCAAGATGCTTGAAGTCCAGTGTGAAGTTTCCACAGTCTGTGTTGATTTGGGGAGCCATGTCATCTGCTGGTGTTGGTCCACTGTGCTTCATTAAGTCCAGGGTCAACGCAGCCGTCTTCCAGGAGATTTTGGAGCAGACGAGCTCTATGAGAATGCTGACTTAATTTTCCAGCATGACTTGGCACCTGCCCTCACTTCCAAAAACACCAAAACCTGGTTCAATGACCGTGGGATTACTGTGCTTGATTGGCCAGGAAACTCGCCTGACCTGAACCCCATAGAGAATCTATGGGGCATTGCCAAGAGAAAGATGAGAGACATGAGACCCAACAATGCAGAAGAGCTGAAGGCCGCTATTGAAGCATCCTGGTCTTCCATAACACCTCAGCAGTACCACAGGCTGATAGCTTCCATGCCACGCCACATTGAGGCAGTAATTGCTGCAAAAGGGGCCCAAACCAAGTACTGAGTACATATGCATGCTTATACTTTACAGAGGTCTGATATTGTTCTATGTAAAATCCTTGTTTTATTGATTGCATGTAATATTCTAATTTTCTGAGATTGTGGATTTGGGGTTTTCATGAGCTGTAAGCCATAATCATCACAATTATGACAAATCAAGGCCTGAACTATCTTGCTTTGCATGTAATGAGTCTATCTCATATCTTAGTTTCACCTTTAAAGGTGCATTACTGAAATAAATGAACTTTTGCAGGATATTAAAATTTTTCAAGTATCACCTGTATATGTAGGGCAAACAAAAAAATGAACAGTGTAAGGAACTTTTTTTGTCAATGCACAATTAAAGCTCTACAGGAAATAGAGTAGGATCAAAGGACCACATTAACCACTTCCTGCCCGGCGTATAGACAATTGACGTCTGGGCGGGGGGTTCATTATCCTGACTGGACGTCTATTGACATCCTCAGGATAATCCGCGATCACGCGCCCCTGGGGGCGCGCATCGCGGCGATCGGTGGTGGCGTGGGTCAGGCTGACCCACCGCATTACCGACCGAGGTAAAAGGCTTTGATCCGAAGCCTTTTACCATGTGATCAGCCGTGACCAATCACGGCTGATCACAGTGTAAATAGGAAGAGCCGTTGATCGGCTTTTCCTCTGCTCAGGTCTGCAGACCTGAGCAGTGGAGAGCCGATCGGCTGCTCTCCTGAGAGGGGGGGCTGCGCTGAACATTTATCAGCGCAGCCACCCTCAGGATCACCCCACTGGACCACCAGGGAGCCAGATCAGGGCCACCAGGGAGCCCCCCCCCACCGGACATCGCACACAGGCCGCCCAGGACCACCAGGGAATGAAATCAGAGGCCGCCCAGGACCACCAGGGAGCCCCCACTAGACCACCAGGTAAGGGCAATATTGTGCACTGTAGGGATGGCACTGTGCCCATGTATGATGCCTGCCAGTGCCATCCCTAACAGTGCTTGTTGCACCTGTGCCCACCACTGCCACCTATAAGTGCCCACCTGTGCCCACCCGTGTCACCTATCAGTGCCCACCCGTGTCACCTATCAGTGCCCACCCGTGTTACCTAAAAGTGCCCACCTGTGCCACCTAAACGTGCCACCTATCAGTGCCCATCAGTGCCCAGTGCCACTTATCAGTGCCGCCTAGGAGTGTCCATCAGTGCCGCATATCAGTGCCACGTATCAGTGCCCGTCAGTGTTGCTTGTCAGTGCCGCCCATCAGTGCTGTATATGTGCCCCATCATCAGTGCAACCTTATCAGTGCCACCTCATCAGTGCCAATCTGTACTGCCTCATCAGTGCCCGTCAGTGTAGCCTCATCAGTGCCCATCAGTGTAGCCACATCAGTGCCCGTCAGTGAAGGAGAAAATGTACTTTATACAAATTTTTGTGACAGAAACAAAGAAAAATGTTTTTTTTTTTCAAAATTTTCGGTCTTTTTTTTCTATAGCGCAAAAAATAAAAACCGCAGGGGTGATCAAATACCACCAAAAGAAAGCTCTATTTGTGGGAACAAAATGACAAAAAGTTTGTTTGGGTACAACGTCGCACGACCGCGCAATTCTCATTCAAATCGCAACAGCACTGAAAGCTGAAAATTGGTCTGGTAGGGAAGTGTTCTAAGTGCATGGTATTGAAGTGGTTAAAGACACTCTTCTGCGAAAATAATAACAGTCCAAAATGTGTTCCTTTTGGAGATCTTTTTTACGTAACTCTTCCACTTTTCCCAGCTGTTCCCTGTCTGTGATTCCTCGTACCAGCCTCCTAATTACTACAAGACATAGTAGTGACATAGGGTCTGGCAGTAGGAACTACACATGGGGAACAAGGAATCTGGAATTCCCAGAAGTGTAGGATTCTGAAGATTCTTCCAGTGGCAGCTTCTCTTCAATATAATGGCAAATGGCACTGTGGGCAGCAGAAAAGATGAGTATTGAAAATCTTGACTGGAGGAAAAACATTCTGAATTATTTTGTATTTTAGATAACTATAGATAATAACTTACAGTGAGGAAAAAAATATTTGATCCCCTGCTGATTTTGTACGTTTGCCCACTGACAAAGAAATGGTCAGTCTATCATTTTAATGGTAGGTTTATTTTAACAGTGAGAGACAGAATAACAGCAAAAATATCCAGAAAAACACATTTAAAAAAAGTCATAAATTGATTTGCATTTCAATGAGTGAAATAAGTATTTTACTCCTTCGCAAAACATTAAGACTTAATACTTGGTTGCAAAACCCTTGTTGGCAATCACAGAGGTCAGACGTTTCTTGTAGTTGGCCGCCAGGTTTGCACACATCTTAGAAGGGATTTGGTCCCACTCCTCTTTGCATATCCTCTCCAAGTCATTAGGGTTTCCAGGCTGATGTTTGGTAACTTGAACCTTCAGCTGCCTCCACATATTTTCTATAAGATTAAGATCTGGAGACTGGCTTCTTCTTGAGCCACTCCTTTGTTGCCTTGGCCGTGTGTTTTGGGTCATTGTCATGCTGCAATACCCATCCACGATCCATTTTCAATGCCCTGGCCGAGGGAAGGTTCTCACCCAAGATTTGATGGTTCATGGCCCTGTTCATCATCCCTTTGATGCAGTGAAGTTGTCCTGTCCCCTTAGCAGAAAAACACCCCCAAAGCATAATGTTTCCACATGCATATTTGATGGTGGGGATGGTGTTCTTGGGGTCATAGGCAGCATTCCTCCTTAAACTGGGAAAATTTACCAATTATTGATAGAGCAGGCCCCACTAAGATCTCCTTTAGGGAAATTAATGACATTCACTTAAGTGTACTTTTGTCTTAACACGTTATTCGCCGTCTCTCTCTTCTCCTCTCCCGCTGGCTGCGGGGGTAATCTGTCAGAGCGGAGAGCGGAGGAAGGGGCCGGGAAATATGTAATTTACCGGCCCCTTGTCTGAATTGGACAGTGAGATTGTTCATTACCGATCGCTCCTGTGTCCTGTGATAACTGAGCAACCTGTGTGATTACTCTGCTTCAGTTTATGAATGGACGGGAGCCATTGTCTCCTGTCCATTCATGTTCAATGCTGAGGCTGCAGAGAAAGGGACTGGGAAATTGTGTCCTCAGTCCCTTTCCCTGTCTCAAAGGGGAGATGACCCCTGATATCTCAACAAAGACCACTGACAAGATTGATTAAAAAAAAAAAAGGATTACAAAATTAAATTGTAAAAAAAGTATAATTGTAAAAAAAAAAAAAAAAAAAAACTACTGACACCACCCCCTCACCTTGCTGACACATTGCCCCCCCCCCCAAAAAAAAATAAAAACAAATTAAATTGTAAAAAAATAAATACATGAAAATAGAAAACTCACGTCATCCACTGCTCTACTGACACCAACCCCTGCCCTACTGATGCTGTCCACTGCCTCCTATATGCCGCTGCCCCGCCACTCCTCCTATCCAGCTTCTTTTGCTGCTCCCCCAGTGCTCTCAGCCCCTCTGTGCTCCCTCCCCCAGTGTTTCC
>BLSH010391666.1:83605-96955 GCA_018402905.1 Glandirana rugosa
AGGGAATTGCTGGCCATCAAGTTGGCTTTGGAGGAATGGCGGTACCTCCTAGAAGGAGCAGCTCACCCGGTATTCGTTTTTACTGACCATAAAAACCATAAAAAAACCATATGCTGTGAAGATACGAGATGTGCAGCACCTGAAACTACGGATACTGGAAGCCTGTGCTAGCATTTCTCCTGCGGTGTTGCTATCAGTGTGTGAAGAGTGGGAGAAGAGGGTTGCATTGACAATCCAACACAATGGGCAGCACATTGAACACATTTTATAAGTGGTCAGAAACTTGTAAATAACTCATGAAAGAATAAAGTTACATTAAAACCAAGCACACCGTTGTTTTTCTTGTGAAATTCCCAATAATTTTGATGTGTCACATGACCCTCTTCCTATTGAAAAAACAAAAGTTGGATTCAAAATGGCCAACTTCAAAATGGCCACCATGGTCATTACCCATCTTGAAAAGTTTTCCCCCTCACATATACTAATGTGCCACAAACAGGAAGTTAATATCACCAACCATTCCCATTTTATTAAGGTGTATCCATATAAATGGCCCACCCTGTATATATCCAAAGCGCGAAAATTAACGCATTTAAATCTTAACGTATTTAAAACTGTTAGAAATTAATTCATTTGAGAATTTTTTTCCATCGCGTTTCTTAGAATTTTCTAATCTCATAAAGTGTTGATTTGACCCCACTAGCAATTAAGCCGAAAAAACATTCTTGACTTGAAAAGTTTTGAACAAAATTCTACCAATGTATGTCCAGCTTTAATCAGGCACGTAGTGTTGGGATGTGACAGGAGAATGACTCTTCATGAGGTGACAGCACTCATTTCTTGGCCGATAGTGGCAAAGGCAAGGCATGAGCATTGTCACTTGGGGGCTTGCCTAAGTTTAAGGAAATATAGACTTTTAGATATCAGTAATATAGTCATGGGGCTGCTGTGATACTTTTAAAACTTTTGCTGATAATCGGCTAATGTGCCTTATAGAGCATAATATACAGAATAACTTTTATTTCAAAATGCTTTTTTTTTAGTACTTAAGCATAATTATACTGCACTGCCCTACCTATACTAAGGCATATAGATACAGTATAATATATAATTGCACATAGATTTAAGAGAGAGAGAAAAATATTTTTCTTAATTTTTATGGCTTTCATTAAACAGTCATAAAATAATTTTGCTGTAGTTATGTATGCATCGTGTAAGTAAAAAAATTGAAAATGCTTTTGGAAATATTTTAAATGAAAATAAACTCTATATCATACTGAAATCAGTTCTAAAATTAGTTTTACTTTCTCTTTTAAATACACTTAATTGAAATGTTTAACAACATACCATTGAACAGACATAAAGGTGATCATGTGAACGTTGCATAAAATTGTAAGAAAAGACAAAAAATCTAACCAGAACCCATTTTAACAGCACATATTCCCATAGATCAGGGATCTCCAAACTTTCAAAACAAAGCGGCAGTTTACTACCCTTCAAACTTTAGGGGGGCCGGACTGTGGCCAGTGCAAGTAAACAATGCAATAAGCTTGGTGGTCAGTGGGAGTAAAAAAATATAATCATTATTAATAATAGTTCTTCCATTACAGACGACCAATGACCCTGAACAATGGACCAGGATTCTAACATTTAAATAGTAGTTATCTAGTGATCATACAGACCCTATGTGGGGATGTTGCGGTAACTTTGGATATAGGGCTCAGCAGGGCTAGATCTAGCCTATATGATCTGGGGGCGCAGTAATAAAATCAGGAGGAATAATATCAATAGTGTGACAGAGATGGAAGGAATCAGTATTCCCTGTTCACTTTGCACACTTCTCTATCATGAGTCACAACCCAGAAGGAATGTCTGACAGATAGTGCAGATGCAGTGCAGAAATGAGCAGGGAATGCTAGTATACATTACTTCAATATATGTTTTTTGTCTGTCTATTGCTGTCATAAAGTTTGTCATTATTCCACTGTCCACTTAGCTTATACGACCTCATATATAGACAATCACTTAAAGTTAGTCATAAAGTACTGTAACCTTGGAGAATCTTTAAATGATATCCAGGGGACCAAATCCTGTTAAACGCCTCAATCTTATCTTAATTTTACGCTATCAATTCTTCTACACGCATAATACCATTAATAGACTCAATCCATTCTGAAAATAACGGTACCTTTGTGGATTTCCAGTACCTTGGTATCAGTTGTCTAATGGCTGAAATAAAAAAGCCAATAAGCTTTTTTAAACCTAGGCAATGATTCAGGTAATAAGGAAAGTAAGGCCAATTCTATAGAATTAGCAATCGATTCATCCGTTGCCAGGTTAAAAAGGTTGATCACCCTTTCCCAAAGTTTATTAATGGGTGGAGAGATCTACCAAAGTTGGCTAAGGTTAGCCACTGAGGTGTGACAGTGCCAACACAACTCTGATTGTTGAGCAAAAATATGATGTAAATTAACCGGGGTATGGTACCATCTTGAAAGCAGTTTAAAGTTACGTTCTTGGGTGACACAAGCCATTGACATTTTATGTGTGTTAACAAAAATGTGATCCCATTCCCTCTCCTCTATCGGACAACCCAGTTCCTCCATCCATTTGGTCGTATATGAAGGTAACCCTGATGAAGCTAAAGTAGAAAGTAAGTTATAGATCTTAGATATATTATGTGTAGGAGGCTCTGAAACTATACAGAGCTGCTCAAATTCTGTGAGTGCTCGATGTAAGGACGATGATACCATTAAAGACCTATAAAAATTGTGTAGTTGCAGATAAATGAACCAAGGGCTCTTCCTATATCCATGCATAGTTTGAAAATTTAAAAATGGAATAAATTTACTCTCTGCAATCATGTGCCTGATCTGTGGCCAAAAAAATCTATCCCAACTTAAAATAGTATGGGAATGAAGACCAAGAGGATATGAAGGATTGTTCAATAATGGAGTGAAGGGACCTGGAATGGACGACAAAGAATGTGACTTTAAATATTGATGCCAATATTCCAGGACCGTGTAAGTAATCCACGGCTGGGAAGATTGTGCATCAATATATTTAAAAGGGATCCAGAGGACTGCTTTAGGATGTAGTGGGGAAGCATCCACTTCTAGTTGAACCTATTGTTTATAATGATAGTGATGGAACCAATCTAAAATCCTTGTAAATATTACTGCCTTAGGATAAAGCTCCAGACACGGTAGCGCTACACCTCAACGTACTTTGGCTCGATATAGTGTTTAAACTTTAGGAAGAGGCTATTTAGTTTAGAAAAGAAAATCCTTGGCAATTTAACAGGCAAAGTTTGAAACATATATCAATATTTTGTAGTATATCCATTTTAATGGCATTAATACACCCAAACCAGGATAAAGGGAGTTTTGACCAAATTTGAAGTTGTGATTGAGTTCTCGACAATAATGGAAGAAAATTAACCACTTCACGCCCAGAAGGATTTCCCATGTTAGGACCAGAGCACTTTTTGCGATTCGGCACTGCGTCGCTTTAACTAATAATTGCGCGGTCGTGCGACGTTGTACCCAAACAAAATTTGTGTCCTTTTTCCCCCACAAATAGAGCTTACTTTTGGTGGTGTCACCTCTGTGTCACTTTTGATCACCGCTATAAACAAAAAAAGAGTGACAATTTTGCAAATAAAACAATATTTCTTACTTTTTTGCTAAAATCCAAATCCAAAAAAACGAATTTATTCATCGGTTTTGGCCGATTTATATTCTTCCTCATATTTTTGGTATAAAAAAATCGCAATCTGCGTATATTGATTGGTTTGCACAAAAGTTGCTGTGTTTATAAACATGAGAATTAATTTCTCGCATTTTTACAATTTATTATTTTTTTTATTGGTAATGGCAGCGATCTGCGATTTTTATTGGCACTGCGATATTGGTGCGGACATGTTGGACATTTTTGACACTTTTTTGGGACCAATGACATTTATAGAGCGATCGGAAATTTAAATGTCTACTGAATACTGTATAAATGTCATTGGCAGTGAAGGGTTAACCTGGGGGGGGGCGCGCTTTGGGGGTTAACTGTGTTCCCTGGGCGTGTTCTAACTGTGAGGGGGCTGGGCTGTCAGAAGCATGAGAGATCTAACTGAGCTCAGTGACAGGGATCAGTAGATCTCTGTCATGCTGCCTGACAGCAGGGGAACCGCCATGCTTACATCGGCGGTTCCCCGTTTTTCAGCTGTGGCCAGCAATCGCGGCTCGCCAGCGTACATCTGGTCCTCCCAAGCTGCGGGCACACTGCTGCAGAGTGCGGCGGGCCGCTTATAGGTGGCTATTTGCAAAACAGCGCCACTCTGCAGCAGTAAATGTACGCGAGCTGGTCGGGAACCGGTTAAGATCATAGATCAAAGAGAGATCTGTAGGTATCTTTACTCCTAAATATTTAATTTCTACTTCTTGCCAGCGGAAGGGAAAAGCTGATGATATAAAATGTATCTCTTCCTCTGTTAAAGATATATTGACCATATCTGATTTCATTAAGTTTACTTTAAAATTACTTAATTGTCCAAAAGTTTCAAACTCTTTTAAAACCTAGGTGATGGAATATAGATTAGGACCCCATACACACTATCCAACTTTTGTTGTCAGATTTCCTTCAGATTTACCAAAACCATATAGAGCAAGGGCCTGCCTGATTACATACTAAGTGAAAACTCCTAAGGTTTGACCTCATATTATATGGTTTTGGAAAATCTGAAGAAAAAAAAATCTACAGAAAATTGGATAGTGTGTATCCAGCTTAAGACGTCATCCATATACATAGAAGTTTTATATTCCGTGCCATTAATATTAATGCCATGTATTCAAGAGTTACTACGTATAGCCATAGCTAAATGTTCCATTGTAATAGCATATAGTAAAGGAGACAGAGAACAACCTTGACGGGTCCCATAACCAATCTTAAATGGTATTGAAAGTATGCCGTTGATTCAAACCTGTGCATACAGGGACGTATATAATGCCATTATTTTATTAACCATATTATCACCAAGATTAATCTGGTGAAGTGAATAAAGCAAGAATCTCCAACTTAAACGATCAAACACCATCTCGGCATCAACCGTAAGCAATAATGCAGGAGTCCCGCGCTTTTGAGCTAAAGAAATTAAAGAAAGGGTTTCACTAGTGTTATCGTGGGCTTCTCTAGAATTTATAAAACCTGTTTGATCTATATGAATTATACGAGGAAGTAAAGGTTGGAGCCTATGAGCAATAAGTTTTGCATATAGCTTTATATCACAATTAAGCAAGGAGATAGGGCAATAACTACTTGGATTTGTTTAATCTTTGCCTGGTTTTAATATAACAGAATGATATGACTGTTATACCACCGGGTTGGTTAGCCCCTGTGCCAACATCCCAATATATAATATGTACAGAACCAGTTTGTAACCCCCAAATTACCTGGGACTTTTAAGGCAACAATAAGTCAATATTGATAAAATCTAGTACAGTTTTATTTTGACAATTTCATAAAAAATTGAATGCATATAGAATACAGTCAACATATATCAAAGAAACATATTTTAAACCATTGATACGGTACGGAGTCTTGAGGCTTGATGGTACTTCTCAATGCAGGCCCGACATGTTTCAGGAGTTTTTTTAGAACTGAAAAGTACACACTACAAAATAATGCAATCATAGTTGTTAATTATGTTCAACGGTACAATCACAACATAGTCATGCATAGACAGTGCAATGTGGTGATATCACATCACATCATGATAAGATGACAAGGAAGGAAATTACCTTGTTAGGTTGTGTTCAAAAGCCTACCGTACAGTGCAACCGCCAAAGCACACTGCCGCCACAAGGGCAGCCACGTTGACTGTACCCCGTGGAGGTGGAGAAAAGGGGAGCATGGATGCTGCACAGGGAGAGCAAATTTACCCCCAAGTCCACTGAGCTCCCAAGGAAGTCAGCCAACGACCAACCCAGGACCAGAGATGACAACACAGTCAGTAGAAGTGGGACGTGCCCACCAAGTTTTTTCTAAAGGAAAAATTGAACAAAATATATATATATATATATATATATATATATATATGAAAGACATAATAGATAAAGGATAAGGAAAGTTCTGCTGAACACAATATCCTATAGTGGAACCAAGATGGAGAGAACATGTGGGTAGAGCTCTGGCCATATCACTCAAGAGAGGGCCAAAGCAGACAGCATGCCTCCATAGTGGAAATATATATATATATATATATATTTTAAATTAAGTAAAGTGTACTACTGCACCAGAAAATAGCCAGATGTAATTACAGGCATAAATACATACACAGGGTAATAGGAGCGGGACTTAGGACACCTGGGGGGGAAGAATTCCCGTAATGGGCCCCATTGGGGAGTCCCCATGACGTGACACAATATTTTTATCACAAGTAGCTTGACGGCACAAAAGCAGCTATAGGTATAGATACATTTTATATATATATATATATATATATATATAATATAGCAGAAATATGAGCTTTCAGTGCCTCTGTGGGGAAATGTTGAGACTACAATATCGAATTAAACGACTGTAACAGAATTGGGATTAAATCTAAGGCAAAAGTTTTGTAAAATCGGTTTGTAAAACCATCCGGGCCTGGGGCCTTACCAATAACCTCCATGAGTTCATCACCAGTAAATGGAACATCCAAGGAAGAGCTAGTAATTGAATCCAAAGTTGGCAGCATATTTCAGGTACGCGGTTATCTTTGCATCTAACCTCGAATTCAAGTGGTCATTGGAAGAGTCAACTTGTGAGATATTATACAGTGTGGAGTAATAATCGTGAAATGTCTCTAAAATGGCTGCATTAGTGTGGACCAAGCCTTTACTAGGAGAAGATATTTTCAAAATGGATGTTGATGACATATTAGGGTGAAGAGATTTTGCTAAAAGGGAGCCGCTTTTATTACTATATTCATAGGAGGTTTTGAGAAGCTTATCATGAGATCTTAGTGAGTGTTGATCAAGAAGTCCCAATAATTGCGACCTAAAATTGATAAGTTCAGATCTAATTATTTTGCAATTAGTGTTCTTATGTCTTAATTCCAGAGTGGTAATTCTTTGAATTAAGGCAGAAACTTCTGCATTTTTTCTTTTTTTAAGTCGTGAACCATGTGATATAAGAATTCCCCTTAGAACACATTTTAAGGCTTCCCACTTAATGGGATAAGCCGTATTATCTGCTTCATGGCCTTTTGTAAAATTTAAGATTGTTTTCTTAACATCGGCAATACAAATAGGATCTTTCAATAAGTTATCATTCAGTTTCCAAAGCCTACTTCTATATGTAAATTCAGAAAATATCAATCGGCAATAAACAGGAGAGTGATCTGACCAAATTTTAGGCCTGCTGTAAATCTTATGAACTGAAGAAAAAAAAAGTATAGTCCTTCTCAGAAGGATGAAGTGTATGCCATAAATCAAATAATTTCATAGAAGATAGTTTTTGTTTTAGTTTATGAAGAGCTGAGTATGAAATATGGGTCTTCCCTGAGGTTGAATCCAACCGCGGGTCAAGAACCAAGTTAAGATCGCCTCCTAAAATTAACTCTCCCTCTGCAAAATTCTCGAGGGTACATAGATATCTAATACCTTGGGTAACCTGAGAAGTATTTGTAAAATATACATTAGCAATAGTGTATACTACTAACCCAAGTTTACGTTTTAAAAATATGTATCTACCCTGAGGATCAAGTATATATTAAGGCAGATAGAGCATGAAAGGAGGAGCATAGGAAGAGAAAAGAGCTGGAGTGTCAATAGGTTGAGTCTGGGTATACTATTTGCACCACTTTCCTGGATGTGACTTGCTATAGCATTTTAATATTTTGAATTGGTGTCAATAAAACCATTTCCTTCTAAGGTTTAATGCACACAGGAGCTCAAAAACACTGCTTTTGCAGGCATTTGATGTTTTTTTTCTGCTTCTAAATGCCCCTGTATGTTAGCCTATGTGTCTGTGCACACATAGGCTTTTAGAGGCAGGAGCATTTAGAAGCAGAACAAAAACATCACTTTTCAGGAGAGGAGCATTTAGGCGGAAAAACAAACAAACATGCATTAATGCGCATGAACGCTAGATTAGGTACATTATTATTTTGGGCAATAGAATGCATTAACACTAAATGCGCATGCTGTGGCTTTAGGTAAGTTTTTTAAGCTGCTATTTGCATGAGGCCCTTAATTTGTCATCGGTGTCTGAGAGAGATAGTGATCTCATCAACTGACAAAACCTACCGGCCAACAGAAGGAAGGCTTCTGTTCATCCTCTTGGCTGGCATTCAGGCTTTGGCTGCATTGATTGGTGGATAGGTAATGAGTTATGTTGCTTATATTGTTGTCATAGGAGTGGGCTGAGTGGGCTGAGAATCTACAATATGACAGCAGGGTTCTCTCTCAGCCTGATCCCAATGAGATCTTATATTGTTGCATGCAAAAGGATTGCAGTTTTGGCCAAGACCAAAATATGCGAAGAAGGGTACCCTCAGATTTATCATATCTCCAGCATAACAAAGTTGCTGTGGGGAACATCCTGTGAAGTCTTGTGGGGACCCTGTACCACATGGTTAACAATTCATAGCCAGATTCCTGGAGCCCACTTGTGATGGAAGATTTATGTGCAAAGTTGAGCATATGGTCCCACTACTCTGTGCAAGCATCTAGTTCAGATCCTTCTTGTACTTACCTGCACTTGGCATCTGTAAAATCCCAAATTGGCTCATTGAACTGTATCTTCTTTAGAGATTATAACTGAGAAAATAAGAGGCTTGCCCACATCCCTATTGATACATACTAATGAGAAAAAACCCCACTGGGACTTTGGAAGGGAAACCAACTCAGTAAGAATTTTTACACAGTCACACATTTTATTGATTCATTAAAAATTAACCCAGACAATTGGTTCATGGAGAAAAATGGACAACAACCATACATGGAAGTGGATGCATACCATGAGTCAATGATTAAAAATTAACATGTGAATGAAAAGGAGATATAACGACCATACTTTGCCTAGGGCCAACAGAGATTAACCAACGCGTTTCGAATTATATAATTGAAGTTCTTCCTCAGGGGTGAGTGGTTATAATTGTAGCCAGCAGTTCTGAAATATTTCTCTGGCATATAGACAATGGAGTACACTGCTTAACATGGTAATTTCCTCTAGTGCTTGCTTTTGGAAAAGACTATAATTGCAGCCAGGGAGATGCTTTGTGGGAGTTGTAGTGCGGAACGAGGAAATAGTCAACAGACTCTTACAGAGAAGGACTCCATTTCCCATCAGGGTGTGCTGCACTGAAGACTTCTGGGAGGTGCAATGCATTGTAGGAGGATTATTTAAGGTGAAGGAGGAGCTAACAAAGGCCTCTTGGGATAACGTGATCAATCAGAGAGGAACCCTGCGCGCTGCTGCTGTCAGATTTAGGCCTGCGGCCTAAGCAAATTGTTCCAGCTGACTAAAATCATCAGCAGGTGATACAGCTAGTATTCGCTCTCCAGCAATAAAGACAACTGAACCATCCGAAGCTCATCTCTATCTGGATGGAAGTCGTACCAGCTACTGTAACGGTCGTGTCTGTCAATCAGGAGAGCTGCAAGGAGTGCAGCAGATGCTTTACACCTCCCAGGAGCAAGCAGTCTACAGGAACTAACGGTTCCAGCATTCCCAGTATCATCGACTGAGCACCGGATCGGAGCATCGGATCAATAGGGCGTAATGATAGGGCAGCTCCAGTATATGTGTAGGAGAGTGCCTTTGTCCTTTAGGCATCTTTAGCACCTATCCAATGGCGATGACGCAGGGTATATGGAATGGAGAACATCAAGGGCCATGTACCAAAAATACAGGATTTTATAGGAATTCTTCTTATATAGGGTGCAGAGGGAGCTCTTAGATGCTTGGGTCCATATGATCTGCCACTCTGCTGTTGACCATGCGGCTCCCAATGCTTTTTCCCATTTTCGCATATATAAGTGTTTCCCCTGGGCCTGAATTGAGTATGTGTTCAGGATTTTATATGTCTGAGATCGTACCTCTCCTTGCTGTACCTTCTAATATTATGCTCTCGAAAGGGGAGGGGTGAAGAATTGTAAATTAGGAGTTATTGACTGGGCATGGTGGATTTATAAGTAGCCATAGAATTTTTGGTGAGGAAGCTCGTACTTGTCCTGTAATTTGGCAAATGGCAGTAGTTTCCTGGTAATGGGGTCAACTAGGTGGCCAAAATTAAATATGTTCCTCACTGCCCACGGGGAGGACATATGGTGAGTAAGGCCGGCGGGTAGTTCAGGGTTGTATAAGAAGGATGTCAGTAGTGACTTGTCCGAGGCTAATCCATGTTGGCGAGATAGGGTACGCCAGAGCAATCTCAAATGATAGGCATACGGTCAGGGGGGACCTCTGCGTTCGAACTCCAAAGGAAGCTACTGGGGTTTACCGGAGCTAGCCATAGCTTTTCTATTTGTGTCCATTAGGATCGCCGAGTGAACCAGGAGGCAATAGCTCGAAGTTGAGATGCCTGGTAGTAACTAATGAGATTGGGGAACGCTAGGTCCCCTTCTGTGTGGGAGGTCAGGAGGACTGTTCGGGGGATTCTATGGCGTTTGTAGTTCCAGACATATTGAAGCAAATCTGCTTGCAATTTTCTCAGGTGGGTGTAAGGGACAGGTATTGGGAGCGTTTGGAATAGATACACGAGCTCAGGGAGAATAGTCATTTTGATTGAGGCTATATGTCCCAGAAGGGAAATGTGGTGTTTTTTCCATTGCTGAAGCAGCAGGCGGATTTGTTGGAATAGTGGGGGGAAGTTTGCCTGATAGATTGAGGAGAAATTTGCGGTAATGTAGATCCCCAAGTATTTTATTGAATGAGGATGCCACGTGTACAGGAAAGAGGCAATCAGGCACTTGAGTTCTTCTGGTGAGATGTGAATGGGGAGAGCCCTGGATTTGGAGGGGCTAATTTTATAGCCTGAGAGCCTGCTGAATCTATCCAGTTCAGCTTGCAAATTGGGTAAGGAAACTCTTGGTTGGGTTAATGTTAAGATGATGTCATCGGCAAACAAGGATATCTTAAATTCCTTTCCTTGAGTCTATATACCCCAAATGTCCACATTACTCCATATGGTGGCTGGCAGGGGCTCTACGCATATTGCGAATAAGAGGGGGGAGAATGGACAACCCTGTCAAGTCCTGTTACTGATTGGAAATGGAGCAGAGAGCATAAGGGGCATAAGGGGTTTTTACTTGGGAAGTGGGATTATTATAGAGATGATGGACTGTGTTGAGAAAAGGTCCCTTAAATCCCATAAAGCGTAAAGTGGCCAACATAAAAGGCCACCCAAGGCGGTCAAAAGCCTTTTCTGCATCAAGGCTGAGCAACACGGATGGTGTGCTCTCACAGTTTGGAATGTCCACCAGATCTATAACTCTCCTTGTGTTGTCCCCTGCCTGCCGGAGCGGAACAAAGCCAACCCGATCTTTGTGTATCAGGGATGGGAGGATCATGTTCAAGCACATAGAGAGGAGCTTTGTAAAAAATTTTAGATCGGTGTTCAGGAGGGCAATTGGCCTATAACTAGCGCAGAGGGAAGGGTCCTTGTCAGCCTTAGGAATCAATGTGCTAAAAGATCTCTGCATGTCTGAGGGGATCGGGGTATACTTGAGGAATGCATTGTATAATCTACACATATAGGGTAGTAACCTGGGTAGGAAAGACTTGTAGTACTCATAGGGTAGGTCGTCATTTCCGGGGCTTTATGTGTCGGAAGAGATTTAATCGTGGTTTCAATTTCCTCCTCGGTTATAGGAGCATTTAGGGTGAGAAGGTCAGAGGAGGCAATGGGAGTTATACCGCTCTGCTCCAAGTACTCATTTATATGGGCCAAGAGATCTTGGGATGGGGGGAACATGTGGGATTTCCGGGTTATTGTAGTGTTTCTCGTAGAAACTCCTGAAGATGTTAACTATCTCTCGGGGATGGGAGACCATTTGGTCATTGTTGTCCCTAATTTGCTGGGGGGTCGTAGTCAGGGCATGGTCGCGCAGCTTTCTAGCCAAGAGAGTATGAGCTTTATTGCCTTTATCATAAAATTGCTGTTTCAGTCTAAGTAGCGCCTTTTCAACTTTGCCCAACGCTATGTCCTTGAGAGTCGTACGCATGTTTATGATTTTTTTTGAGTAGGGACAGGGATGGGGCTATCTGAAGCTGGCGCTCTAGGTCCTGTAGCTCACGTTCATTGCTTGATTTGAGAGCAAACGTGTTTTTTTCATAGCTGAGGAGTGCAGTATATCTTTATTGCCTCTTGAAATACAGTTTAGCAGTTGTGACTAATCCTATTCAAGAAGCCAGTGGAATTTCACCTTTTTGTGCCTCATCTTACTGATTAGAAGGACACAGTATTCATAGGTATCTAATTCTTATTGCTGGCAGAAGATTGCTTGGACAATACAAGACAGGAGAACTGCAACTGCATCTACCCATGTTTTCCTCACTCATATACTCAGGGCTATTGCTTTGTATTGGTTTACCTCCTAAGAACTCTTTATTCTAGAACAGGAGGAACAATATATAGGCCAAGGTTATTTAGAGTGTTTTGTTTAACTGTATATCTATTGCCAATTGCTATAGTGTATTTGTTGCATTGTAGAATATTGCTAACAGGTTGAGGCCATTGAGTGGTACCAATTTATCCTTTGGGTCATTGGTTTAACATAGGTATTTACTGTAAAATTTCATTTGTCAAATTCCAGTAGACATTATCAAATTACTTCTTTTGCAAAGACCCATTAGGTATTGTTTAACCACTTCCTTACCGGCGTATAGTAAAAATACGCCGGCAAGGTGGACTCCCCATCCTAAGTGGACGTCATATGACGTCCTCTTGTTTTCGCCGCTTTGCGGGCCCTAAGGGGCCCGCATTGCGGCGATCGGGGACCGGCCGTGTCCCTCGGGACCCCGGCCTTCCGTGATCGGGGTAAAGAGCCAATAAAATTGGCTCTTTACCGCGTGACCGGCTGTGAATCCCGGGCGTTTCGCCGCTTTTGTTCTCCTGCAGTATACTGCAGGTGAATCCTACCCCTCAGGTGGAACGGCCGCATAAAAATGATATGCGGCCATTCCTTCACCAATTTGTTATGGATTACCCAGAAACGTTTTCTTCATTAAACTATTACAGATGACCTTAAACTGTTTACTTTAAAATGTCATTTATGGATACAATTTGGTTACTGGGTTTCCTATTTAACCATGGTGAGTTACCGGAGTTGGACAATCGTTATAAGATGTTACGTTGTTTATGTGATATCGTTA
>BLSH010391666.1:99202-127860 GCA_018402905.1 Glandirana rugosa
CTTGTTAGGGTCTCAAGAAATGAGATAGGTGGTCAGTACATCGGGTGTGATCAATTTTCAATGATTGGCACCATAGCTTGTAGACTATAACTTTCACAGAGACCAAATAATGTCCACTAATTTGGGTTATTTTTACCAAAGATATGTAGCAGTATAAATTATCGCCCAAATTTATGAAGAAAAATTACTTTTTTGCAAAATTTTTCAATACAAACTAAAAAAAAGTGTTTTTTTTTCAAAATTTTCGCTACTTTTTCGCTTATATTGAAAAAAATAAAAAACCCAGCAGTGATTATATACCACCAAAAGAAAGCTCTATTTGTGAGAAAAAAATGATAAAAATTTTGTTTGGGTACAGTGTTGCATGACTGAGTAATTGTCATTTAAAGTGTGAGAGTGCTGAAAGCTGAAAATTGGTCTGGTAAGGAAGGGGGTGTAAGTGTCCTGTATGGAAGTGGTTAAGCTCAATTGGAGGAATTGCATTGTGTTCCATTAGTGATATTGTTGGAGAATACAGGGAGTGGGGAAAGTGTACAAATCACCTACTCCTTTTGTTCACCAGAACCTTCAAGTTGACTACTTATGTGAAGAATTGTACTATTTACTATTCACAGTTGTCATTTTTTTCTCAGAAATAAGAGTTAAAAGTAAACCTTTCTAACTCTACCTGTGTTGTGGTCTTCATTACTAAAATAGAGTTATTGGTTATAAAACCTACAATATAAGTGAACCCAGAGTGTCAGGGGTGGTGGAGGACCCTCTGACTGAGGAGATCCAAGGGGGAATTGATTTTTTCAGCCACCCTCAAGGGGGCAGCGCTACATTTGGGGGCTTGTTTGGGATTCCCCCTATGGAGAACCTTGAATGGTCTGAAGAACCACCCAAGAATCAGATGGACTCAGTTGTTGCAACTAAGTGGGCTCAAGAGGAAGGGAGTCGATTGGAATTGACAAAAGTACTAAAGTTGCTTGGAGTGGACTGGTCTGAAAAAGATGTGCTAATGATGTTGAGAAGGGCTTACCCAACTCAAGTGTCCTATGTTGTAGATCTAAGAATAGACTATGAGGAAGATGACACCTATGCTTTGGTGGAATGGAGGGAGAGTGTTCCTATAGATCTCAATGAAGGTCTGGCGACTTTGACAGATGGTTTCGAGGCCAATTGCATATCCTTGAAGGTAGAAGAAGGATCCATACAGGAAGAATCTTCTGATGTCACTAAGAAGTCCAATATGGAAGAAAAAGAAGCTGAGAATGCCCTTAAAGGGATGCCACCCGCCTCATTTTATCTGGATATGGGTTGACTGGTGGAAAGTTTGATAAAGAGTCATGATCTTACAGCTCATTGGAGTTATCGTAAGCTGCAATATTTTCCTGGCCATACACCTACTCCTGCAGGGGAGGAGGATTTTGAATGTTGGATGGACCAGGCCATACAAGCTGTGGAAGATTGGAATGTGCCAGAAGCGGTGAAAGTCTAAGGAGCCCTGCTGTGGATGTGATCCGAAGTCTAAGGAGAGGAAAACCGGGTTGTGTAGCTATGGATTATATTGAATCTTTGTGTGCAGTGTATGGAAGGGTGGAGAAGATCCCAGATTGAACATACTCAAAAAGGGGAGAAGTTGTTTGCTTATGTTGTCAGAGTGGATCAGATCCTCCATCAAATAATACTAAAAAATGGGATTGACTCAAATGAAGCTGACCGGTCAAGAAGATGGGAAAGATTTTGCAAGGAGCAAGGCCAAATCACCCTATTGTGTTGCGGCTGTTGTTGAAAGGAATACAGATTGCACCCATGTATCCTGAGCTGATGAAGATGGTAAGAGAAGAGGAGGCTTTGCTTGACGAGAAAATTCAGAAGTGTATGGCAGAAGTGAGTACTACCCCAAGAGCTGGAAAAGCAGCTGCACCTCATATAGTTCTGATTCTGTTCAAGTTGAGTCAGAACTATATGAGGTGGATAGTGAAGAAGGTTCTGAGTGGGGGGAAGGCATTAGACTGGTTACCTCCTCACCTATCATTGAAGAATCTCCAGTCAAACTTCTAGCTCAGGTGGCACAAGCACAGGGTCAATTGCAACAAACCCTGATGAGAGTTACGGGAACTGCTCAGACAGACGGAAGTGACTCTAGGAAGTGTTTTAAGTGTGGGGAGTCTGGCCATTTCAAGCAACAGTGTCTGAAAAAAAGAGGAAGAATGTAACTTTATGGCTAAGTTATTGAAGGCATTACAGAAGATATTAGCTGTCCAGCCGGTGGGAAACTTCAGAGGATCCCAGTGAAGGTGCCAACTGGGAACCTGGGAAATCTGAGCTCCAGAAAGTTAAGAAGTCCAAAGAAAAAGAGTCCACGAAAGAGAAGTCCAAGAAAGGAGAAGACCTTTAACCCGTCACCGGGATCTGAGGGTCAGGCGCAGGGAGTCAATACTGGGTCAGTTGCTAGGGCCGGAGTCAGATCCTCCCAGAATGATTCAGGAAAGGAGGGCTCCAGTTCATGGACTGGGTCGTTTATGGAAATTGGATTCAAGAGAGAAGGTGCTCCAGCCTGGGGAAGTTACTTGCTTGAAGGCTACTGTAAAGCTTATGTGGGATCATCCTGGGCTCTTTGCCATGTTGGAGACGGATGCACAGACTGAAGCTGATGGGTTAGTTATGGTCCCTGAAATTGTACCTACTAAAGCTTTACTGAGGAATAAAAAGAACGTATCCATTAATCTGCAGAATGTCTCCAATCATCCAGTGACTTTGAGGGCCCAGATGTCTGTGGGTCAAGTAAGTGCTGCCACTCCAGTGATGCCTGCAGAGGAACAGAAAGGAAAGGGTCTGCTGGGTTTGAGGAAGGAACTGGAGCAGTGTACTGCTGGTCTACCTCCTGCATGGAGGGAAAGGATGAAGTCTCAAATACGACGGTGGGAGAAAATTTTCACTAATGATGACTTTGATGTAGGATATGCTAAGAGTGCTCATCATCGAATACATTTACAAGAAGAGAAGCCATTCCGAGAAAGGGCTCGAAGGATTCCTCTTAGTGATTTGGAAGATCTAAGTGAACAGCTGGCTGAATTCAAAAGGTCTGGGGTGATTCAAGAGTCCCGAAGTTAACTGACGTTAACTGGAATTCTCAAACTGCTATTACAGGCAGGAGCAGTGATGTAATGGAAGCACTGAATGGGGTTTCTTTAAAACAGTTAGTAAAAAGCCCAAACCGAGGTGATCATATTCTTGACCTAGTACTGACAAATGGGGATCGACTGTCTGATGTTGAGGTGGGGGAGAATTTAGGTTCTAGTGATCACCAATGTTTTTGGTTTGATATTAAAACAAGAACTGAAAAGTCATATACAAAAACAAGAGTTTTAGATTTTAAAACGACAAATTTTGCTGAAATGGGGAAATTTCTAAAAAATGAACTGAAAGGTTGGAGTAAAATGACAGAAGTAAGTAATCAGTGGGCACTATTAAAGTCTACCATACTGGAGGCAACTAGATTATATGTCAGGCAAGTTAGTAACAATAAACAAGAAAAAAACAATATGGTTCACCAAAAAGGTAAGTAGGATAGTAAAGGAAAAAAAAATGGCGTATAGAAGATTCAAGGAAACAGGAGGTGTAGCTGACAGAGAGGAGTATAAAAATAGACAAGGGGTGTGGTCTGGACATGGCGGAGTGAAGACGTCTTTTGCTGCAGCTCCCGACTCCCAGCTATGCAAGCAAGCTTAAGGCCATGAGCTATACCAAGTGGCGAAGGACCAGGGGAACAACTAAAGGCTCTGACAATCTCGCCCAAAATCAGCACCTTCTTTGCGGAAACCCCTGGCACGTCCGCAGCAGCTTGTCCTCTGAGCCTGTGCGGCCCGTTGAGGCCTACAGAGACACTGACCTGCTCTGCGATGTCAGTCTCACAACCTTCGCTCCAGGCCTCATTATCGGGTGTCCCCGCTCTCTTGGGCCCCTCTCGTCAGACTGCCCGTGCAACAGAGCTCGACACGTCTAACCGGCCAGACGATCGGGACATTTGGGCCTTGTTGCAGGTGCTCCCCACCAGATCCGACATGGAAGCTCTTATGCTGCGCATGGAGGAACAGCACCGCAGAGACTAGCAGCAGGTCCTTCCGGAGGTTCGCGGCTTGGATAGCCACCTCACTAAAGGGGAGTCTGCCGTGTAACTGCTGGAGCACCGGGTCGCTAGCCTGGAGCAGAGCCACGAGGCTCAACAGGCGCAGCTGGCGGAGACACAGCTCCACATGGAGGATATGGAGAACAGGAGCCGCAGGAACAGCCTGCGGCTCCGTGGAATGCCGGAGGCGATGGAAGCTGAAAACCTAATGGACACGGTCACAGCTATCCTGCAAAAGGTTATGCATGGGGACTTTCCGGCCAACTTGGAATTTGACCACATCCACAGGGCGTTGGGCCCAAAGCCTATGGATCCGGCCCCGTGACGTGATTTGTAGGATCCATAGGTACTCCCACAAGGAACAGATCTGGAGAGCAGAGTGGTAAAAGAGCCCGGTGGAGTTCGATGGGGCGCAACTCTCCATATTCCCAGACCTTTCCAGAGCTACCCTAACCCGCTGAGCTATGCTAAAGCCCTTACTGGAACGGCTACACAGCTCCGACCTGTCATACAGCTGGGGATTTCCTATGCAGCTGACCGTTCGTAGGGGGGGGCTCCTCCTACACAGTCCGGCCGGGCGCCATGCTGATCTGCCGGATCTCTTTCAGTTCCTGGACATGGAGCCAATTCCTTTGCCGGACTGGTTGGGGACACTACCTACAAGATAACCGCGTCAAGATGGCCAAGGATTACCACGCCGCAACCCAAGAAGGAGGAGGGCTGACCAGGCACCGACAGCGGAGAACACTCCTGAGATGTAGGCCCTACTAGGCCGTGTTTTATGCCCGGAAGTCTGCCCTGGTAATCAAGCCAGTTTTTGTGACAGGCGGTTTGCGGAAGCTACTGTGCTCCTGTCGGCTGATCTGGAAGGGCCACTTGGACATCATTTGAACTGCTGAGAGGTTTGAGGGGTGCGGGGGGGGGGGTTTATGGACATGAACCTCAGGTTGTTTTCCAGAGAGGGGGCGAGAGCCTGAGGAGCTGTTGGGGGCAGTGGACGGTGGGCCGCGGCTTTTAGCAGGCGTGAAACCGGGGAGGGGGTGGGCAGTGAAGTGGCGCATGCCATCACAGCCTTCCTTCCATAAAACCACGAATGCATGTCTCCGTCGCCCAGGCTGGGTGTCATCCTTAGAATACCTGGTATTTTACCGTATTTACTATGTGGCCTTCCCCTCCCTTGTTTAGTGGCGGTCGCGGGCAGGGCAATGTGGCTACGGGTGGAAGGGAGGAAAAGAGGTGCTGAGTGATCCGCTTGGTGGGTACAGATAGATAGGATCCATCCCTCATGAGCAGACTCCTCCCCCCCGCGCGGCCGGCCGCCCCAACCGCGAGTTTCTGTCTGCTCCTGAGGGGTGGGGGACCCAGGCCTTATGACCCAGTAGGGGCTGTACGGGCCATTCTATGATTATTTGGCACAGCCTGCGGGACCCTCTGGGCTGGGGCTCCCCTGCCATTACCCACAGTCTATTTGAGGACCACTTCCTAGTGCCTTCATTCCCTCCCCCGTCCCCTCTCCCCCCCGCCTCTGCCTTGCCATCCCCTATCCATACCAAGGTGAAGGGGCCCATGTAGCCTAGTGTGGGACTGAGGGCAGACAGGGGCACAGGGCCGGTGCTCTGCCAGATTTAGCAATGTTAAGTTAAGAGGTGGGCTCAGGTGACTCCGGGTAATGTGTTTATTGATAATTGCTTGCATATATCAGTTTTGAATGTTTATTAAAGCTTTGTACAGTTCTATTATTTCAGTTGGGATAGGGAGTCAAAGCTCTCTACTGTGACCTTCCTTTCCCCCACATAGGGTTGCACGCTTTGGTATGGCCGTCTTTTGTTTTTTATTTTTTCTTGGACCGTTGGGGTGCCTTGAGACAAAGTCTCATCTACGCATAGCGCATAGTAGTAGTATTGGAACCTGGAGTTCCCCTTCCTTTTTTTTTTCTCTTTCCCTCCCCCCTCTTCTCTTTCTATCTCCTCCCTTCACGCCTGGCTGATGGGTTTCTTTCTCTTCCCATTCGCACCTCCGACCTGAGTGGCCAAGTTTATGGCCATGAGTTGGAACTCCTCTCAAAGGGAGCCAGTACGTTTCCTTTCCTTGAGCACGAAAGGCCTGAATACACCGGAGAAGCGATCTATGGTGCTCGCCGAATTAAGGCACTTAAAGGCTAGTGTATGTTTCCTCCAGGAGACACATTTCTGTGCAGACAAAATACCAAAACTTCACAACCGCTTCTTCCCTCGCCGAATTTCAAGTCGTGTGGAGTCAGCATACTACTGCATCACAAAACCCAATGGGTACAGGGAGATCAATGGGCCGATGCTGATGGCCAGGCGTTATTTGTGAAAAGTACTATGGGGGGCTGCAGAGTTACTCTGGTTAACCTCTAACTTCCTAATTCTAATCATATCGCTTATATCGAACCAATCTTCGCCAAATTAGGGCACTTTGCTGAAGGGGCAGTCATAATCGGAGGGGATATGAACTTCATGATGGACCCAGTCCTGGATATCTCCAGGCAAGTCTCTCATATCTCATATGCAAAATTGAAAAGGCTTGAAAAAAATTTCACGTCTTCCATCTGGTCGATGTTTGGCTTATTCTCCACCCGGAGGCCCGGCACTATACATTTTACTCGCATCCTCACGATTCTTATTCCAGGATCAATCTCCTACTTCTCCTGCAGTCCCGGCACTCACAGGTGGCATCGGTCTCTATTGGCACAATCACCTTCTCTGACCATGCCCCAGTCATGGTAGATGTGGATCTGCTTTCCCCAGTGCTGCGATTGTGGAAACTTAACAATTCCCTGCTTCAGACCCAAGGTCAAGGCGGAGGTTATGAGGGAACTGAACGCGTACTTTTAAGAAAATGCGGACCCTGATAGCAGGCCAGAGATTGTTTGGGAGACCCACAATGCGTATTTCCGAGGTCTCCTAATCAAACTCGAATCGTGCCTCAAGAAAGAGAAGGTGAAACAGCAGGAAGACCTGCTCAAGAGGATCAAAACCCTAGAAACTGCCCACAGGGAGATTATGGCGAAAAATGACTTGGTAGAGCTGACAATGCTGCGTGCTAGTCCAGCAAAGGCTAAAATGCATCTGGATGAGGATTCTAACAATGCAGAGGTGAGCCAGCTTAACACTGACCACTTGTTGCAACTTCCCCACTGCTCCTCCATTGCATCATTCCCACCTCTAACCAACCAGTGATGGACACACTATTAAAAGACATGCTTATTTCACTGCAGAACTCCCTCCATGCTGATTTTGCGTTGTTAACACACAGATTCTCCTCTGAGCTAAATTCACTAGGTCAGAGAGTGAGCCATATAGAGGATGCTATGGTAGAGGTTACCTCCACTGTAAACGACCTAGTGGATGCGAATGAGGATAACTTAGAGGAAAGGCAGTGGATGAAAGTGAAAATCACACATTTAGAGGATAGGGCTCGGAGGAACAACTAGTAGCTCAGAGGGGTTCCAGAATTGGTGTTACCAAATTACTTAAAATGCTATACATCTGAACTGTTTAGCTCCCTGTTACCTGACGCAACCCCGCTGGACCTAGCTATAGGCCGCATACATCGTCTCCCGAAACCTTCTCACCCTCCAGATTCCATCCCGTGAGATGTCATCATGTGCATACATTTTTTTCACATCAAGGAGCTGCTCTTCGCCAAATCCAGGGCCCTGGGTCAACTTCCTGCCCCTTATGGGAATGTGCAGATGTATGCAGACCTCTCCAAATATACACTAGACATGAGGAGACAGCTTTCAACTATCACCAAAACATCTCACAATCATGACATTCTCTACAAGCGGGGAAACCCCACCAAGCTTTTTCTGGAAAAAAAACAGCGTTTTTCACAGCATCACATCTGTGCAAAGAGGCCTAGAGCTTCTCCAAGCATGGGGTATCATCCCTGAGCCACCTTCACGGGCAATCAAGCACAAACCCCCAAAAAGAGTATCACCATCCTGGCACAAGTCCAACCCCCACTCACAACGTAGGAACAAATAAATATGACGGGTCCCCCCTAAATCACTCCGCTACATTAAGTAACATTTTTGCCCTCCACTCCAGTTGTTGCCAATAGTGCTTTACTTTGGTCTATGGACTCTAACCCTGTTGAATTTCCACAGCGGTTTAGATTCAACATTTGTTTCTGCTGTCTGGAATTTGTTCTCTTCATTTAGTTATGCTTTTTCACCTCTTCTCTTCCTACTCTTTCATCTACTCCGGGTTGCCCTACTTTCCTCGCAGGTTCTGCATCTAGTCACCCACGTCTGAATGCCTCTACTAGTGGAAACCAACCTCCAACATCTTCAGTGAATTGGAACCTCAAGCATCGCATGCTCAACCGAAATGTGAGTACCAACAGACTACAGCAGCACACCAACTTCACACATGGCTCTTAATATAATGTCACTTAATTCAAAGGGATTAAATCATCCAGCCAAAAGAGCCTCTCTGTGGAAAACTGCCTTAAAGCACAGATGCGACATCATTTGTGCACAAGAGACTCACTTCCTAAACACGGCAGCTCCAAGCTGTAAACATAAAGCATTCCCCACAGTGTTCACAGCTAATAGTCCTGATAAAAAAAGAGGAGTACTCGTCATACAAGACACTGTGGCCTTCCAACTTATAGACAGCATCCTGGACACTAATGGTCGCTTTATAATTCTGGTCTGCAAAATTGACTCCACCGTATACACACTTGTATCCCTATATGCCCCCAACTCCAATCAAATCCACTTCCTGAATAAGCTCATGAAGAAAGTCAGCCGAATACAAAAAGGCCATATTATCCTATGCAGTGACTTCAACACTGTTCCCGACACACAAGTGGACTCCACCTCCCACACAAGGCTGCTATCCTCCATGGCTTCATTCATACATGCTAATTACTTATTCGATGTGTGGCATTGCTATCACCCCCAAGAGCGTGATTATACCTTCTTCTCAGCGATACATAATTCTTATTCACGTATAGACTTTTCCTTGTGGATAAATGGTTACTAAAAGCAGCGTACAGCTCTGAGATCTCTACCATATACTGGTCGGATCATTCTCCTATCTGCATCTCCCTAGGAGCTGGCCCCAATCTTACCTCCCCAAAAATCTAGAGAGCTAATACTTTTATTTTACGTACTTCCCCATATGCCGAGAGACTTCATAAGGAATTGGAGGAGTTTTTTCATTTAAACACTGGATCTGTTCAGGAAATTACAACCCTGTGGAGTGCCCATAAGGCATTCGTTAGGGGAGTACTACTTCAAATGAGCTCACAAGCAACAAAAAGGAGGATGCAGCATATAGACCAATTGCTATGTTCTATTGCTGCAATAGAAGACATAAATAAATTCCATTCACATAATGACCGCACAAACAAATTCATCTCTCTTAGATAGGAACTTAGGGTTCTCCTGCTGGAATCATATAAAAAAAATCACATAGAAAAATGTCGGCCACATACTATAATACGAGCAACAGAGCAGGCAAAGTTATGGCAGCCCACATTAGAGGAGCAAGGAGCAAAGCAAACATTCAATCCCTAACCCACCCTATAACTAACATCAAATTAGTAGATCCCCAGAAAATAGCTGATGCTTTCAGCACTTATTACATCTCGCTATACAAGGAAGATATAGGCACACCGCAACCAAACATTGAGCTCATTAACCAATTCCTAAGCAACATCAATCTACCGACCCTATCTAGTGAGCAATTAGCATATACACCCCCGACACCTACCAAATACGCTTTTTAAAGAAAGTTATGCGGGTTACCAAACCAGTTCAACAGGGTGATCTAATTGTATGCGGTGACTTTAACTTGGAAAATATCCTGTTCTGCTATCCATACCTCAACGTGGTCAGACCATGCACCAATATCTATAATAATAGAAAATAGGAAAATACATTTCTTTGGTGAGAGAACAACTCCATTATCCAACACCCAACATACTCCAAATAAATTTCCTCTCAACTAAAAGAATTTTTTTTACATTAACAAAGGATCAGTGTCTTACCCCGGAGTGGTATGGAATGCACACAAAGCCTATGTCAGAGGAGTACTGATCAAATTCAGCTCCCACTGTAAAAAACAGAGGAAGCAGTGTCTAGACACACTCACTTCATTAATAACTAAATTGGAAGTTCAAAATAAGCAAAGACCCCTCCCAACACTCTCAGCACAAATACTAAAATTAAGACAGGAGCCTAGGACACTACTTCTCCACGCATTTGAAAACCTACAGCACAAACTTAAAGCATCCTCTAACTGAACAGCCAATAAGGCAGGTAAAATTCTAGCAAACCGTATCAAAGGGAGGAAAGTCAAATCAAAAATTGACCACATATTCCACCCTCATTCGAAACTTAAAGAGTTCCACCCATGTAAAAGTCAACAGCTACAAAAAATGTAGCTGCTGACTTTTAATAATCGGACACTCACCTGTCCCTCGCTCCAGAGATGCGGTCGCCCGAGAGCTCGCTCTTTGCTCCTTCTCTCCTCGGAGGCGCTGGCATCATAAGTGTGCGCTCCCGGCTTTGGCACTGCACATGTGTGAGTCGCGCTGCGCCTTGTGACTGGCCGGCGTATCTTCTGGGACCTGTCCCAGAAGATCACCGAGAGGGAGGGGGGAAGGTGGACTTCCTTCCTGGAGCCACGGCCCCAGGGGAGGAAGTGGACCTGGGACCCTGTTTTCACAGGGTCCCTGGTCACCCCCCCAAAAAAAGACCTGCCAATTGTGGCATGTTGGGGGGTCACCTTCCCTTAAAGTGGAAGTTCCACTTTTGGGTGGAACTCCGCTTTAATCTTTCAAATCCCAGAGACATAGCCAATGCTTTTATTGTATATTATAGTGATCTATACAATCTCAAACAGGATCCTAAGACAGTTCAACCTACTCCAGAGGACATAAATGCATTCTTAGCACAGGTTCAACTCCCACAATTAACAACAGACCAACTGTCCACTCTTAATCACCCCTTTACGGAAAAGGAAATTCGATTAGCCATAGATAACTCCCAACATCAAAAGCCCTAGGCCCAGGTGGCATCACTGGAGAATACTATAAACTATTTTCCTCATTGCTGACTCCTCATTTGAAAGCTTTATTCAATGACACTGCCTCGCTCGCACTAGAAACCTTAAAAGCATTGATTAGAACACTTCCAAAACCAGGGAAGGAGCCAACAGCCCCACAAAACTTTCGACCGTTCTCACTCCTGAACATGGACTTAAAAATATACGCTAAAGCTATAGCTACAAGACTAGAGATCATCATGCCCACTCTCATTCACCGTGACCAATCCGGCTTTATCACAGACAGGCAGGCTTCAGATGCCACCAGACGACTATTAAACGTGACTCATTATGGTCCAGTGGAACACCTTCTCCCGCTTCTATCTTTGGATGCAGAGAATGCATTAGATAGAATCCATTGATCAGTACTCCAAAAATTTGGATTCGGAGGTCATATTCTTAATGCCATGTTAGCACTCTATACCAATCCATCAGCCCGAGTCTTCTCGGCAGACATGCTCTCCCAACCATTCCACATTACAAATGGCACTAGACAGGGGTGCCCATTATCCCCATTAATATTTAACCTGCTCATGGTTCCCCTAGCAGAACACATTAGAACTAACCAATTGATTTCAGGTTTCATAATTGGTCAAACATCCCACAAAATAAGTCTCTTTGCGGCCGATGTGATACTAAAGATAACCAACCCAGCTTCTTCCCCGGCGGAGGTAGTGAGAATCCTCCAATGGCTCAGCAATGTGTCTTACTATAAGATAAATGTGTCTAAATCCTCTATCCTTGACCCAGGCATAAATGCCATAACGAGAAACTTACTACAAACTCAACACTCTTTTACCTGGGCAGAGCAGAGCATTTCATACCTAGGAATACAACTTACAAAGTCTGTGAAGAAACTATTTACAGCTAATTACAAACCTTTTCTTAACAAACTGACAATAGACACCCAACAAATAGGAAAACATGAACTATCATGGTCTGGAAGATTGGCAGCATTTAAAATGCTGCACCTTCCTCAAATCCTCTACTTACTCAGAACCCTCCCTATCTAAATACCAAAATCCTACTTTAAATCCCTCCATACCATCTATAATAAATGCATATGGGGAGGTAAAAAACCAAGATGTGCCCACACAAAACTAGTAAAACACAAACTAGTGGGCGGTACAGGCTCAATAGATTTTCTAGATTACTACCTAACCTCAATATTAACCCCACTGCAAGACTGGTTCCAGACAAGTCCTCTAACCTTATGGGGCCAAATAGAAGCTGCAACATTACCACACTCAAATTTACAGAGATGGTTATTAAGCGTTCCATTTGGGACCCCAATCCCATCTTCTTTACCCCCAACAATGAAATCGGCGGCCCTCACATGGATTAAGTTGTCAAAAAATCTCAGTAACCACCCTGTAAATATAACCCCATCAATACCGGTAGAATGCCTTCAATATCTATCCATAGACATAAATCTATGAATGTGGTCCGCTACAGGAATCCTTCATATCCAGAATTTATTCCTCAACTCACAATTAAAAACCTTCCGTCAAATTCAGACAGAGTATGCCCTACCTCCTTTAGAACACTTTACATACTTGAGAATACTCCATTGCCTACGCTCCATACCAACACCCCTTCACTCAATTCCCAAAAAAATTTGTGAATACCTAACTAACCCAAGCACAAACGCTAGGGGAGTTTCCCTATTATACAACATCTTTGGCCAAAAACGCACATTTACCAAAACAACATCTCATCTCCATTGGGAATCAGACTTAAAAAGTACCTTCACCGACATACAATATCTATACAATAATAAGTGAGTACACCCCTCCCATTTTTGTAAATATTTTATTATATCTTTTCATGTGACAACACTGAAAAAATGACACTTTCCTACAATATAAAGTAGCGAGTGTACATCTTGTATAACAGTGTAAATTTGCTGTCCTCTCAAAATAACGCAACACACAGCCATTAATGTCTAAACTGCTGGCAACAAAAGTGAGTACACCCCTAAGTGAAAATGTCCAAATTGGGCCCAAAGTGTTAATATATTGTGTGGCTACCATTATTTTCCACCACTGCCATAACCCTCTTGGGCATGGAGTTCACCACAGCTTCACAGGGTGCCACTGGAGTCCTCTTCCTCTCCTTCATGACGACATCACAGAGCTGGTGGATGTTAGAGACCTTGCACTCCTCCACCTTCCGTTTGAGGATGCCCCACAGATGCTCAATAGGGTTTAGGTCTGGAGACATGCTTGGCCAGTCCATCACCTTTACCCTCAGCTTCTTTAGCAAGGCAGTGGTCATCTTGGAGGCGTGTTTTTGGTCATTATCATGTTGGAATACTGCCCTATGACCCAGTCTCTGATGGGAGGGGATCATGCTCTACTCCAGTATGTCACAGTACATGTTGGCATTCATGGTTCCCTCAATGAACTGTAGCTCCCCAGTGCCAGCAGCACTCATGCAGCCCCAGTCCATGACACTCCCACCACCATGCTTGACTGTAGGCAATACACACTTGTCTTTGTACTCCTCACCTGGTTGCCGCCACACACGCTTGACACCATTTGAATCAAATAAGTTTATCTTGGTCTCATCAGACCACAGGACATGGTTCCAGTAATCCATGTCCTTAGTGTTCTTGTCTTCAGCAAACCAGCAAACTGTCTGCAGGCTTTCTTGTGCATCATTTTTAGAAGAGGCTTCCTTCTGGGATGACAGCCATGCTGACCAATTTGATGCAGTGTGCGGCATATGGTCTGAGCAGTGACAGGCTGACCCCCCACCTTTTCAACCTTTGCAGCAATGCTGGCAGCACTCATACATCTAATTCCCTAAAGAAAACCTCTGCAAATGATGCTGAGCATGTGCACTCAACTTCTTTGTTCGACCATGGCAAGGCCTGTTCTGAGTGGAACCTGTCCTGTTAAACCGCTGTATGGTCTTGGTCACCTTGCTGCAGCTCAGTTTCAGGGTCTTGGCAATCTTCTTATAGCCTAGGCCCTCTTTATGTAGAGTGACTGTTCTTTTTTTCAGATCCTCAAAGAGCTCTTTGCCATGACGTGCCATGTTGCACTTCCAGTGATTTAACACACCTGCTCCCCATTCACACCTGAGACCTTGTAACACTAATGAGTCACATGACCCTGGGGAGGGAAAATGGCTAATTGGGCCCAATTTGGACATTTTCACTTAGAGGTGTACTCACTTTTGTTGCCAGCAGTTTAGACATTAATGGCTGTGTGTTGAGTTATTTTGAGGGGACAGCAAATTTACACTGTTATACAAGCTGTACGCTCACTAAAGCAAGTGTGTAAATGTGCATCCATGGGGACACTCAGGACTACCAGACTGCGGTGGTTGAGATTGACACCCCCTGGGGCAGGGTGACACATTCAGTGGGGGTGTTACCTTCCCTGCTTCATGAGGTCCTGGTGGGGAGGGATTTTCCCCATTTTTGGAAGTTATGGGAAGGCACAGAGAGTCTGGAGGATAGATTTCCCCTTCTGGGGAATCACAGGAACTCTCGCCAGACCCTTTTTGCCAAATGGAAGAGGAGATGGTTGGCAGGACCGAGGTGGTGGGAGACCCTCTTCCTTTTCCTGTAATGGCTTGGGAGCCGGAGGAGCTAGAAGACAGCTCTCAGCTTGAGGTTAAGGAACCAGAGAACATCTCTGACTCTAATAGTGAGAGTGGACCGAATGTGACCCCTGACTTAGAAACCCAATGCTCTTTCCTCTGGGAACTCACCTAAAAAATGTCATTACGATGGTATCTCACACCCTCCAAAATGGCATCCTTTGACCCTAAAAGGTCTGATTTGTGCTGGAGATGCGACTCGGCTAAAGGTAATATCTCAGATATACTATGGTCATGCCCACTTCTAAAACAATACTGGGAAAATATTTTCCAAATCATCCAAGACGTTACACTCTGGCAAACTACCCCATCTGAACCACTTGCAATTCTGAACTTGACAATCAAAGTAATACCAGCCCATCTAAGACATGTCACAACACACATTCTCTTAGCTGCTAGACTGAGCCTGACAAGGCTGTGGAAATCCAAGACAATACCTACTATAGAGAGTACTCTAGAACTCATCAACTCAGTAAAGGTAAACTTGCAATTGCACAAGAATCCTGGCAACCCTGGGAACAATGGCAAGGTTCAGCACTATATCTCTAAATATATGCAAACTTCTCTGAAAACAACTCATTTACGTTATCTGTTGTATATGACTCTTGAACCAAGAACTGTATTCATTCTACATTACAAATGGAATTCAATTGTACTACTATACTCATTTATCTTGTAATACTTGCAAAACTTAATAAAAACTATTGATGAAAAAAAAAAAAGAATATGTTTTGACTACAGAACTATCAACCGAAGAACCATTCCTGATCAGTATACCACTTCAAGGATTGAAGATGCTTTGCAATGCCTGGTGGGAGCTAATTGGTTCAGTGTACTGGACATGAAGAGTGGATACTATCAGATACCCATGTGTGCAGAAGATAAGGAAAAGACAGCCTTCATATGTCCCTTGTGGTTCTATGAGTTTAACAGAATGTCACAAGGATTGATGGGAGCTCCAGCTACCTTTCAGAGACTGATGGAAAGTACTTTAGGAGACATGAATTTGGTGGAAGTTTTGGTGTACCTAGATGGCATCATTGTGTTTGGAAGAACCCTGGAAGAACATGAGGCAAGGCTGGAGAAGGTGTTCGAGAGGCTCCATGAAGAGGGGTTGAAGTTGTCCTTAGAGAAGTGTCAGTTCTACCGTACTTTGGTTACTTATTTGGACCATATTTTGTCAGCTGATGGCGTGGCTACTGATTCCAAGAAGCTGGAAGCAGTGACTGCATGTTCATATTATCGGAGGTTCGTGCCGAATTTTGCCAAACTAACCAAGCCCCTCAACGAACTGTTGTAGATAGCCTCTGGGGAAGATGATAAGAAATTGAAAAAGAAGAAGGCAGGTCGAAGAGGGGAAAAGGAATCCATATGTGAACAATGGACCCCCTTGTGTGAAAAAGCGTTCCATCAATTGAAGATCAGTCTAACTGAGGCTCCAGTCCTAGCTTATGCTGACCCTTGAAGACCCTATGAGCTTCATGTGGATGCCAGTCGAGACGGATTGGGAGGGATACTTTTTTAGAAACATGGTGGTCAGCTGCGGCCTGTAGCTTATGTGAGTTTAAGCCTAATTCCCTCTGAAAGAAGTTATCCTGCCCATAAACTGGAGTTCCTGGCTTTGAAGTGGGCAGTCGTAGACAAACTGGTCGTGACATATTGGTGGTAACGGATCATTTCACTAGATATGCCCAAGCCTACCCTACCAAGGATCAACAAGCTTCTACTGTGGCTAAGGTATTAGTGGAGACATTCTTTGTTCACTATGGATTGCCAGTCTGAATTCATTCAGATCAAGGAAGAGACTTTGAGAGTAAGCTCATTCACCAATTATGCAAATTAATGGGCATTAAAAAATCTTGCACTACGCCTTATCATCCTCAAGGAGATCCTCAGCCTGAATGATTCAATAGAACCTTGTTGAACATTCTAGGGACCCTGCCATCTGACAAGAAACCAAACTGGGGAAACCATCTATCTACTTTTGTGCACGCATACAACAGTACTGCCAGTTTTTTTACGGGATATTCCCCTTATCATCTCATGCTTGGGCGGGGGGCCAGATTACCAATTGACTTGGTCTTTGGAACATCTACTGATGACACTTCTTTGACATCTCATAGAGGTTATGTAGATCTTCTTAGGAAGAATCTGAGGCAGGCCTATGAAAGTGCTTGACAATATGCCACTGCTAGAGAAACGCGGAATAAGAAGAATTTTGATCTTCGGATGAGAGTTCAGAAACTCCAACCAGGGGATAGAGTGTTGTTGAAGAACTTGAGAGCGCCTAGAAAACATAAAATAGCTGACCGGTGGAGACCTCACCCATATGTTATTTGCAAGAAACTTTCTGGGCTACCTGTTTATCAGATTAAGCCAGAAGGCAAGAATGGTCCTGTGAAGATGTGGCATAGAGATCATCTGCCCCCCCTTTTCCGACACTGTGAGGGTGCCTCTTGCTTTAGATGCTCCTCTTGAAAGACCAAATATTCCTAAGACCCGATCACAGAAGAGATAATCTGGCAAGAAGATTAATCCAATTCCTGAAGAAAGCGAGGATGAAGACTGGGTACTGTTTTGGGAGTGGGATCCTGTCAATATTCCGGATAGAAAAGTTCAATTAGGATGTCTTGCATCCAAATTGTGTACTGAAGTTAATAGCCCTGCTTGTTCTTTCAAGCATTCACAAACAGCTCCTTTGTTGCCTGTGGGTAAGAAAGTTTCTTCAGGACAAAGAATGAAACCAGTGGATAAGGTTCTACCTTCAGTTGTAAAACCCCAAGTTTCGTTACCTGAAAGAGGACAAGCAATTTCAATGAGCCCCTTGCCTAGTCAGGAAATTAAATTTGAACCTCCATCAGAAGATTTATCATCTCCTACTTCAGGACCAGGGGATCTTATTAATTTCCAAGATTACTGCATTCCTCCACTTGCAGATCCTGAAGAGTCGGGTGAGACTTTACCTTCTGATGCATCAAATGAGCCTGAAGAGGAATTACCCTTCAACGCAGTTCATATGGATGGTTCTCCTATGAAGATTTCATTAGAGAGAGAAAGTATTTCAACACTTGTTCCATTGTATGGATCAGAGAAAGATTGTCCTATTACTTCCGAAACTGACGTTGTTTCTAATTCAGAACCAGAAGTTGAGAGATCCCCTATCTCTAACAACATTCCAGATAATGTTGCCTCCCCCAGGACTCTCATTCTCCTCCTTGTCTTCGCAGAAATATCCACCCACCTAGAAGATTGACTTATGACACTCTTGGAGAAAGTTCTGATTCCTACCATTCAGAGAGATGATTCTACCTCAGCCTTTGCCATGTCCAAACGAGATAAGGGTGTCCTCCATCTAACCCCTGACGCTATTGGGTGGGACATGGCTATTGCCTTGGCCTGTCAAAAAACTGATTATGAGTTCACTGAGAATGTATATAAATGGTTTCAGTAGAACCCAGATGTTTGTCAGTACCTGCTAAATTTAGCTAAAGGTTAGAATGTAATAACCGTCTGTTTATTTCAGGTTATCAAGCCCTGAGAATTTGGGGACTAAATATTTAAGTGAGGTGAGAGTATAGCCAGGAGTCCTGAAATATTCCTCTGGCATATAGACAATGGTGTACATTGCTTAACATGGGGACTCCCTCTAGTGCTTGCTATTGGAAACGACTATAATTGCAGCCAGGGAGTTGTAGTGCGGAATGAGGAAATAGTGAACAGACTCTTACTGAGAAGGACTCCATTTCCCATCAGGCTGTGCTGCACTGAAGACTTCTGGGAGGTACAATACATTGTAGGAGGATTATTTAACCACCTGCCTACCTCCCGTCCCTTTAAGCCGGGATTGTGCGCGCGCATCCCGGCTCTGTCGGTGGCGGCATGTCCCCAGGACACAGCTCGTCACTGACTGGGGTGAACAGCCATTGGGCACGGCTGTTTACCACATGATCAGCCATGACGAAGTCACGGCTGATCACTAAGTGGTATTCCCCCGTTTACACGGCGCACGCGCGCGATCGGGAGCATGCGGCGAGTGCATGTGGGTGGCGGCGTGTTCCCGGGGAACACTGCCTGCCACCCACAGTAAAGAACAGCCTTTGGCCAGCAGCTGTTAGCATGTGATCTGCTGTGATCCATTCACAGCCGATCACAAATGTAAACACAGGCTGGTAACTAATTCTTAAAGCGTATATAACTGCGCTACCCTGTAAGAGAAATTATTAAGACTTATATCCGGACACAGCTGCAAAATATCAAGTGGGGGATTGACCACTAAAAAACTGATGAAAGTGAAAAAAATTCTGCGCTTGTGTCGTAAACTCACAAAAAGTGCAAATGAATCAAACCCATATATAACTCAAAATGTGACAAATAAATGTGAAAAACAATTCTGAAATAACGATATAAATGTGTAGGTCAACATAAATTTAACCTTACACCAAAAAATTGAGTGAAACAAAAAAAGTCCATAAAATATATGTGATAAATTCAAAAGTCCAAAACATATAATAAATCCCAGGTGTGATCACAGCCAGAAAATTCATATATAGATTCCTCCACCACACCAATCCAAATGTGCACGGTTCCTCCACCAGACAAAGATTCCCCTTACCAGAGCTCCATGACCCTCTATTACAGGACGCTTGCGTGGACTCTAAGCCTCCACTCAGCCTCCGATGATGGATGTTCACAATTTCAAATGCTTGTCATGGGGTCCGTACAACCATATGGAAAAAAGGCCGCAATAGTGTGATACCATTAAAAGCAAACACATTTATTATAAAATAGTGCACTTACAGGAAATCCAAGAATAATAGGCGCCGAATATCAAAGTTTTGGATCCCACCGCTTCTCTGCTTATGGTTCAACTTTGATATTCAGCGCCTAATATTCTTGGATTTCCTATAAGTGCACTATTTTATAATAAATGCGTTCATATCACATTCCAAGGCCCAGTACCAGCACTGCTGCCAGCGATAGGCCCCGGGATCAAATGGCCAGTACCAGTGCTGCCACATCACGTCCCCCAAAAGCCAGGGCTGCTACACACCTCCCAGAAGGTCTTGCCAACCCAACATGGCTGCCTTCCAGTTCAGGAGCAGCAAGAATTCCCTCTTTCATCGCACAGCCAGGTGTGCAGGTCAATGTCCAAAATTTAAAAGAAATTGTTTTTTTTTCTCTATTTTTGCCCGACACTTTTCTTCAGATGATCGTGGACCAGACCAATTTGTATGCCCAGCAATTTATTGCAAACAACCCCCAATCCTCATATGCCCGTCCATTTGAATGGAAAGATATCACCTTGCAAGAATTCAAATTGTTTATGGGCCTCACCATAAACATGGGGATTACCAAAAAAATGAACTAAATGCCTACTGGTCCACCCACCCCATCCACCACATGGCCGTGTATTCTTCTGTAATGCCCAGGTCTCGATACCAAATGATAATGAGATTCCTTCATTTCAGTGACAACACTCAGTGCCCTCCCCGTAATCATCCCAATTATTGATAAATTAAATACAATTCTCCCACTCATAAATTTCTTTACCCAGCAATTTTCAGAACTTTATGTCCCCGAGCAACATATTTGTGTTGATGAGTCCCTGGTACCCTTTTCAGGCCGGCTAGGAATAAAGCAGTATATTCCTAGCAAAAAAGCCAAATATGGCGTTAAATATTGTAAACTTTGCGAGAGAGCCACGGGATATCTGTATGCATTCCGCATATATGAAGGAAGAGATTCCCAGCTCCAGCCCGCTGACTGCCCGACCTAATAGGCACAGCTGGAAAAATCGTATGGGACCTAGCCTACCCACTGCTCAATAAAGGATACCATCTATATCTGGACAATTTTTATACCAGTTTGCCCCTTTTGCAAACATCTGTACCTTGTTAATACCCTGGCCTGCGGAACCATAAGGAAGGGCTTCCCACAATCTATTGTGAACAAGAGATTGCAAAAGGGAGAAAAAGCAACGTTGCGATGCAACAAAGTGCTGGCCTTGAGGTGGAGGGATAAAGGTGATGTTCACTTGATGTCCACCATCCATGACGACACCACTGTTGAGGTTCCGAGAAGAAGAGGCCCCGTTCAAAAGCCAACCTGCGTCCAGGAATATAATCTCTACATGGGGGGGGGTGGATTTCAACGACCAAATGATCCAACCGTATTTGGCAATAAGGAGGTCCCGGTTCTGGTACAAGAAGATAGCCCTTTATCTAATTAATTTGGCCATGTATAATGCCTACATAATCTTTAGTAAATCCAGAGAAAACCCTGCCCCCTTCCTAAAATTCATAGAAGAAACTGTCACGTCCCTAATTTATCCAGAAAGCCCCCCTCCAGAAAACCTTCGCTCTGATGTGGTTAGCCGACTTCATGAGCGCCACTTCCCGGAGAGAATGCAGAGTATGCGGCAAGAGAGGATTCCGTAAAGATACCAGCTTCCATTGTCCCCAGTGTCCCTCTGAACCTGGCCTTTGCATTGGTGAATGCTTCAGAGTGTACCACACATCCATAACCCAATTTTTATCATCCATCTGTGCTGACCATTTTCATGCTTCCCCAAATAACCATGCCACTTCCTTCCACGTGAACTGACCCTGGCTTGTTTTTCGACTATGCTTCTGCCTAACGTTTGGACCGCTTGCAGGTGAACTGACCCTGGCTTGTTTTATCAACTACGCTTCTGCCGACCGTTTGGACTGCTTGCACGTGAACTGATCCTGGCTTGTTATCGATTATGCTTTTGCCTACCACTTGGACTGATCTATTGCCCTGCTACAGTAGTACACAGGGCCTCACATATGTGAGGGGCACCAGAATTTGTTTTTCCGGACGGATGGAGAAAACTATTTTTTTGTTTACTCCGGGTTTTGTAATTTTCGGATTAGGGACTGGTTGCCCGGAGGCTTCAAAGCGAAGGGTGGGAGAAGCCTCTACCCCTGTGCCCCTGTGCACAGGTCTTACCCGAATGAGGCCCTCAGCCTGCTGCTGACTTACTGCCATCATGCCTCTGCTTGCTGCATGACCTGACCACACCTCTGCCTGCTACCTGGACTATGGAAGAAATTAGCTGTAGCAAGAGGCAGCATGTTTATGAAGTTCTGGAGAGCTGTACAGTGAGTGACTGCAGGTGACAACGTACAGGACCAATATTATGGCTGTGCTGGCTGTCTGGACAATTTCTATGGACAAATGCTTTGGCTGTGCTGACAATGTCCTTGTACTAACTATAGACAATATTCCTGCCTGCTGCCTGGATAACTACTATTGCCGTCACTAAGCACATCCCTGCCTGCTGCCTGGACCAATGCTCTCCTCGGTGGACACTACTAAAACCACAGGTAATACTTCTTTTTTACCCTTTCCTCAATAGAACTTATTTTGGAGTCTAATTCTTGGTATGTACTTGCTATTTGATGATGTGTGGTTCTCAGGAAATTATATGTGTAATTTATGCTCCTAGAGCGCCTGATGGTACTATTTGGATGTTGGGCCTCTGTATGTGCCCAGGTTGTGTAAAAGTCTTACACATGTGGTATTGCCATACTCGGAAGGAGTAGCAGAATGTATTTTGGGGTGTCAGTTTGCTATGTACATGCTATGTGTTGGAAATATGTTATAAATGGATGACTTTGTGTTAAAAAAACTTCTGGAAAAAAAATGACATATTCAAAAGACTCATTATGCCTCATATATTATACGTTGGGGTGTTTGCTTTCCAAAATGGGGTCATTTTATAGGAAATTCTATTGTCCTGGTGCTCCAGGACCTTCAAAAGTGTAATAGGTGGTTGAGAAATGAGATGTGCAATTTATGCTCGTAGAACGTCTGAAGGTGCTAGTTCAATGTTGGGCCTCTGTATGTGGCCAGGCTGTGTAAAAGTCTCACACATGTGGTACTGCCATACTCAGGAGGAGTAGCAGAATGTATTTTGGGGTGTCATTTTTGCTATGCACATGCTATGTGTTGGAAATATCTTGTAAATGGACGACTTTGTGTAAAAAAAATGCATTTTCATTTTTTTTCCACAGTTTCCAAAAACTTCTGGAAAAAAAAGACATGTTCAAAAGACTCATTATGCCTCATATATTATACGTTGGGGTGTTTGCTTTCCAAAATGGGGTCATTTTATGGGCAATTCCATTGTCCTGGTGCTCCAGGACCATCAAAAGTTTAATAGGTGGTTGAGAAATGAGATGTGCAATTTATGCTCGTAGAACACCCGTAGGTGCTAGCTCAATGTTGGGCCTCTATATGTGGCCAGGCTGTGTAAAAGTCTCACACATGTGGTATTGTCATACTCAGGAGGAGTAGCAGATGTATTTTGGGGTGTCATTTTTGCTATGTAAATGCTAGGTGTTGGAAATTTCTTGTAAATGGACGACTTTGTGTAAAAAAAATGCGTTTTCATTTTTTTTCTACATTTTCCAAAAACTTCTGTAAAAAAATGAACCGTTCAAAAGACTCATTATGCCTCATATATTATACCTTGGGGTGTTTGCTTTCCAAAATGGGGTCATTTTGTGGGCAATTCTATTGTCCTGGTGCTACAGAGCCTTCAAAAGTGTGATAGGTCGTCATGACATTAGATGTGTAATTTATGTCCCTAGAATACCTGAAGCCTGCATGTTGGGCCTCTGTATGTGGCCAGGCTGTGAAAAAGTCTGAGACATGTGATATCGCCATACTCAGGAGGAGTAGCAGAATGTGTTTTGGGGTGTAGTTGCAAATATACATATGCCATGTGAGAGAAATAACGTATTAATGACAATTTTGTAAAAAAATAAATAAAAATCTTCATTTTGCAAAGAACTGTGGGAAAAAATTACAACTTCAAAGAACTTGCCATGCAACTTACTAAATACCTTGGAATGTCTACTTTCACAAAAGAGGTAATTTGGGTGGTATTTGTACTTTCTTGACTTGTTAGTGTCTCAAGAAATTAGATAGGCCTTCAGTACATCAGGTGTGATCAATGATTGACACCATAGTTTGTAGACTCTATAACTTTCACAAAGAGCAAATAATATACAAAGATTTGGGTTATTTTTACCAAAGATAGGTAGTAGTATAAATTTTGGCCAAAATTTATGAAGAAAAATCACAAATTTGCTAAATTTTTTGACAGAAACAAAGAAAAAAACATTTTTTCACAAAATGTTCAGTCATTTTTTTATTTATAGCACAAAAAACCCTCTAGTGATTAAATACCACCAAAAGAAAGCTCTATTTGTGTGAAAAAAAAGGACGCAAATTTCATATGGGTACAACGTTAAATGACTGAGTAATTGTCATTCAAAGTGTGATAGCGCTGAAAGCTGAAAAATGGCCTGGACAGGAAGGGGGTTTTCGTGCCCAGTATTGATGTGGTTAAGGGGACGGAGGAGCCTCTTGGGATAGCGTGATCGATCAAAGAGGAACCCTGCGTGCTGCTGCCATCAGGTTTAGGTCTGCGGCCTAAGCAAATCATTCCAGCTGACTGAAATCATCAGCAGGTGATACAGCTAGTATTCGCTCTCCATCAAGACACTGAGTGAACAACGGAACAATCCGAAGCTCATCTCTATCTGGATGGAAGCCATACAAGCTACTGCAACAGTCGAACAGAGGGTTATGTTGCTCATCTCTATCTGGATGGAAGCCATACAAGCTACTGCAACGGTCGAACAGAGGGTTATGGTGAATTAATACAATGAATTAGATAGAGGCCAGATACGTAGACATCATGGCGATGAATACACAAGTTAAAACTTATTATATATTTACTGCTGTTTGTTAAAGAAAAAGGGCAATATATCCATCTAGGGCAAGAGGAAATGTTCATATGTGTGTAATATCTATACAAAACGCCAATGCCCAAAAAATAATCAGTAATAAACTCAGAAAGTGAGCAAGTTGAGACGTCCTTTACCTGATACTAGTAGTCAAACACGCTGGCCGGGAGAGATGGGAAACCAATACAGCTTACCTGTGCCTTCACACAATATATATATACCCATTTACGTATAAAAGGCCAATGAGTGGCTTGCAATCAGCTAAAGGACTTCAGCTGGCCGCACTAGAGGCCCTCGTGTGGGCCCCTCGGCATTCCGGAAGTCGCCCCGGCCACTGCCGTCACTTCCACCAATGGTCCAGTGACGCGATCGCGTCACATCCCGCCCATGTGCGTGGCCATGCGCAATGCGGAAGGGATCTGGGATTCCCGTCCAATGGAATTGCAGCAAGCTAGTGCAGCGGTCCCTGGGCAGGCCTTACATATATATTACAAGCTACAAGCCGCGGTCATCCGGTTTATTTGGGGGAAATCTGGTCATCGCTTTTCGAAACAGACTCTTTGTCGACCTAAATCCAAGGGCGGCCTTGCGCTCCCCAACCTATGGTATTATTACCAAGCGGCTCAGCTGACCCAGATTTCCACTATTTATACCTCTGGGGCCAAAGCTGACTGGGTAGCTATGGAGAGACAATCCATCCCTAATAACACTATAGACTTTTTGATCTGGAGCCCTCCCAAGTCCAGACCAGCCATTCTGTCTCCTATGCTTTCTCACTCTATGGCCCTTTGTGACTCTCTGCGTAAAACAGGCAAGTTGAAATCACCCTGGCTTCCCCTCTCCCACCTCTTCCACAATCCACTCTTTCCCCCAGGTTTAAACATAGCAGCCTTTAAGTGGTGGGTACAGAAGGGACTGTATCATATCGGGCACTTCGTTAATGCCAGCAGTCCCCTTTCTCTTCACCATTGCCTAAAGGAGCTTGAGATGCCCCCCTCAGAACGGTTCCGCTACCACCAGATTCTTCACTTTCTAAAGTCAACACACAATTATACATATAATTTGTTTGTCATCATTTTGCAGTGTTTAGTTTGTAATCACTGATTTCCTCCCTGTGTTTTTTATACAGCCCATACAGAGGGCTGTTCCCTCTGTCTTCTCTTAATCTGGGTGTGTACTCTTTGATGCGGAGACTCATGCATGTTGCTCCCTCCTTCTCCCCCTTGTGGACTGGAAGAGAGTGCCACATAGCCTGAAGACTTTTGTAGATGCTTTATGGTTTGCCAGTAGTTTGGCAACAACTGTCCTGATTTAATGGCCAGTACAAATGTATAAATGTAGTTGATTTACCAATATCATGAGATATATCTGAATATGGTCTCTAAAGTTATCTCTTTTTAATTTAGAGGACTTTTTAATATTATAAACACTCACCCCTGAGGAAGAACTTCAAATATATTATTTGAAACGCGTTGGGTAGTCTCTGATGGCCCTAGGCAGAGCATGGCGGTGATATCTCCTTTTCATTCACATGTTCATTTTTAATCATTGGCTCATTGTATGCATCCACTTCCATGTATGGTTGTTGTCCATTTTTCTCCATGAACCAATTGTGTGAGTTCATTTTTTAATGAATCAATAAAATGTATGACTTTTATGACTGTAAAAATTCTTAGTAAGTTGGTTTCCATTAAAAGTCACAGTGGTGTCTTCTTTAGGATACTGTTCTCAACAGTCAGTAGACACAGACCACTTAGTCTGTCATGGGTCATTGTGGTTCCCAGATAGTTCTTTATTAGCACCAATTTGCTGAACGACCTTTCTCCCAAACAACTAATGGCCATCATACTCAAATATATTCTAAGAGCTACAATAACACCAATTTTATAATTATTACATTTTTTATAAAGAAAATCTTGGGCCCTCTCTGACATGGGGGTCCAGGGCTGTGGCCCTTTTGCACCCTTTTACATCTGGCCCCATGTGGGGATTAATGATAGATTGATTCAGAATCCTTCAGAAAGTAAAGATACTGATAGAAGTGGGTTAAGTAGATTTTTCCTTAAGTTTGTTTCTATACAAACTTTTCAATTTGACTGCCGGTTGTTTGTAATAGCATATCTTCATTTACAAATGTGGAAAAACTTGAAAACCTGAAAGTCATTCAAGCAGGCATTGCTAGAAGATATCTCCATCTCCTAAAAGCAGGAAATGAAGTGACACACATTTATAATTAAGGCCACAGTCTAAAGGTTGCAACTTTCCCTGCCCTTGGTTCTATGTCAATGGGTGGCACAGTGGTGTAGTGGATAGCACCTGGCAGCAAAAGGATCGCTGGTTTGAATCCCAACCATGACACTACCTGCCTGGAATTTGCATGTTCTCCCTGTGCCTGCGTGGGTTTCCTCCGGGTACTCTGGTTTCCTCCCACACTCCATGTTAATTAGGTAAGTTAGGTATGTTAATTGGCTCCTGCCTTAATTGGCCCTAGTATATGTATAAATGTGAGTTAGGGACCTTAAATTGTAAGCTCCTTGAGGGTAGGGACTGATGTGAATGTACAGCGCTACATAAATTGACAGCGCTATATAAGTACCTGAAATAAATAAAATAAATGTTTTGTTCTGAGAACAAATCATTCAACCTTAATCTTGAATAAAGGCTAACCAGGTATCAAATATTTCCCAAGCCCCATAGAGAGCAAACTCTCACCCTTCTTCCTCAAGTTGCACCAACTCCTTGCTCAGGTTGCCATCATCATCCATGAACAACCTATACAAAATGATGGCAGCCACCCCAATTTTTAACTAGCTTTTGCAATAAAGTTCACATGGAAGGGCAACGCGTATCACAAACAAACAAAAATTTCACAGCACACTAACCATAGGTAGTGTCCTTGCGCTTTTAAGGAGCAATGGGCTGCCTTCAGGCAAGCCTGCTTATAATGTATCCATTGCTATATATGCTCCAGCTTGAAGACTCTCAAAATTAGGACTGAAGTAAATACAGGAGCTTTGACATGGACACTGTGGCTTCGACATACAGCATATTTGCAAATGCATGCAACAAAACCCCCTCTCTTCAACTTGAATTGTTTTACAGGGTCAACTTGGTTTGTTTGTAGGCTAGCTGCCAAGTGTGCAGAGAATTTTTTGTTTTTTTGCAACGTCATCTTTTTCCACATGGTGCAGCAGTGTGAAGTCTAGAAAAGCAACTGATAATTAGTGTGGTGATCAGTGGTTTTCACAAAGTATCTGATCAAAGTACACTGATTGTCACAACACCTGGGGTCAGGTGACAGGTTGCAAATTGCACCAAGGGTTGTGATGAGTGTGGTGAGTGTAAACAGTGTGTATGTAGTGTCCTAATGGCTTCCTCTGCTAGTCCTATATCTGGACAGTAAGTTCATAAAAATGATAATAAGCCTAGCCCAGGAGATGGAATTTCTTTACATTGGTTGATGCAGATAAAAATTAACTTCCTTGTTTGTATAGGCATTAACTCTTTTAACCACCAAGTGTCATTCTAAGACCAGGGACATATTTGTGCTAAATAACTTGTTGCAGGACTGTGCACTTCCTCATGATACAAGTGTGGATTTCTAATATATATATATATATATATATATATATATATATATATATACATAGAGTATAACTCTCAACTGTCGTTGTCTAAGGTTTACGTTTATCGTGTGAACTTTACTTGAGACCTGGAAAATAGACGAGGAACATTTACCCTATTACTCCCTTATTGTGTGTGGACCGGTACCTTGTCGACTCGTCGGTTAACAGGATAATGAAAACCAGGGAATTTTTCACACTCCGGGTATATGTTTGACAAGATTAAGGATGTGACAGGTGGACTAAACCTACATTTATGGGAGTTTAATTTCGACTTTCAGACGTCAATTTCGTGTAGAACAATCAAAGTAAAGTTTAGGTAACACCACCACATATCTCGGTTTTTCTAATCTTAACACAACTACAGGGTTATAAATACCTGAACTGACATATATACACATATATATATATATATATATATATATATATATATATATATAAT
>BLSH010391666.1:152334-162639 GCA_018402905.1 Glandirana rugosa
CGTTTTAACTAACATTGAATAGTGTTGATCACAACTCGCTTCAGAGCAACAGCACAGACAGCAGTAGTAAAGTAATCTATCTCAGGATGCAGGATCAGGTCTTAAAATGGCTAAAATCTGTCCCTCACGCCGTCAGCTACCTTTCCCTATACTAACCCAAGGAGCATGTGACTGCAGCACTGTGACTCCAGCTTATAAAGAGGCTGGGTCACATGATGCACCGGCCAATCACAGCCATGCCATTAGTAGGCATGGCTGTGATGGCTTCTAAGGGCAAACCAGTGAAACGCTTGTTGATTGGCTGCCCTGCAGCTTCTCAACACGTGGAGTAAAATAGCAGAACCCCGGACCGAACCCGAACGATTTTTGAAATGTCCGGGTCCGGGTCCGTGCCACGGACACCCAAAAGTTCGGTACGGACCCGAACGTTACAGTCCGGGTTCGCTCAACACTAGTTGTGATAAGTTACAATCAATTTTGCTGGGAAGCCCCATTTATAAGGTATGTTGCGCTCTTGAAGGATTGAGGTGACCTGATTAAATTCCCTTTGGTTCCTGGCCGTTGCTCTTGAAATGTCTGTGTAGAGTGAGATGTTAGCGTAGGGTTCCAGCAAGGACTTGTTTGAGCACGCTGCTGACATGAGTTTTTCCTAAACTTAATAGAAGTGTATGCGAGCTAGGACATCTTGTGGCACTGTTTCTGGGAGATAGTTTGGTTTGGAGATTCTGTGCGCACGGTCAATAGTCATCTCTGATTGTGTTTGTGGTAAAATAAGCTTGAGGAACAGCTGTTGGAGGTATGGTGTAATTTCCAAAGGCTTTATGTTGTTCCTCCTGGAACGATCTTCAAGATCTGCCACTTTGGCTTGTAAATAGTGGATATCTTCCACGTGTTGGTGAAATGTTCCAGAAGCCTCCAGTTGTGTAGAAGCCTGTTCTGCAACTTGCTTCTCCAGAACCTCAGTACAGTCCTCCACCTGTTCAATCCTGGATTGTAGTATTTTCAGGGATGATCAAAGTTAATTTCTTAAGTCTTTCTGTAGTGAAAGGAGCATCATTTTTAACGTGTGTTCTGATGCCGGTTGGTCACTGGTGGGGATGTCAGCTAGGGAGTCATGGGAGCCCATATTATCTTGCTCGCCATCCAAGTGCCGTCTCTTGTACAGTGGAACTTTGTAAAGGGGAGGGTGCTGGTGATTGTGCTGCACTTTTGCTTCTGTTAGAGGTGGTAGCCTGGCACATTGGAGCATGTTGCTCTGTGCTGTCTATCTCTTCTGGTGAGACGAGAGGGTCCTGCTTCATCTCTGTTGGTGGCATCGCCCAGAGGGGTGGTACTGTGTTTGGATCTTTTTGAGAGTGCTGCATGTTTTCTTTAACAAGGAAGAAGTCTGATATGCGGCAATGCAATCCCTGCTTGTAGGTTTTAGAGTTGGGCATGCCACTTCACATCAACTATGTTTGCTTCATCCCTCAGTGAGGGAGTGTGAAGAGCTAATGTCGCAAGGCACGACCATCAGGTAGGCTTCAGTTAATGAGGGGCCCGCGAACCTCCGCTTGACTGCGGGCGGGACCGGAGGTGAATCGCGCTGCTATAGCCTGGGCGCTGGGAAGATACTGTGTATAGTCCCAGGAGGATTAAGTCTGTGTCGGATTCAGGCTGACTGTGGTGTACAATGGGACCACCAATGTTTTACTGAGTAGAAAGATGGCGGCTGGGCAGGGAGCACTTGGGTTAAGTGGCGCTTTAATAGGGCTGGTACTGTGCCTGAAACGGAACCAAACTGCAAGTGGGGAATCCTCCAGTGGAAGGTAGTATTAAAATCCCCTGCAGGCCTGTCCGTTTCGACCTTTCCGTTCCCCTCACCACTATGTGAGTGCAGGCTGACTGCGGTGCTGCCGTGGGTGTTGTTAGGTCTCAAGATGGTGGCCCCCACTTCAGTGAGGTGATGTTGATGTGAGCAATCCGCTCTCCACCCCTGTAAAGTTGGGTTAATATGTGGTTCAGTAGGGGGAGGCAGCTGTAGGGAAGCCGATTCAGATAGCCGCAGTGCTCCCGTCGTCCTGGAGCGCGAATGGCGGTGAATTAGGGCCGTTCCTTCCGGCAGTCCAACCGCGTGTGATGCCGGCTGGACTCCGGACGTCTCTGGCACTATAGCTGGTTGGCCACAAGCACCCACACTCCTCCGAGGTGTCGCTGCTGGATGGGGGACCCTTCTAAGGTAGGATTGAGGGGGGCTCCTCTGTTGTAGATAGCTATATCATCGCTGAATGTCTCAGGCTGAGCAGAGCTATGAGTTCAGACATCCATTCCTGTCTGCAGCCGGCCTCGCCCCCAAAAACAGCCTTTTCTACTCCCGGAGGCTACTTCCAGTACAAACGAATGCCCTTTTGTCTACGTGGGGCCCCTGCATCATTCCAGAGAATGATGGACAAAACTTTAAGGCCACATCGCCACTATGCAGCCATCTATTTTGATGATGTGGTCATCCACAGCCCTGATTGGGAATTCCATTTGCCCCGGGTGCAAGCGGTTGTAGATTCCCTTAGGAAAGCAGGTCTCACGGCCAACCCCAAAAAATGTGCCATCGGTCTGGAGGAGGCCAAATACCTTGGCCCCATTATTGGTCCGGGACTCGTTAAGCAGCAATCCAACAAACTAGAGGCAATCCAAAAGTGACCCCAACCCCTAACTGAAAAGCAGGTGCATGCATTACTGGGGACCACAGGGTAGTATAGGCGCTTTATACCCAACTTTGCCACCATTGCCGTCCCCCTGATGGACCTGACAAGGGGTAGAGGGCCGGTTATGGTGAAGTGGAATCCCGAAGCCGAGAGGGCATTTCAGAAGTTAAAGCAAGCCCTGTGTGTTCAACCGGTGCTGGTGACCCCAGATTTCACCAAGGAATTTGTTGTGCAGACCGACGCCTCTGATGTGGGTCTAGGGGCTGTACTGCCCCAGATCAGAGATGGTGAGGAGCACCTGGTTGTATACCTGAGCAGAAAACTGAACAGGCATGAAAAAATTATGCCATTGTCAAGAAGGAGTGTCTCTCTATCAAATGGGCCTTGGAGTCCCTAAAATATTATCTTTTGGGAAGATGGTTTAGGCTAGTCACAGACTATGCCCCTCTGAAATGGATGTGTGACAACCGGGAAAAGAACAAACGGGTGAGAAGATGGTTCCTGGCGCTAGAGCCTTTCAACATCACAGTTGAGCATGGGGTGGGAAAGCTACAAAATAATGCAGATGCCCTTTCCCGGGTCCACTGTATATTTGGGACAATAGCTCAACCCCAGGGGCTTGAGCAGAGGGGGGGTATGTGACGTTATGCGAGGCGCAGTAGTGGACGGACTCTATCTGTCGTCCCGCATATGTTCATTTTGAGTGGACTAAGATGAAATCCGGTCCGGGTGTTGCTAGCCACCTTGGCAGGCTTGGTTCTGGACCAGATTTTGTGAGTCTTGAGTCCACTCGCAAGTGTAGTTAAATAACCAGGAAGAGAGCACAAAGGAGCTCTGGCCTGGGACTTAATATTACTACACTGAGAGAGCTAAACCTTGGGGGTTGGTTACTCTAAGGACTCAAAAAGAAAAGGTTTGCATTTGTTTTGTTTGGAGGTGTCTGGGATGAGTCCGACACCGTATAGAGAGGTATCCTGCTCTGTTTAGTTTAGCACAGGATGGCTAGGAGTTGTTTTTGCTATTTTATTGTTTTATGACTTGCAACCTTTATCAATAAAACTGGCAACCCGCCAGACTTAAGAAAGTTTGCTTGCAAGCTGCCTTTTTCCCAGGAAAGGTGATCCCCACAAGCTACTCTCCTACAGCCTGTATGAGTCAGGGAGGTGGGGATCTCTACCTGGCTTTAGGAGTACAATAATTATTTATTACCTGTTCATAGAGGCAGGTAAGACCCCAGTATGAAATGCCTCATTACATACCTTTAACAGGACAGGTAAAAGCTTATCAGAATACCTCTTGTAGGCCTCAGACAGGAGGTCATCCGCCCCTGGAGATTTATTGTTATGAGATTGTGCCAAAGCAAATTCTTTCTCCATCAGTGGGGCATTCAGCAGATCCGCATCTGAGCCTGACAAACGGCAGTACACAATCATCAAGAAAATTCTCATTTGCCACCTTAGAGAGCTGTACCTTAGATGAATATGAATCAATATAGAATGTGCGGAAAGTCCTGATAATGTCAGAGGTCTGGTGATGAAGGGTGCCTAGGCCATCAGATATAGATGGGATAATAGAGGAAGGCTGCTGGGCCCTCGCCAACATAGCTAGCATGTGCATGTTTTCTCCCCCTCCTCAAAATGACTCTGCTACAGGAAAAAATTATTTATTCTCTGCCAACTGTAAGGCTAACTGTCTGAACGTGGATTGGGCCTCCAGCCATGCCCATTTTGTATTGTCTTTGGGGTTATTAATATAGATATCCTCGGCTCGCCCAACTTCCCTACAGATTAACATTTCCCAGGCTTTAGTGTCTGACTTGATACGTGAGACAAGTCTAATAAACTGACCTCTTAAATAGGCCTTAGTCGCATCCCATACAATACCCAACCATGCATAGTCTAAATTTGAGCGTAGGAAGCTATCTATCATATCATGTATGGGATCTGGGAAAAGTGACAGCCAGGAAGGATTTAGCTTCCATATAACATGTCTAGGGGAAGTGAACAGCTGCACTTGTATCCAAAATGCAGAGTGATATGTCTATTTTCATTTTCAGTTTGATGCTACCAATAATGGGAGCAAGGCTGCATTTTCCAGGCCCAAATCTATTCTGGATAACCCTCCAGGAGTAGCTGAGTAACATGAGAATCGTTTAATATTTGGGTGATTAGCCCTCCACACATTCATCAATCCGAGCTCCTCAAGCAAGCAAGCAAAAGGAGTGGATCCTCTTGTTATAGTGGGGGCATGAGATGGGGCTGGAAATTTGTCCCATGCAGGGTCTAAGTAATTGTTAAAATCACCTACCGCTAAGAGCGGAAAGTCTGGGCCATAAAGCTCGCCACAGGGTAGAAAGTTATATCCAGCCAAAGTATACCACCTGAAAGTGTCAGTCTCCATCTAGGTTCATATATAAAGAAGATATGCACGGTGCAACACCATATCAGGGGCACAGTAGTAGGGGTCATTTGTAAACAGTTTGGTAGGTATGGTTTCATAGACAAGGCACATGTAAAAGTTTGGTAGGTCCAGTGATGAAGGTATGTATGAGGGAAATACAAAACAACGAAGGCCAACAGGACCCCCAACCATAGTAGTTCAGTATCAGCCTGGCCATATGGGGTCTCCATATGTGTGGAAACAGCGGAAACTCTAAGTAGTATTTGAGTTTCTCAGCAGCGGTAATTGTGGTAAATACCGCAATGTAGTTGGAACTAATGTCTTTTGCAACCCTCCTTGGTTAGCAGAACATAAACAGGAGGATAGTGACAAACCCGTGGCACTTGAGTAGCATAGAACAATAGGCATTCACATTCAGGTGGCTGCAGGACGTTGCGACATGGCTGCAGGCAGAGCTCCTTCCTCCCGGTCCAGCCACTGCATAGCAGAAGAAGGGTGATCAAAGAAATGTACCTCTTCCAGCACCACCACACAGTCGGTCAGGATACAGTATAGCATATTGGAGGTTTAGATCCCGAAGCCTCTTCTTGACCTCAATAAATTTGGTATGTTGCTTTTGCAGCTCTGCTGAAAAGTCCAGAAATAAGGACACTTTAGAGGTATTTATAACCAGGGCTCCGCCCATGGTTCTGGCTTTGGAGAGTATGGCATGTCTGTCTTTGTAATTCAGTAATTTGAACAAGAATGGGCGCGGGTGATTTCCCAGCGGTAGATGGCATGCTGGAACTCTGTGTGCCCTCTCCACTGCAAACATATAGTACATGAAAAAGCATCCTTGCCAAAGATAGAGAGGAGCCACTGCTCAATAAAGGCCAGTGGGTTCTTGCCTTCAGCCCACTTAGGGATGCCCAGGGCGCACACATTGTTGTATCCCATTCTGTTTTCGAAGTCATCAAGGCGGGCTGCATACTGGGCCGCAAGATGGCTGTTATACTTAACATCTCTTTGCATGGGCGCCATGTCATTCTCTAGTGTGCTTACATGCCAATCTAAAGCTGATGTGTGTTCTCGCAACTTCTGCATATCCTGCCTCACAAATGAGATTTGTGCCTTGACACAAGTTCATCTGTAGGGGCAGTAATGGATAGATTACAAGAGGTAACAGCAGAAAGTATGTCCCTTAGAGTAGGCTCCTATTCCTCCGTACGTACTGAGGATGTAGAGTGCATGGCAAAAATGTCATACTCCAGTGGAGCTGTATCTTCTGCCTTGGACAGGCCCTCCGAAGCTTCCCCCAAGGCTGGAGGAGGCAATGTATGGTCTTTGGGAGCCATCCGGGCAAAGAGTTTCTGGGCAGCCTCTTTAGATTTCTCTTTGGAAGAACGCTGTGGCAGGGTGCCATCTTGGTCCAGGTCCTCCACGAGAATTTGCATGTCTTTGAGCCTCTTAGACATGGCGAAGATGAAAGAAAGTTAGCTAGAATGATAGCCCAGGAATATTGGGAGCTGGCGGTAAATTTCTGGAGCCTTTCGGAATGTGGATAGCAGGTGTCCTCAGGGTAATTGCACGGAGTCTCGGCAGAGATGAGAGAGAATTTGTCTGACTATATCCACTGCTCAACCACACCCCACACACATGAACTTTAATGGCATCCCAGTCTTAGTCCGTAGGGTTCAATATTGAGTTGGCCCACACTTTGCAGCTATAACAACTTCAACTCTTTTGGGAAGGCTGTCCACAAGGTTTAAGAATGTGTCTATGAGAATGTTTGACCATTCTTTCAGAGGCGCATTTTTGAGGGCAGGTGCTGATGTTGGACGAGAAGGCCTGGCTCACAGTCTCCACTCTAATTCATCCCACAGGTGTTCTATCGGGTTGAAGCCAGGCCTTCTCGTCCAACATCAGTGCTTGACCTCACAATTGCGCTTCTGGAAGAATGATCAAACATCCCCAAAGACACACTCCTAAACCTTGTGGACCGCCTTTGCAGAAGAGTTGAATATGTCATAGCTGCAAAGGATGGACCAACTTAATATTGAACCCTAAGGACTTAGACTGGGATGGCAATAATGTTCATGTGCATGTAAAGGCGGGTGTCCTAATACTTTTGGTAATCCTTGTGCCCACAAAATAACCCTTAAAGTATAACTAAAGACAAAACTTTTTTTTAGTTTTGGATTTTTTTATTTTTTCCTGACAAAACACTTTATCGCTGCTAAATTACAGGTGGGCTTTACAACCTTACAACAAATTAAAGGAGGATTTCAGCCACCTAGATCAACAATGGCGGTCTCAACATTTTAATAAATGATACAAGAAATAAATCTTTGTGTATACAAGGAAGGGACACATGAACTTTGCACTCGACTTTCTATTGTGTGATACATCTAATAAAGTCCTATTCAAACAAAAACAGCAGAGCTGACAAAACACTCTTAGACAAAAGTTTATATGTTACAGAGCTGGAACAATTAAAAATCATGATGTCATCGCCCTTCCTCCTCTGCTCTTTGCTTACACTCGAATTGTGACTGCTCAATATTTTAAAAATGGCTGTACCCTATATACCTTTTTACGACGATTCACCATGGAATCCGTGTCCTGCCACCCCCCACGTCCATCAAGCGTCAAATTCTCATCGCACATTCTTGAAAGTGAAACCAAGGGCTATCGGGGTAAGTGTCTGTAAACTGGTTTAAAAGGAAGTGGTTTCTGAAGATCATGTTCAAAAGGTAGAATGGATAGAATGATACAGAAATTTGCAGGACTTTTGTGTTTTTGTATATGGCTGACTTTATTGTAAGGATTTGCATTATTGTATTTATGCATAGTTTTTGGGAAATTGCAGTCAGGAATACAGTAGACAAAATAAATAAATTCAGTAGCAATCTGCAATAAGCAGATTATGACCCACTGTGTAGTGAGTTCTTGAAAGTTTTAAATATATATGTGACAGTCCCAAGGGTAGCCACGACACTCTATGTTTGAAGTAAATGCCCAGGTGCACATCCATCTTAAGATGGGCTGAGCTTCATCGAATCGTTGACAATAAAAACACTACTTCTTTAAATCTTCCTCCTTTGCAAGACCTAAGTGCCTCTAAACCAGTTTTGTATGTATATATATATTGAGAATCTCACAAAAGTGAGTACACCCCTCACATTTTTGTAAATATTTTATTATATACTTTCATGTGACAACACTGAAGAAATGACACTTTGCTACAATGTAAAGTAGTGAGTGTACAGCTTGTATAACAGTGTAAATTTGCTGTCCCCTAAAAATAACTCAACACACAGCCATTAATATCTAAACCACTACAAAAGTAGGTACACCCCTAAGGGAAAATGTCCAAATTGGGCCCAATTAGCGATTTTCCCTCCCAATGTCATGTGACTTGTTAGTGTTACAAGGTCTCAGGTGTGAATGGGCTGCAGGTGTGTTAAATTTGGTGTAATCACTCTCTCATAGTGGTCACTGGAAGTTCAACATGGCACCTCATGGCAAAGAACTCTCTGAGAGACAAAAAAAAAGAATTGTTGCTCTACATAAAGATGGCCTAGGCTATAAAAAGATTGCCAAAACCCCAAAACTGAGCTGCAGCACGGTGGCCAAGTGCATACAGTGGTTTAACAGGACAGGTTCCACTCAGAACAGGCCTCGCCATTGTCGACCAAAGAAGTTGAGTGCACGTGCTCAGCGCCATATCCAGAGGTTGTCTTTGGGAAATAGATGTATGAGTGCTGCCAGCATTGCTGCAGAGGTTAAAGGGGTGTGGGGTCAGCCTGTCAGTGCTCAGACCATACGCCGCACGCTGCATCAAATTGGTCTGCATGGCTGTTGTCCCAGAAGGAAGCCTCTTCTAAAGATGGTGTACAAGAAAACCCACAGTTTGCTGAAGACAAGCAGACTAAGGACATGGATTACTGGAACCATGTCCTATGGTCTGATGAGACCAAGATAAACTTATTTGGCTCAGATTGTGTCAATCATGTGTGGCAGCAACCAGCAACTAGCCTATTATGCTTTTACATTGCTGGATAATTCTGAGCAACGAAGAGTAGGGATGAGCCGAACACCCCCCGGTTTGGTTCGCACCAGAACATGCGAACAGACAAAAAGTTCAGGGCGAACATCCGAACACCATTAAAGTCTATGGGATGCGAACATGAAAAATCAAAATGCTCATTTTAAAGGCTTGTATGTAATGTTATTGCCCTAAAAAGTGTATGGGGACCCGGGTCCTGCCCTAGGGGACATGTATCAATAAAAAAAAGTTTTTAAAATCGATTGTTTTTTCAGGAGCAGTGATTTCAATAATGCTTAAAGTGAAACAAAAATGAAAAATTACTTAAAATATTGTGCCTGGGGGGTGTCCTTAGTCTGTGTGTAAAAGGGCGCATCTCTGTGAGGTGTAGAACATAGCCAGAGCAAAATGACATTTCCATAGGAAAAAGTGTCATTTAAAATCGCGGCTGTAATGTATTGGCGGTTCCCGGCAATATACAAAAAAAATCGCTGGAAAAAAGTGCGTGGGGTCCCCCCCCAAGTTCAAACCAGGCTCTTCGGGTCTGGTTTGGATATTAAGGGGAACCCCACACCAAATTTAAAGACAAATTGAAGTGGGGTACCCCTAAAATCCAAACCAGACCCTTATCCGAGCATGCAGCCCTGGCCGGTTAGGATGGGGGGGGCGAGTGAGGGCACCCCCCCTCCTGAACCGTACCAGCCTACATGCCCTCAACATGGGGAAATAGGATGGGTGCTTTGGGGGAGCTCTGCCCCCCCCCACCTCAAAGCACCTTGTCCCCATGTCGATGGGGACAAGAGCCTCTTCCCCACAAGCCTGGCCGGTGCTTGTGGGGGTCTGCCGGCAGGGGGCTTATCGGAATCTGGAAGCCCCCTTTAATAAGGGGGCCCCCAGATCCCGAGCCCATGTGAACAGGTTTGGGGTACATTATATTCCTACCCGTTCACCAAAAAAGGAGTGTAGTGTAAAAAAAAAAACATTCGTTTTTGACAAGTCCTTTATTTTGTATTATAGCTCTTTTCTTCTTTCTTCCTCCATCTTCTCCTGGCCCGCTCCTTCTTCTGGTCTTCTTCTTCTTTTAGTCTTCTTGCTTCCTCTCTTTGTCTTTTATCTTCAATCTTCATCTTCTTTCCACGCCACCGCGCTCTCCGCTGCTGCAGTCCGGCCCCTGCGCGTCTCCCCGAATGGGCGGTC
>BLSH010391666.1:235561-249477 GCA_018402905.1 Glandirana rugosa
CATTCATGGTTCCCTCAATGAACTGTAGCTCCCCAGTGCTGGAAGCACTCATGCAACCCCAGACCATGACACTCCCACCACCATGCCTGACGGTAGGCAAGACACACTTGTCTTTGTACTCCTCACCTGGTTGCCACCACACATGCTTGACACCATCTGAACCAAATAAGTTTATCTTGGTCTCATCAGACCACAGGACACGTTTCCAGTAATCCATGTCCTTAGTCTGTTTGTCTTCAGCAAACTGTTTGCAGACTTTCTTGTGCATCATCTTTAGAAGAGGCTTCCTTCTGGTACGACAGCCATGCAGACCAATTTGATGCAGTGTGCTGCGTACGGTCTGAGCACTGACAGGCTGACCCTTCACCCCTTCAACCTCTGCAGCAATGCAGGCAGCACTCATACGTCTATTTCACAAAGACAACCTCTGGATATGACGATGAGCATGTGCACTCAACTTTTTTGGTCAACCATGGCAAAGCCTGTTCTGAGTGGAACCTGTCCTGTTAAACTGCTGTGTGGTCTTGGCCATCGTGCTGCAGCTAAGTTTCAGGGTCTTGCCAATCCTCTTATAGCCTAGGCCGTCTTTATGTAGAGCAACAATTCTTTTTTTTAGATTCTCAGAGAGTTCTTTGCCATGAGGTGCCATGTTGAACTTTGACCAGTATGAGAGAGTGAGAGCTAATAACACCAAATTTAACACACCTGCTCCCCATTCACACCTGAGACCTTGTAACACTAACAAGTCACATGACACCGGGGAGGGAAAATGGCTAATTGGACCCAATTTGGACATTTTCACTTAGTGGTGTACTCACTTTTGCTGCCAGCGGTTTAGACATTAATGGCTGTGTGTTGAGTTATTTTGAGGGAACAGCAAATTTACACTGTCATACAAGCTGTACACTCACTACTTTACATTGTAGCAAAGTGTCATTTCTTCAGTGTTGTCACATGAAAAGATATAATAAAATATTTACAAAAAAATGAGGGGTATACTCACTTTTGTGAGATATTGTATATAACATTTTCAGAGCCCTATATTTCTACTCATTTCCCTCCTCTTGACCCCTATGGTGGGGTAACTACCATATCTTCCCTGCCTAATATGATACCAGAGGGTCCACAATACTACTTCACTTCTAAGTGGAGTAAAGCTCTTCTTAGGGTGTATGTGGATGCATATATTTACTCATTCGCATCACCCATCTTGGCATCATATGAATCTGTTAATCTGACTATCTGATACTCTATCTCTTCCTTGGGGTAATTTTCCTAAATTTTAATCAACATTGTAGTAATCTTTTGTACATCACATTTAGCACACCTGAAAAACAAATAAGTAAACAATCCTATAACAATAATTCCTATGAGGACAAAAAGAATTTGTTGAATCCATGAAAATTTACCATTTCTAAACAAAGTGTATTTTTGGCTTTTGTCATATTTTCTATCATAATGTCACATTGTATACCTTTTGTTGCTGCTGAAGAAAGAGACATTCCCAGGGGCCTTAGGTTATATTTAGCATAAAATGTATTTTCACAGCAATAGAACATTTGTAGTATTTATAGACATTTTGATATTTGCACAGTTTTGTATTGCTTAAAATCAGAGTGGAGGTAAATGGGTTTAATGTCTAGGGCCTAACTAACGCCAATTTCTGGCTTGGCCCGTAAGATACAGCTTTCCGTGTAGTTAAATTAATGGGAATAGGTGCCAGGTGTATGCCTTTTGAACTATCTGGCCTTTGTGAACAGATCCAGCAATTACTCAAGTTACAACTTATGCCCCCCATCATATATAATTTGTACAGGTGTTTTTCCTCTATAGCCTTGACCGCTAAGATCAAGCTAAGGCATAACAGTAGTTTACTCATCTTTTGAAATTGGCTGTACTTTCTTGCAATGGCTGGCATGTATCCATGTCCCTTTACAGCTGTGGCAGTTGTCAGGAGCACTTGGTAGGGTCCTTCAAACTTTGCTCCCAAAGGCACTTTCATGTATTCTTTCACTAGGACCCAATCATCTGGTTGTAAATTATGTTTCAGTCACTTGATCTGGATCTGGAATTGAATGAAAAACAAACTTGTGCATCGCAGTTAGTTGCTTATATTAGACAATTACTGTCACGCTCCTGGTGGCGGAGTCTGTCTTATGCAGGGAACAACCGCTCTTGTGCACCTCATTCTTGGGCCCCTGGTAGTGTAGACAGGAGACCAAGAGTGCAGGATGGCACGGGGGCTGGAAAGTCTCTGATGGTGATGTAAGAAGTTCCGGGTGGGCTTGTGCAGACGGGAAGGGATGTGGTTCAGGCTGGGTCGGCAACTGGCGGGCGGTGCTGTACCAAGGATCAGGCAAGCAGGTAGTCAAAGTCCAAGCAAGGGTCGTAATCAGGCGGGCAGCAGAGGTACCAGAGATCAGACAGAAGAGTGGTGATGGGTAGCCGGGGTTGGTGCAGGCAGATAACAAGCAGGTCAGACAAGCCGGGTCTTCAGGTAACTGGATCAGAACAAACGGGAACAGAGCTGAGGCTCACAGGTACACTACACACTGTAGAACAGACAGCAGGCTGCTGGGTGCTGTCCACTTAAATAGGCTTGTTTGGCACCAACGGCGTGCACGGCCATTTTCCTAACATTGCCCCCCCCAGGGGGATGCCTTGCCGGGTGCTAACTTCCTGGTGGTTTCTTCTGAAAACTTGAATTAGTTCCGCTGCATGAATGTTTTCTTCTGGCTCCCAGGAATTCTCTTTGGGTCCATACACTTTCCATTTTAGCAAGTACTGAGTGGACCCAGCCCTCCTTCGACTATCCAGGATGGCTTCCACTTCGAACTCCTCCTCTCCATTTACCAGGACCAGTTCAGGTGGACCTGCCTTCTGTCCTGGGAAGGGGTCTGGGACAGTGGGTTTCAACAACGAAGTATGAAAGACTGGGTGGATCCGTAAAGAAGGGGGAAGATCCAGTTCAAATGCCACCCTATTGATCTTCCTCTTGATTGGGAATGGCCCAATGAATCTGGGTCCCAGCTTTCTTGAAGGGCAAGTTAACTTGAGGTTTCTGGTTGACAACCAGACGCGGTTGCCTGGCTGGAGATCTAACTCCCCTGCCTTCTCTTGTCAAAGGCCTCCTTGTTCCGTTCCTGGGTCTTAGACAGAGTGTCCTGCAGGAGCTTGTTGTTGGACTGTAAAAAACTTGTGACATCCTGTGCCGCAGAGACTGGGCTTTCAGAATTCAGCTCAGGAAGGAACGTGGGATGGAATCCATAGTTGGCCCAGAATGGGGACTGCTTGGTGGCCGAGTGGAAGGTATTATTGTAGGCAAACTCGGCCAATGGTAACAGTGCAACCCAGTCATTCTGAGAGAACAAAGAAAAGCAACGCAGGTACTGTCCCAGGGTCTGATTCGTTCTCTCTGCCTGGCCGTTGGTCTGGGGGTGGTAAGCGGATGAGAAGGAGAGCTCGATCTCCAGTGCTGCACACAGGGCCTTCCAGAATCTGGAGGTAAACTGGACCCCCTGATTGGATAAAATATTATTGAGAACTCTGTGAAGTCAGACTATTTCCTTGATAAAGGTGTTAGCCGCCTCGGCAGCTGTGGGAGTACCCTTCATGGGTAGGAAGTGTGCCATCTTTGTCATGCGGTCAACGACCACAAAGATGGTGGAGTATCCTTCAGATGGGGGCAACTTCACAATGAAATCCATGGCCAGTTGCGACCATGGGCCCTCAGGCACCAGGAGCGGGTTTAGAAGGCCTCAGGCTTTGGCTTTATCCGTCTTATTCCAGGAACAGGTGGGACAAGCACTGACATATCTCTTGCAATCCTCCATAGCACTTGGCCACCAGAAGGACTGGGAGAGCAGTTCAGCTGTTTTGCGAGCCCTGAAATGTCCGGCCAATTTATGGTCATGACAGAGACCTAGGGCCCTGAGGCGTAAGCTTGTTGGGACAAACACCTTGTGACCAAACCACCATAGGCCTTTTTTAGCTGTTAGTCTGGAGTCACAGGGATTGGAGGAGCCTGCTAGGTCCCGTCGTATTTGAGATAGCACGTCTTCTTGGGTAAGCAGGAAGTTTCTTGCCGGAAGTATGGTGTCAGGTGGAGCGATGTCTCCTGACTCGGAGAACATCCGGGAAAGAGCGTTGGGCTTTACGTTTTTTGACCCCGGTCGGTAAGTCAGGTGGAACTGGGACCCGGAGAAAAAGAGTGCCCAGCGGGCCTGTCGGGGTCTCAGTCTCTTGGCCATTCTTAGGTACTCCAGGTTCTTGTGGTCCATGTAAATGAGGATGGGGTGTGTGGCCCCCTCAAGTAGGTACTGCCATTCTTATAGGGCTGACTTGATGGCCAGTAGCTCCCTATCCCCCATGTCGTATTTCTTTTCAGGTGCGGACAGCTTGCGGGAAAAGAAGGCTACTGGGTGGAGCAAGGCCTTGGTACCTTGACGCTGGGAGAGAATGGCCCCTACTGTGGTTTCTGAAGCGTCCACCTCTAGGACGTAAGGGAGAGCTGGGTCCGGATGCTTCAGGATGGGTGCAGACGTAAACAGAGACTTGAGTTTCTGGAAGGCAGCTTGGGCTTCGGTGGACCAACGGAACCGAGAGTTCTGCTTGGTCAGTTGGGTGATTGGAGTAACTATGGCTGAGAAGCCCTTAATGAATTTTCTATAGAAATTTGCGAAGCCCACGAACCGTTGGACCCCTTTTCTGTCTGTTTGTGCCGGCCAGTCCAGGATAGTGGGTATCTTTTTGAGGATCCATATGGATACCCGTGACAGAGATGATCAGCCCGAGGAAGTGGATGCTGGGCTGCTCAAAAGCACATTTCTCTGCCTTGGCATACAAGCCGTGTTGCCGGAGCCGACCCAAGACTTTGGCGACATGCTTGCGGTGCTCTTCAAGGGAAGAGGAGAAGATTAAAATGTCATCTAAGTAAATGATAACAAAGACATCCAAAAAGTCCCAAAACACATTGTTTACAAAATGTTGGAAAGTCGTGGGACCGTTACATAGTTGCATAACTAGATACTCATAATGCCCAAAGCGGGTGCAGAATGCGGTCTTCCATTCATCTCCTTCCCTGATGCGGATGAGATTATACGCTCCCCAAAGGTCAAGTTTGGTAAAGATGGTTGTCGCACCCAACCTCTGAAACAACTCTGGGACCAAGGGCAGAGGATACCAGTTCTTACTGGTAATCCGGTTGAGTTTCCGGTAGTCTATGCACTGCCTTAGTGAATGGTCTTTTTTCTCGACAAAAAAAATGCCAGCCCCCGCATGAAACATAGAAGGTCAGATGAACCCTTTTTCCAAATTATCGTCTAGGTAGGCCTTTAGGGCCACTAATTCAGGTTCCGAGAGAGGGTAGATCCTTTCCGAAAGGCACTTCAGCCCCCGGCAAAAGTTCTATTGGGCAGTCGTAGGGTCTGTAAGGAGGTAGTTTGTCAGCCCCTTTCTTGCTAAAGATATCTAGGAATTGATGATAATCAGATGGAAGCAAATAAACGGGTGTCCGATTCAGCATCGGAGTCCAGGCAAAGTAATGGGGGCACTGCTTCTCCTTCAGGTTTTAAGCAATGCTGCCGGCAATAAGAGGACCTGAACTAGATGGCCCCTGTGGACCAATCAATACTGGGGCTGTGAGCCTGAAGCCAGGGCAGACCCAAGATGATGGGGAAGAGGGGAGAAACAATGGTGTCTAGCTGTAAGAGTTCCTGATGGCCCTCCGATGTCATGGAAGGAAGAGGGGCAGTCTCATGGGTCACAGTTCCAGATTTAATGTGAGACTCATCTGCTAGTCGGATGACCATCTTGTGGGGCTTCAGTTGTAGCGGGATGCAGTGCAGTGCAGCGAAGTCCTGGCCTATGAAGCAACTGCACGCTCCGGAGTCAATGATGGCTGGGACTCTGATATTCCCTCCGGGAAGCTGCAGAGAAAGGAGAAGAGTAATGTGAGACGTTTGACTGTGGGCTGGGTGTGCCACTCTGGAAAGCCGGAGAACACTTACCACGCTTAGCGGGGCACGCTCTGACCACGTGACCAGGTTCGCCACAGTATAGACACAGATTCTGGGAGAAGTGTCGTTGCCTTTCCTCGGAGGTAAGTGATGGGCGTAGGAGCCCGATCTGCATGGACTCAAAGGAGTCCTGGGGAGAGGAGGAGGTCACCTGGCCGAGAAGAGCTGGACTCGGGTAACTGGGGACCCGTGGAATCATCCAGGTGGGGCGCAGCTGCCCTGATGATCTTTCGGCGCAGCGTTCTCTGAGACGCTGATCAATTGAGATGGCCAGGTTAATAAGTGCATCCAAGGTCTGGGGCACCCCTACTCATGCCAGCTCGTCCTTTAGGGGTTCGGATAATCCCATCCGAAATTGGAAGCACAGGACGGCACTGTTCCATGCTGTGTCTGCGCTCCAGCGCCAAAATTCTGTGACAATCTTTCATGGGGCGGCGACCCTGCTGGAGTGTATGCAGGGCGGCCCCAGCTGTAGCTGCCTGGTGGGGGTCCTCATAAAGTTGTGCCATGGCTTGGAAGAATAAGGCCAAAGTGGAGACTTCCGGAGCTCTCTGCTCCCATAGCTGATGGGCCAATGACTGGGGTTCGTCCTGCAGCAAGGAGATAACGAGCCCCACCTTAGTGGCCTCAAGGGAGAAGGTGCATGGCTGGAGACTGAAGTAGAGCACACACACATTATGAAAGGCCCAGAACTTGTGTCGATCCCCTGAAAACTTGTCAGGCAGCGGGACCTTGGGTTCCGAAGGCAGGGCCACGATGGTGCGAGCTGCGGATGGACCAGCTCCAGAGGCTGAAGGAGCTGAGAGCTCTTGTACCCGTTCCTCCAACCGGGTATAGCCCTCTTGCAGGTTCTTTACTGCCTGTGTGAGACCAGCAAGGTGAGCACACAGATCGTCCATAGGAGAGTGGGTCCCCTGCGCAGACTCGGTCATGGCTGTCCGTTTCTGTCACACTCCTGGTGGCGGAGTCTGCCTTATGCAGGGAACAACCGCTCTTGCGCACCTGATACTCGGGCCCCTGGTAGTAGAGACAGGATGGCACGAGGGCTGGAAAGTCTCTGATGGTGATGTGAGAAGTTTCGGGTGGGCTCGTGCAGACAGGAAGGGATGTGGTTCAGGCTGGGTCGGCAACTGGCGGGTGGTGCGGTACCAAGGATCAGGCAAACGGGTAGTCAAAGTCCAAGCAAGGGTCGTAATCAGGCGGGCAGCAGAGGTACCAGGGATCAGACAGAAGAGTGGTTGTGGGTAGCCTGGGTTGGTGCAGGCAGATAACAAGCAGGTCAGGCAAGCCGGGTCTTCAGGTAACTGGTTTCGAACAAACGGGAATACGGCTGAGGCTCACAGGTACACTACACGCTGTAGAACGGACAGCACTGGCTGCTGGGTGCTGTCCACTTAAATAGGCTCGTTTGGCACCAACGGCGCACACGGGTGTGCGCAAACACACACAGAGCGCCCAAACAGTCAGAAACTGGCATTTTCCTAACAAATACATAAGAAAAACCAAAATCATTACACATTACAAAAGTCTGATGTGGACAAACACAACACTATCTTAGGTGGACCCCAGAAACAAAATCTCATAAGGGCACAAGTTCTCTGTCCTATAAGTAGGGGTAGTCCTGATGCTGTAAAGAAGCAGAGGCAACAGCTCTGGCCACTGTTTCTCTACTGATTGAACTTTCCTCCCTTCCCTGCATTAGTTTAGCTAGCCTATTTTTAATAATCTCATTGCATTTTTCTACCTTCCCTGAACTGAGGATGATCAAGGGTATGGAAGGCCTGCTCAATTCTCAAATCCTTACATATAATTTGCCCAGTGAAATGTGTTTCTCAGTTGCTCTCAATGGTTTCAGGGACTCCGAAATGACATACTATTTCGGAAAGGAGCTTCCTTGCTGCTGTCTTGACATTTGCTTTAGTCACTGGCCAGGCCTCTACCCAGTGCGAAAACATGTCTATGCACACCAAAACATATTGGTATTGGCCTGACTTGGGCAATTGAATGTAATCAATCTGAAGTCTTTGCAAAGGGAAAAGTGGCCTGGCCAAATGTCTCTGTGTTACTCTGGTTGGTTTTCCTGGATCATTTTTAGGACAAATGATGCATCCTTCAACAAAGTCTTGACATGCATTTCTGGAGTATCGAATTAACAATCCAGCCTTGTTTATGTTTCTCTCCATGACCTGGGCCATGGGCTAGTTGCATGATCATCTTCTCCGTTTGAGGTGGGGCACATATTCCATTTTCCTTGCACAAGAGTCCATCTTGGTCTTTCTTTACTCCGTCCCTTTCCATGATTTCATACCAATCATCAGGTGTAGATCCTTGCAATATCTTTATCAGTTCTTTCGCTCTGTATTTGTTCTCTTCTCTCCTCCAACCTTTTACAGGCTTCTTCTTCCTTTGCAAATCAGTAACTTGGGTCATGATGGCTTCCAATGGCATTTCAGCGGTCTTTCTGGCATCAGCCAGCTGGTTTCCTTTTTCTTCCATGGTTTGTCCTCCAGTATGTGCCTTTACCTTCAGGATGGCTACTTCCTTTGGGATGGTGACTGCTTCAAAAAGTTCTTGAAAATATTTCCAGTTTTGAATTGGTTCTCCTGCAGCAGTTGTGAATCTTCTGTTCTTCCATATGGATCCATAACCATGGACTACTTTGAGAGCATATCTCCTATCAGTGTAGATATTGGCTGGTTGATCCTTTGTGGCCTCACAGACTCTGATGAGTATTACCACTTTGGCAACCTGCGCTGAAAGTGGTGAAGAGAGTAGTTGGGTCTCAATCATTTCCTCCAATGTTGTCCTCGCATATGCCGTTCTTGGGACTCCATCTTTGTCCAGGTTGAACTGTCTACAAACAGGATCAGATCAGGATTTTCAAGAGGAGTATCCTGTACTGGGGAGATTTGCTGCATTTCTTCTTCCATAAGTTTTAGGCAGATGTGGTCACCCTCCTCTTCGAGGTCTTCTCTCTCTGGGAGACGGCTGGCAGGATTAATTGTAGTACATCTTTTCACTTCTATTTCTCCTGATTGAAGCAGGATTGATTTATACTTGCTCAGCCTTGCTGACAAGTGTTTGGTCCTTGCTCTTTTTTAAGATTTCATTTGCTGCATGTTGTGTAAACTGTTAGGGGCTGGTTTATCCTTATAATGGCAACATTCTTAACTAGTAGTGCAGCCGCTGCAACTGTTTTTACATATGTTGGTGTTCTTTGGAGGATTGGATCCAGTTGTACACTTTTACACCGTGTGTGTTCTGGTCAGGCAATTTGAGAGAAGGCGTGACCTGGATATCAACTTTCAACTGATTGAAGACACACTCTTGTCCATTCAAAGGGTGTGGTTTGGGTGATACACAAGAGCTTCAAATTGGTGTTAGCATTGGTTATCCACTGTCTCGCATATAGCACCATTCCTATGAATTCTCTGAACTGTTTGTGATTTTTCAGCTGAAGCATATTTGTTATTGTCCGTTTTCTTTCAATGTCAATGTGTTTAGTTCTAGGGTCTGGACAGTGATGAAGGAATTTCACATGAGGTCTGCACCATTGTATATTTTTCTTTGACACTTTGCAATTCTGTTCCCTGAGATATTTCAACAGAGAGAGAATCTTGTTCACAATATTCATTTGTGTCTGTACCTCTTGGCAAGATGCTTAATTTTACTACGATATAAACATTTCTGGTTTCTCTTTGAAAGTCAGCTTGGCCATCTTCAGCCACAAAAGCATTCTGCTTTAAAGTAATTTAAAACATCCTCATTTTTTTTGAAGCCTCCATTAAAGCATTCTCTGTTCCTCTCTGATTTTTCTGTCAGTAAATCACTTGTGAAGATAACATACTTATTTCCTCTTCAAAAAACAAAGCAAGAAAAACTTGCTTTTCCACCAATATCCTTTTAGTTAGTTAATTCCTGGACAGAGACTTTCTTCTTATACAATTCACCTTGCAAGCTCTAAATTCCAGACTCTTGAGAAGTAAGCTGCTTCATCAATCTATTCTTCTCCACTTTCATGTTTCCTATCTGCTTCTTTAAATCATCAATAACCTTCTCATTTTTGTCTAACTACTGCTTTGCACAGTTCCTTTAATATTCTGACACACTGAGATACTAAAATCAACCAGGTCATTCTCACTTTCTAAACATTAGAAAACATAATTTAAATAATTATAATAATCATAGCTACCTTTTTAGGGATTAAAAAGGATTTCAACCACAATCAGCTTTTTATCTCTTTGTTTAAAATTATCCTAGAGTTATATCTAGAGTTATAGAGTTATAGCGTTATATTAGAGTTAGTTGTACCTGAACTCACAATACTTTCAATTAGGATTTTATTTCTACAACAGCCCCATAATTAAACAATTTAAACTTTACCCAACAAAGTTTTCACATCACCTACTTTTTTTTTTACATTACTCACACTTAGATATTAAAAACTCATACAGGAATTTGAAGGGAGGGGCACCTCGCTCCTTACACAGAGACGCAAGGGGAGGAGGGGAGGAATCTGCTGATAGGGGCAGACTTCTCTCTCATTGGATCCCAAATGATCACATAGGATGACCCTCAAACATTAGTATTTTACAAATCATCCATCCATACTTTACATACTACATCCATACATTATCTTTCTACTTCAACCATTTCTTAAACATTTAGATAACACTTGTATTGCCCCGTCTAATTCAGGCTCATAACTATTTAAAGTTTCATCACGTTGTACACATTTAAAACACAAAAACCCACGTTAAGACATCGTTAGCTCCTTCTGCTGGTATTGGATCTGATCTAATTTTTGTACACCCTATAATGGTCTTGGTGTCATTTCTTAACCACTGGACATTTCTGTCTGTCATTTCTGTCAAAGGACTGCTTGAGTCACTTCTACTTCTCCCAGCTTGAGAGGTCCATGGGAGCACCATGCTCCCAATCTAGAGTCCTCACTCGTGAGTCTCTACTTACAATTTTGGAACGTCACCCAAATTGTTTCTCCTCGTGCTACACACAGTAGCCGTTAAATGGCACTTTATTACAATTGGCCACACAGGCCTTTACACTTGCCACATAGGCATTACTCACCACACAGGCTCACACTACAGTCCTCTTGTTTGACCTTCTCACAAGTTCATAACTTTATTGACACCCCAAAACATAGAAACAAAACATCAACAATCCACCAACAATAATAATTATTATCGGCTCTATTATTTCTGCAACAGGTAAAGTAAAGGAGTTATTTGGGTCAAACTGTATAACATCATCAACATTGTACTCTAGCGTACACTCAATTTTATCTTACCATCTCATCCAAAACAAAAACTCCTTCAGCCAATGGACCTCAGACACCGATTACTAGTCGTCATGGCAGGCAGAATAAGTAAGAATACAGCTTTCTTATCGTGGCTACTGGTCTGCCTGGCAAGGTTTTCGAAATCTTTTTTCTGGCTGGGGTCCAATGGAGCTGAATCTGAGTCGCAGGCACCATTTTGTTAAATCAAATTAGAGAGTCTTAAAACAAGACCTTTCAGATGAGATTGATAAGAATATGTGCAATTTATTCCATACACTGCAGTATGAATATGCATGAGATGTGGATGTGTTTTATTATATTCTAGGGGTGACTGTAAAACTTAGTCCAATCAGTGTCCATATCTCCTATTAGCAATCAAGCAGTTAAATGGGTGGTTTTCCCATGTGACCGATAGAAAGTGAAACCATACATGGGCAGCGCCATGTCAGTTCTAGTCTAAACTGTTTTTTGATAAGAAGTCCATCTTGAAGCCAAAGGGGAGTGAGTTGGTGCTTTTTATCTCAGCAGTGAAGGCCACCCTGGCCTGGACATTTTGTGTCTGAAAGAAACAAGCAAGTGCATTATAAATTCTTAAAGTGACTGTCTCTATTTATATATATATATATATATATATATATATATATATATACAGTCAGGTCCATAAATATTGGTACATCGGCGCAATTCTAATCTTTTGGGCTCTATACACCACGACAATGGATTTGAAATGAAACAAAGAAGATGTGCTTTAACTGCAGACTTTCAGCTTTAATTTGAGGGTATTTACATCCAAATCAGGTGAACGGTGTAGGAATTACAACAGTTTGTATATGTGCCTCACACTTTTTAAGGGACCAAAAGTAATGGGACAGATTAGCAATCATAAATCAAACTTTCACTTTTTAATACTTGGTTGCAAATCCTTTGCAGTCAATTACAGCCTGAAGTCTGGAACGCATAGACATCACCAGACGCTGGCTTTCATCCCTGGTGATGCTCTGCCAGGCCTCTACTGCAACTGTCTTCAGTTCCTGCTTGTTCTTGGGGCATTTTCCCTTCAGATTTTTCTTCAGCAAGTGAAATGTATGCTCAATCGGATTCAGGTCAGGTGATTGACTTGACCATTGCATAACATTCCACTTCTTTCCCTTAAAAACCTCTTTCGCAGTATGCTTCGAGTCATTGTCCATCTGCACTGTGAAGCGCCGTCTAATGAGTTCTGAAGCATTTGGCTGAATATGAGCAGATAATATTGCCTGAAACACTTCAGAATTCATCCTGCTGCTTTTGTCAGCAGTCACATCATCAATAAATACAAGAGAACTAGTTCCATTGGCAGCCATACATGCCCACGCCATAACACTACCACCACCATGCTTCACTGATGAGGTGGTATGCTTTGGATCATGAGCAGTTCCTTTCCTTCTCCATACTCTTCTCTTCCCATCACTCTGGTACAAGTTGATCTTGGTCTCATCTGTCCATAGGATGTTGTTCCAGAACTGTGAAGGCTTTTTTAGATGTTTTTTGGCAAACTCTAATCTGGCCTTCCTGTTTTTGAGGCTCACCAATGGTTTACATTGTGGTGAACTCTCTATATTCACTCTGGTGAAGTCTTCTCTTGATTGTTGACTTTGACACACATACACCTACCTCCTGGAGAGTGTTCTTGATCTGGCCAACTTTTGTGAAGGGTGTTTTCTTCACCGGGGAAATAATTTTTCGGTCATCCACCACAGTTGTTTTCCGTGGTCTTCTGGGTCTTTTGGTGTTGCTGAGCTCATCGGTGCCTTCTTTCTTTTTAACTGGTTCCCGACCGCGCGCCGTGTTTTCACGGCGGCAGTCTGGACGCTGAGCGCGAATCGCCGTAAATAAGCAGCGATCTGTATTCAGCCACCACTGGGGAGTGTGCCCGCGGCTCGGGCGGACCCGATGTCCGCCGGCGAGCCGTGATGAGCGGCTACAGGGAAAGAATGGGGAACCGCCGATGTAAACACGGCGGTTCCCCGCAAAATCGCCATTACGCTATAACCCCGGCTGTACAGCCCGTAAAAACTGTGAAAAAACCCTGGTTACTGTAAATAAGTCGCTAGTCTTTAAATTTACAGGTGACTAATGACATATTTACAGTAACCGTCACTTCCCCAATTGGACCCCCCCCTCGATCCCCAATTGACACAAGGGACCCACACAAGAATGACACCCCCCCAACCCGATTGTACCCGTACTCTCTAGATTGACTAGGGTCACTGTCCCTAGTCATCTAGAGAGTACGGGGGTGATTTTCTCGCCCCTTGGCGGCACAAATGTAGCCGCCAAGGGGTAAGAAAGGGACATCGGCGAGTAGTGCCGAGCGGCCGCCTGTAGCCCAGGCGGGCTCGGCGCCCGTGTGAGGGGTCACCACCGACTTATGTCTAGCGACGAATAAATGCCGCTAAGCGCGAGTCGCAGGTCTGACGGCGGCACTTTTGTGCCGCGCGCCAGCCCTTGGTCAATTTTTCTTTCTTCCGTGGCTACTCGAGTCGTTGTGGTTTTCTGGGTCTTCTGGTGCCTTTTGTTGACACCACCTACTGGCTTTTTAATAAAGGGGCCACTTCTTT
>BLSH010391666.1:249487-276757 GCA_018402905.1 Glandirana rugosa
TAGCAAAAAGTAAGAAATTTGGGTTTTTTTTGCAAAATGGTCGCTCTTCTTTTGTTTATAGCGGTGATAAGAAATGATGCAGAGGCGATCAAATACCACCAAAAGAAAGCTGTATTTGTGGGAAAAAAAGGACGCAAATTTTGTTTGAGTGCAACGTCGCACGACCGCGCAATTGTCAGTTAAAGCGACACAGCGCCGAATCGCAAAAAGTGCTCTGCTCCTAAAGCTGCAAAACCTTCTGGTTGGTAAGTGGTTAAGGATGTTCCAAACAGTTGATTTGGCCACACCTAATGTTTTTCCTATCTCTCTGATGTGTTTGTTTTGTTTTGTCAGCCTAATAATGGCTTGTTTTACTGATAGTGACAGCTCTTTGGATCTCATATTGAGAGTTGACAGCAACAGATTCCAAATGCAAATAACACACTTGAAATTAACTCTGGACCTTTTATCTGCTCCTTGTAAATGGGATAATGAGGGAATAACACACACCTGGCTATGGAACAGCTGAGCAGCCAATTGTCCCATTACTTTTGGTCCCTTAAAAAGTGTGAGGCACATATACAAACTGTTGTAATTCCTACACCGTACACCTGATTTGGATGTAAATACCCTCACATTAAAGCTGAAAGTCTGCAGTTAAAGCACATCTTGTTCATTTCATTTCAAATCCATTGTGGTGGGGTATAGAGCCAAAAAGATTAGAATTGTGTTGATGTCCCAATATTTATGGACCTGACTATATATATATATATATAAAAATCAACAGTTTCATACTTTAAAGTCTCTCACTCCTCCTGTAGCACCTCCGCTGTTTTCCTGTTCCTCCTGTGTCACTTCAGGAATCGCTCTCCTTCCTGGCTGCACCCAAACCCCCAGGCCCCAAGGTCAGCCTCCCCAGACTGGGAGCGACCTCCCGGGTAGGGGCCTGCACCACAGCGCGTCTGCTACATCTCCAGACTTCCACCTGACACTACTCCTCCCAGATTGGGCTGACTCTGAGTATTTAAGGAGGCCTGCCCCCTGCCAACCCTGCTTGGGGATTGGTCAGGGCTCCTTAGAACACTCCAGATGGCTCTACCCATCTCCCAGTTCTCTGACCAGACAACCTTCTCCAGGTTTCTGGAAAGAAGTGGGAGGTTCTGGTGACCACATCTGTTAAGTCCAACCTGAGCTTCTCCTCCCAGCCCAGATAAAAAAAAACAGGCCTGCACATTACAGTCAGGCCTGACTAAATTTTCCTCTCCTAGCCAAAAATACTGCTAGAAAACGCACCTATACTATGGGGGCGCTACATCAGATCAGCCATTTGTTTATGTTAGCGTGAATGCATTAGTATGTTAGAGGGTAGCAATGGGAATGGATTTTGTCAGGGGCCGGCAGGGTTTTTTCTATTGGCGGATCGGTGAGTGTTGTTCATCATGATTGACATGGACATTGACATCGCTGGACGGCATGATTGACTGAGGACTTATGATGTAGGGCAGGGATGTAGGGCATTTTTTTAAGGACTTGTCAAAACTGTGTGTAGTGCCCCTGCCCTGGACTAGCTAAATTTTGTGCAATGGCTGAGCTGTAGCTAGCTGAGCTGCAATCTGTCTTTTAGGATTCTTGAGGCTCTCCCTAAACCTGGTGGCTGATTATTCCTGCTTGTTGTTGGAAGAGTGCTTGCAACCCCTGACATTTTTCCAAACCAGCCAATACCTGGAAGGCCAGCTCAGCAAGTATGGCTTGGGAGAAGATGAATAATTGGGAGGATCTGATCTCTCTTTCTTTCCCCTGGTACTTCCCCTGGGAGGAGGAATGTGTGCATCAGAAGCTACTAGTTGTTTTAGGACTCAACAGGTGCTATGTGCTTGGGGCTTAGGGAAAGATACCTGTTGAAACTGGGCTGGAGAAAGAGACCCTTACTGAATAATGTTACAGGGAAGCTGATCAAAACTCTGCTGCCTGAACATTGTGAGTAGTACCTGCAGCTCCAGGTATTGAAGTAAACATTAAACGCCTTGTGGAGCTACAGAAAAAATATGACTGCACTACTCTCATAGAGTTTTGAGGCTGCTGCTAAAGGGTCTAATAATGTTGGGACTTTTTTCAGGAAGCTGTCCTCAAAGTTTTCTTATGTCTTGGGTATCCTTCACCCCAAACTCTGTACCTGGTGTTTTTGGTAAAGATCTACAATAAACTGTAAGACTCCTAGAATGGAGCCTGGGTTTTTCTGTGTGATACTGGAACTTGAAATAGGATGGGCAGCCTCTGAACAGGTAAGGGGATTCCGTTTAAATTTCTAGCAGCTCCTTTGGGGGTCATCGCTGCATGTGGGGACTCATAGTCTGGGATGCTCCTAGTTTAGTTCATGCTGCCATTGCCCTTAGCAACTGATGGAAGATTATGGACTTTGATTGTGCATTATGGTTGGGAGTGTTACTAAAGACTGTTTCAGAATACTTTTTTCTGCATGTGGAGAGACTTGTTTTTTGTCAGGGGAGGAAGCCTGGTGGTGTGTGTGTTCTTAACTGCAATCAGAGAGTTAACTGGCACAGCAGGTATAGTTCAATGTTTAGCAACAGAATTAGGCAGAAGAAGGGTGGAGCAACAAGCCCCAGATTACATGTGTGTACCGTGCTAGGGAAGACTGTACACGTGGAAAGATAGGACAAGATGGTGTACTTCAATTTTTTCCTTTATGACACTGTGCCGGGATCTTCTAGCGGTAACACCCATGAGATTTTGGACTGGTTGGCTGATGCAAAGAATGAGTATGTGATTGACACAGGAGTGGGGCTGACACAAAGGGCTAGCAATATGAAGTGATCAGAGCACCTAGGCATTGTCTGTAGGACGCTTTCCACTATCATCAAAATGCGGTGGCCATTGCGGAGACTCTTTGTTGAACTCGCTACCAAGCAACCCTCCCAAGTATATTCTGGGTTGAGTGGCGCATCAGATACAGTACCAAAGTGCTGGAGTACACCAAATCTGCTGCTGAAAGCCTCACAATTACTTCTAGTAGATCAACAGCTGAGATGAAGAGCACCGGAAGTTCATTGGTGATGGGGCTGGGCATGCAGGGGTGGGAGAAGGCTTTTGACCAGAAAGCTGAAGACATTGTGACCTGCTCATACCATTGATGTGCATGGCAAAACATAAAGGTGAGACCTCTGGGGTTGCTAGTGATAAGGGTTTGGGTCCAGGGTCACCAAAATTTGAGGCAAATGGAGGCACCAGTGAGGCTGTGCAGCTGGATAGAGACACAGAGGAGCGGGAAACCTCATGAGGGTCCCATTTTAAGTGGTCCTAGGGGACATTGTCAAGAATAGTTACATAGTTACATAGTTAGTCAGGTAGTATCAAATCGGATCCCAGAGCCAGATCAAGCTGAACACAAGGAAACTGCTACCCAGTTGTTATAGAGATCTAAGAGATTGCACCTGGATGAGATTTTTTAGGAGAGCATAAGCTACATCTTTCCTCACCACGCACTCCAACACAACTATAGCTCGGGAACATAGAAAACTGATAAAGAGGGCTCCAGATTCCCGTGTCCCACAAGGGAAAGGAAGGTTATAGAGTTACCCCATTTGTCTACAAAAGGGTTGCTCTGGAATACAGATATAATACCCACATGTGCCCAAGCAAGTGATGGAAGAGATCAAGGAGCAGCAGTAGGCTTTGTGTGAATGAAGGAGCATGGGAGTACCTAAGTGTACCAAAGCCATGTTGATATGAGATCTCTATTGTGTTTTAGAAGTTTCTGAGCTGCAAGAAAAGTTGGAGCTTGAGAGGGGCAGAGTGGTGATCAAGAGGTCTGGATGCAGAGACCATGAGTGCACCATCAATAAATTTGATGCAGAAGGGAAAATGGAAGAACATCTTCTTTTATTAGAGCTGGTTCACACAGGGGTGATCCGACTTCAGGGGCGACTCTGATAGAAGTCAATGCAAGTCGCCTGAAGTCTCCCCCAGTACAGGAGCCTTTTTCTAAGTCGGAGCGACTTGAGTTGCTCCTATTAGAATGGTTCCATTGTAATTAATGGAGTGCGACTTAGTCGTCTGACAAGTCACCCTTGTGTGAACCGGCTCTTAATGTTCCTAACCTGGCTTAGAATATTGTAACAATTTGTAAATAAATCTATATGAGTTGACTTTAGTTCTTCTGCTGATGGGGAAAAAAATGGACAGTCTGTGACTGTACAGAGAAAAGCTTCATCCTGACTGTGCTGTTACAGTAATTATCATAGCTATAGTAATGTTTCTATGTTGGTTGTTACAATGCCATCTTGTGGTTGTTTTGGATATTGCACTTTCCTTTGTGTTTTCTAAGTGTGTACCTCCCATCCTCTGTGAGCTAACTTCCTCTTCCTAGTTCACTCTGTGATGTACTTCCTCTTCCTCGTTCAATCTTTTATGTAACTTCCTCTTCCTGTGTCCCCTCTCTGTCTCATGAGGAAAGAATATGGCCACACGCTTGTAGGCCTCACACAATCTGCTCGCATCCTAGGACACATTACCATGTTTTGACCTGCAGTTACCACCTTTCAACCATCTGCCACATTTGTTGTATGCTGTACCTGCTATTTCCAATAAATAATCACATATGGAAGAAATCGGTGCTGGTGAGTTCAAGCTATCTGATGAGAACTGTCCGCGGTGATTATATCTGCTTATACAGGCCAGGCATAGAGGTCTCAGCAAGGGATAAGTCACTATTACAACAGTTGGAGTCAGAATACTGACTACAGTCAGCTACAGACGTAACACCTGTTACAGGTGCTATGTTCAAAAAATAGCCACCAGATGGCATGTGTCAGGACTGAGTCATTTCAGAACACAGAAAGCTCTTCCAGAGAGTGCTGGGATTTTTATGCAACTGGAGGAAATCTTTAAAGTGATTGCGAAGTCTTGTTTTTTTTCTTTAAAAAAAACATGTTATACTTACCTGCCCTGTGCAGTGGTTTTGCACAGGGCAGCCCAGATCCTCCTCTTCTTAGGCTCCATTCACACTATTGCATTTTTTGATGCATTTTGCAGAAATGCAGGGATTTTTTATAACATGAGTTCCTATAGAACATGTCCACATCAATGCATTTTTGTGCCTCTGCGGTTTTTGGACTTTTTTCCCGCAAAATGCAGAATTTTGTAAGAATGAAAGTGCTGCGTTTTTGATGCGATTTACCGTGATTTGCGTTTTACGCTTTTAAATCTGCCTAGCAACAATATTTACCCAAATAAATACATTTAAAAAATGCAAAAAGCACTGAAAAACACTCAAAAGCAAAATGCATTGATGTGAATCAAGCCTTAATGCATAGAATGTATTAAGATAAAAAAAAAAAAATCTCCCTTTACAATCACTTTTAGTACTTTGGGTGAAGCTGGACTACATTACCCAAGTACTACCATGTGGAGGGGTCATTTAAAAAGGCAAAACGTGTGCACAAGAAGGAGAGAGAGGAGGAAGTGCTGGGGCACTGACATTAAGGACTCTAAAGGCACCTAAGTGCACCATCAAATGAGCTCCAACGCCTGGTCAATAGTATGTGTCACGTTTCACATCTAGGTTAATGTTTGCTTCAATAAACCTTAGTAAGGATGGGCCAAACACCCCCCGGTTTGGTTCGCAACAGAACATGCGAACAACAAAACATTTGTGCGAACATCCAAACAAGTCTATGGGATCCGAACATGAAAAATCATGACCCCCCAATGTGAATTAGTACCCCCACTAATTCACCAAAAGTGTCACAAAAGAAAAAAAAAACACAAGAAACAATTAGGGACAAGTCCTTTATTAAAAAAGAAAAATAAGTGTCCCCCGTTGTAATCCATCGTCAATCACGGCGAGCGACGGACCCGAAAAACAAAAAAAAAACAAAAACAAACAGCTCCTCCTCAATGGGAGGGCTCCCGCCGACTGAGCTCTATTTATTTTGGCATTTTATTTATAGTGAAGGATGGGGCCATCCAGTGATGTAATTGAGTGACTCGCCCCTCTTACCTCACATGATGTCAGAAGGGGCGGGGTCACCCATACGTCTCCCAGTGGCCCAGCCCTGCACTATAAATAAAACATCAAAACAAAGCTGGTTGGTGGAGCCATGGATGAGCAGCTGTGCACGCCGTCTGCGTGCAATGCATTATGGGGCGCTCTGCAGCGGTGAAGTCGCTGCAAACACCCAATAACATTCTAAATACGACGAACGGGCGAACTCGAACCATGGGCCCATCCCTAAAGGTAGTCCTTCTAATAGCCAAAGCAGGGGGTGAATGTTTAGACCTTTTTGTTTTGAAGGACTAATTAAAGGAAAATAGGCCCTGTTTTATACCAAAATCAGGTTTACTAGACTTACCACTGAAGTTGAATGCTTACAACATTGAGGAATGCTTTAGTAAACCTTGTACATTTTATACTCAAAATGTTAAATTGCTTTTAAAACCTTGCCTTCTTTATAAAGATCTTGCTTGGTTCACTGAATTACATTGTCTGTTCAGAGTCAGTAGCAGTGTGTGCATGTCTGGTGGTGTCAGTAAAAGAGGGGAAAACTCAGTTGGGGCCTCAAGAGTGAATGGAAACCCTTTTAACCAAGTGTCCCTCAAGGGGGTGGCACTACATACATATACAGATAAATCCAGCCCTGAGTCCAGTCAACACTGTCCCTGGGCTTAGGCAACATTGTCAGACAGCACAGTCAAATGGGTGACCTCACTTTTTTCCTGCAGCTTGGTCATTGGTCCAACCCTAGTTTGGTGAACGAACACTATAAGAACATTGCTGCAGCCCATGCTACACATTCTAAGTTGTAATTCTGCTCTCTCCTCCTGTCTATTTTCATATCAATGTTTTAATTAAGTTAAAGTGTAACTAAAGGCAAAACTTTTTTTGTTTTGGAAGAATTAGAACACCTGTCAGTTTTCATTGTCATCTGTGCCCCATTAGGGAGTTTCACCCTCCTTATTTGGCCTGTTTACCGTTATCATTGAAAGTAAAAAAAAAAACCCAGAACATCAGAACAGTGATAAAGGGAAAATCTTCCAATGGGGACACTAGTTATAGTGACCGTGGTGACACCTCGGGATTCCCTCACTATGGAGGGATTTGCTTTTACTTCCTGTTTTGGCTATGTAAGAGGAAGTGAAGGGAAATCTCCTTATGGGACACAGAGGGCAAAAAAAGACAGGGGTTATAACTCTCCCTATACAAAATTAAAAAAAAATGCCTTTAGTGCTACTTGGTAATGGCACTATGGTTCTGTTCATTGTTCTCCTTGCTGGAGGCTCTGACATAAGAAAGCAAAGTTATGTCTCTACCAAGATTGTTGCATCCATACAGAGACACAATGCAGAACAATGTAAGTCAGTCATGAGAAAAATACCAGATAAACAAAAAACGACAAGAAATACTGATAACTATCCCTTTGCTGACCCATTTTGGGGCATATTAGTTCCTCTGATTTGGGCAGAATCACAATTTGTCAGTGTCTTTGAGCGGTTGACCAGACAAATATTGCATGAGCCTTTGGTTTTATATTTGTAGCACTTACCCACAGATGGGCCACTGAAAATAACCCAGGTCTCCATTAGCTGTCCAAAGGCTGCTAGCTCAGGGAACAGCTCCAGAGCACACCAACAAGATTCAAGCTCAATCTAGAAGTGTCTTTTAGAAGATTTATTGCAGTACTTGAACACAGGCAGGTAGGAGGATGAGGGTGCAGGATACTTCAAAAAACAAGCAGGTATGACAGGACAGATTCTCAAGTAAAGTTCTTCAGTAGCAGACTCCAGTAATGCTGAAAGTAGAGGGGACAGGCAGCTAGTCAGACTCTGTAAGAGCAGTCACAGTCCTTGCAGCAACCTCTGGTATTCAATCCTCAAGGCACTTGCACACCTGGAGCTCTAGACAAAAGGTCCTATTGACAATTTCCAGAGACAGCTCCCCAACCAGCTCCCCTGCAACACTCTTCAACCCAGCTTCTACAGGTAGTGCCCTTCCAGCAAGTTTTTTTTTTTAAGCCCAAGTTCCCTTAAGGCGCTCAGCCAAGCACATGCTGAGGCCTAGCAGCAACAGCTTAGATCAGACCCTCCTAAACATTTATCTTCTCCCCAGTCACACCTTCTGGGCCTCCCTCCCAGAGATTGGCTGAGGTTATATAAATATGCATAACCCAGTGGCAAACCCTCCTACTCTATTTCTGGAAGCTTCTTCCAGAGGTAGGCAGGAGCATTCAACCTTCAGGCTTAGGGATAAACCTAACCTGACCTGCAAAATAAATTGCTACTCAGTTGGATACAGGAGAGTCAGAACTTTAATTTAGCTAGCCTAGGGCAGGGCACTACCTATCAAAAGTACAACTGTACCTATAACTGACCTTTGCAGCAACAAGCAAATGAAAGGGCGATGTATGTCAAAAAACAACAAACAAAAATTGCCTGCTCACTTACCAGCTAGCCTGCAACAAACTGAATTGACCCTGCCTAACAGTTCACGTTTAAAACAAAAGGGTTTAGTTGCACGCAATTGCAAATATATGCGTAAGCTGCAGTGGCCACATCACGGCGGTCCTAACTCTATTGTTTTGAGAGTATCCTGAGTTGGAGATAGGGCTGCACAATTAATCGTTAAAAAAAAAGGGATTTCGATTCACACCCCATCACGATCTTCATTCAGCATGTCCATGATTCTCAGTGCAGTGATAATGGGTTTAATAAGACACACAGTAAAATTGGCAGCTCACATTTGAGTACATAAATCACACGGCTGGGATCAAGGGTGTCCCCGGGATGCTGGCATCGGTATCTATCTTGTGGCAGGTTTCCCTGCTGACGTCAGTTCTGGTATCAGCGCCATTTACGTTCCACACTGGCTCCACCATGACCGACTGCTTCCCCTCCTGTCCAGGCTACCTTTACCTTACCATCCTGCCATGAGATAGATACCAATGCCAGTATCCCAGGGACACCCTTGATCCAAGCCGTGTGATTTAAGTAGTCGAATTTAAGCTGACAATTTTTACTGTGTCTTATTATTGTAGAAGAGACATAATGAGTATGTTTTTGTATTACTAGCATTTATTTCTTGCATTACTGCTAGCAATTGTTTTACACTTAGGTACCATTTTAAATTAACGCATGCTTATAAGTGAATTAACCCTTAGGCTGTGTTCACACTAGTGCGAATTGAATGCGGCTTTCCCCGCATCCAATGCGCATGACAGAAGATTGTGACCGGCTCTCAATGGAGCCGGTACACATATCTCCGTGGTGACTCCAGAACAGCTTGCACAGTAATCCTATGTATCTTTGGCTCCATTTCAGTACAGTACAGACAAATGGCCACCACCCCAACCTATAACTGGCCTTTGCAGCAAGAAGCACATGGAAGGGTGGCGCATGTCGAAAAATAACAAAACAAAAATTTCCAGCTCATGTACCAGCCAGCCTGCAACAATTGAATTGACCCTGTCAACAGTTTACGTTAAAAACAAGGGGTTTGTTTTGTATACATTTGCAAATATATGCTACCTATCAAAAACATTAATGTAGGTTTCTCTGTGGTTATGTGTTTACAGGGGGGCACTATAGTAATTCTTGCACTCCTGGTTACCACAAATGTGCTGCAGTTTATTCTGTCTCTACCCGTGTTTATTGCAGGATGTTGTTCTCTGCGTCACGCTTTTGTAGCTTCATCACAGGTAAGAGCTTGGAATAGAGTATATTCAACACACTGTAGATCCTTCAATAAATCTGGGCTATTCAGACAAGTTTGTCAATATAACAAGAAATAAAAAATAAGTAAATTGCGCTTGTGTATATATCAATCAGCACATCCCATATATGTGTATAAATAAATAACCAAAATGTATTAGAAAAACAAAAGTGCATATATAAGTGTCCAAGTTCAAAGTTCAATGTATTAAAAAAATATAAGTGCAAAAAAAGAAGAAGTGAATCTTGTCCAAGTAACCGTGACCAATAAATATCCACCACACCACCACTTCAGTGAGAGATCCTCCACCAATGAAGATGTGCCCTTACCGAGACCCCTGGACCCCTTATTACAGGGGGTCAGGGAACGCCTGTGTGGATATAAGACCTCCACTGAGCCACAGAAGTTGGCCAAAACGTCCGATGTCTCCAGGTCACCGCTGAACGAACGAACGAGGATTGTCTGTTGTTTTGCGATCTTTTCATTGGAAGTTTGTAAGTGCATTACTTTTTAATAAATTTATATGTTTTAACATTATTACACTAATGTGGCCCTTCTGTTTTCATTGAGCCCTGCGGAGTGTCAGATTTATCTGGAAGACAGTGCTGAAGAGGCCGACTTCTGTGGCTCAGTGGAGGTCTTATATCCACACAGGCGTTCCCTGACCCCCTGTAATAAGGGGTCCAGGGGTCTCGGTAAGGGCACATCTTCATTGGTGGAGGATCTCTCACTGAAGTGGTGGTGTGGTGGATATTTATTGGTCACGGTTACTTGGACAAGATTCACTTCTTTTTTTGCACTTATATTTTTTTAATACATTGGACTTTGAACTTGGACGCTTATATATGCACTTTTGTTTTTCCAATACATTTTGGTTATTTATTTATACACATATATGGGATGTGTTGATTGATATATACACAAGCGCAATTTACTTATTTTTTATTATTTTGTTGGTGTAGAATTCACACTTTATAAGTTGCAGCTGTGCTCTCTTTTTTTGCTATTTGCCCAGTGGGTAGCGCAACCATCATTCACGCTCTATTTGTCAATATAACGTTTTACCTTTTTCTTTTCCCCCTTTCCCTTGTTGATCCCTGAGAGCTTACCTGTAATCCTGAACTCTTCAAAACTTTAAACACGTGGTTTACATCACAGCAAGCATCCATGTAGGCATTCAATACTTTCCAATCAGGCACCCATACTACATGGAAATACAAGAAGCTCAGTTAGAGGGATTCTGGGGTGCCCTCATTCACGCATCAAAAATGCAGGCAGTCTTCCTCCTTGTCTTATAAGGATTTTCTCATATTTAAAATTTCCAGCTGTTGCTTCCTGGGAAATTGCAATTTTCATACAGTTGAAAAAATGCTCATGACTTAAAAATGCTAATCATTATTAACAACCTTGTTTTAATGCTGGTTTTAAAACAGAAGGTAGTCTAAAAAGATCACACATTGATTACCTGAGTACATCAGCAGTACATCAGCAGTGTTTAGTGGTTTTTAAATCTGCAGCATGCTGCAATGTCATATGAAGGACAGGCAGGAACAGAAAGGAAGTTGTATGTTCCTAGCCTTTTTATTCACTCATTCTTTGCATCCCACCCCCTTTGACCCTATATTCACGCCTATGCATTTTTTTGTATGTTTTCCGTTTTGCAGAAATGCACTACAGTTCATTTAACATGGTTTCCTATGGTACATGCTCACATCTATGCCTTTTTTCATAAAAATATATAAGCCAGTATAGGTCCTCAAATTTAGTCCATCAGGCTAAAGCAGCGCTATTCCATGTATAATACACAGACAGATCCTATTGACCTGAGATGAAAGCACACCATGAATATTGTTCAAGTGATTGGATGGCAGTGTCCTGAAAATCCACCCAGTGTAAAATATTCCAAATGAATAAAAACTCAGGTCACAGTCCATCTGAAGGTTCATGCAGGTGTATGAGAAGACCACCTTCACCCCACCTCATGATTCCGCTCCCTTAAGAATTGCACTCACCAGACATATATCAATTAGGGTTGCCACATCATCCCTTTAATCAAGGACACATATTAATTACACCGGTTCTGTGGCTGATTAAGGTGGTAATTAAATGCACTTGGTGCCTTATCTGCATTAAATTAGCCTCAAAACCTGTGTAATTCATATATGTCCTGGATTAAAGGGATGAGGTGGCAACCCTAATATCAATAGATTGCCTTTGTATACAAAAATCTTGTGTGCAGTCAGAGAAACATCTCCATGGATATTCCAGATGGATCACCTGGATCAATGGTGTATAGTTGCTCTTCCTATATTCAGCCAAACTCTGACTCCACAGGTAGTTCAGTTGCTCAGATAAAAAAGGAAGCACACCTCATAGTGTGAACCTGTAAATGTTTTATTCCCATGCCGCAGATCCCTTTTCTCATATTGCACTTGCAAACATCAAAAAACAATAGCATTCATTATCAAACAGCACTCTGTACAGTATGTCTCAATACTCGCCACTCCTGGGAGTTTGGTCATTTGTGGTGATTCCCGGGGGAAGACATCAGAAACAGCTGACAAGTGCAGTAAGCCGCATGGTCGTGCCTAGATGTGTTTCCTCGTTCTGTCTTTGATGTTTGTAAGCGCAATATGAGAAGGGGGGTCTGCTGTATGGGAATAAAACATTTACAGGTTCACACTATGAGGTTTGCTTCCTTTTTTATCTGAGCAACTGAACTACCTGTGGAGTAGGGATGGGCCGGCTGTTAATATAAGTTTGACTCAAACAAACTTCTTCACAATTAGAACATTATAGGGCGTTTGCGGGAACTCCGAGCACCCCATAATGCATTCCAATAGCGGGGCAAATGCCACCCCCTGATTGGCCAAGGCATGCACATGACCTGCATGCTTTGACCAATTACAGAGCGCTCTGCTGTGAGAGATATGATTGGCAAAAGGCAGGTTGCCTTTAGTCAATCACTGCTCAGCAGCCTCAATCCACGCCCCACACTATATAAAGCTGCTTGTACAGCGGCTCTATGTAGTGTGTGAATAACGTGGAGATAGTGAGCTTAGCTAGCAGCGTGCAGGCAGTTCAGTGTAGCTAGTGTAGTGACTGATTAGTGATTACTGTGAAACAAACAAATATTAGATAGATAGATAGATAGATAGATAGATAGATAGATAGATAGATAGATAGATAGATAGATAGATAGATAGATAGGGCAATCTATATACAGTCAGTTAGTGTAGAGTGAAATCTATACTAGATAGATAGATAGGGCGATCTGTATACAGTCAGTTAGTACAGGCAATTTAGTGTAGAGTGAAATATATATTAGATACATAGGGCGATCTATATACAGTCAGTTAGTGCAGGCAGTGCAAGAATATATATATATATATATATATATATATATACCTTCCTAGTGTCTATATATATATATAGTCTAGTGTGTATATATATATATATACATATATATATATATATATATATATATATATATACATACAGGGTGGGCCATTTATATGGATACACCTTAATAAAATGGGAATGGTTGGTGATTTTAACTTCCTGTTTGTGGCACATTAGTATATGTGAGGGGGGAAACTTTTCAAGATCGGTGGTGACCATGGCGGCCATTTTGAAGTCGGCCATTTTGAATCCAACTTTTGTTTTTTCAATAGGAAGAGTGTCATGTGACACATCAAACTTATTGGGAATTTCACAAGAAAAACAATGGTGTACTTGGTTTTAACGTAACTTTATTCTTTCATGAGTTACTTACAAGTTTCTGACCACTTATAAAATGTGTTCAATGTGCTGCCCATTGTGTTGGATTGTCAATGCAACCCTCTTCTCCCACTCTTCACACACTGATAGCAACACCGCAGGAGAAATGCTAGCACAGGCTTCCAGTATCCGTAGTTTCAGGTGCTGCACATCTCGTATCTTCCCAGCATAGACAATTGCCTTCAGATGACCCCAAAGATAAAAGTCTAAGGGGGTCAGATCGGGAGACCTTGGGGGCCATTCAACTGGCCCACGATGACCAATCCACTTTCCAGGAAACTGTTCATCTAGGAATGCTCAGACCTGACACCCATAATGTGGTGGTGCACCATCTTGCTGGAACTATGATGTCGGTGATAAGGAATTGCTGGCCATCAAGTCGGCTTTGGAGGAATGGTGGTACCTCCTGGAAGGGGCAGCTCACCCGGTATTGGTTTTTACTGACCATAAAAACCATAAAAAAAACATATGCTGTGAAGATACGAGATGTGCAGCACCTGAAACTACGGATACTGGAAGCCTGTGCTAGCATTTCTCGTGCGGTGTTGCTATCAGTGTGTGAAGAGTGGGAGAAGAGGGTTGCATTGACAATCCAACACAATGGGCAGCACATTGAACACATTTTATAAGTGGTCAGAAACTTGTAAATAACTTATGAAAGAATAAAGTTATGTTTAAACCAAGTACACCATTGTTTTTCTTGTGAAATTCCCAATAAGTTTGATGTGTCACATGACCCTCTTCCTATTGAAAAAACAAAAGTTGGATTCAAAATGGCCGACTTCAAAATGGCCACCATGGTCACCACCCATCTTGAAAAGTTTCCCCCCTCACATATACTAATGTGCCACAAACAGGAAGTTAATATCACCAACCATTCCCATTTTATTAAGGTGTATCCATATAAATGGCCCACCCTTAAGGGCCCTTAAGTCTAGGTGTCTCCTCCAGAACAGTTTAACAAGCTCTTTAGCATGGATATGATCCTCGGGTTCCCATGAGCTCTCCTCAGGTCCATACCCCCTTCCATTTGATCAGGAACTGGGTGATGCTCCGCCTCTTTCTGCAATCGAGGATGGCTTCCACCTCAAACTCTTTTTTACCATCCACAAGGATCGGTCTGGTGGAGTCATCCTCCGGTCTGGGAAAGGGTCCTGGGTCACGGGTTTCAGCAGGGTGACATGGAACATGGGATGGACCCATAGGGATGGTGGCAGATCCAATTCATACGCCACCCTGTTCATTTTCCTCTTCACTGGGAAAGGGCCAATTAATCTGGGGCCCAGTTTTTTAGATGGGCAAGACAGTTTCAGGTTCTTGGTTGCTAACCAGACTCGGTCAACCAGGTTGTAAGACCAGTTCCCCACATTTCCTCTTGTCAAAAGCCCTCTTATAGTGTTCCTGTGCCCGGGACAGTGTCTCCTGTAATAGTTTATTGTTCCTTTCGAGGAATTCCATTGTTTTCTGTACCGCTGGCACCATACTTTCTGGGATTATGTTGGGTATAAACGTGGGATGGTAGCTGAGATTCGCCCAAAATGGAGATTGTTTGGTAGCTGAGTGTATAGTGTTGTTGTAGGCAAACTCGGCTATTGGTAACAGCGAGACCCAGTCTTCCTGGACAAAGGAGGAGTAAGAGCGGAGGTACTGTTCTAAGGTCTGATTAGTCCTTTCTGTCTGACCATTTGTTTGGGGGTGATAGGCCGATGAGAATGCTGATTCGATTCCCAATGCGGTACATAAGGCTTTCCAGACCCGGGATGTGAACCGCACCCCGTGATCTGAGACTATGTTGACAGGGATCCCATGAAGTCTCTGCAGTTTCAGATGCGGTATGAGTGCCTTTCATGGGAATAAAGTGTGCCATTTTGGTAAGGCGGTCCACCACTAAAAAGATGGAATTTAATTTTTCAGATGGAGGTAGCTCTACTATAAAGTCCATCGAAATATGGGACCATGGGCGCTCTGGGATGGGCAGCGGGTTTGACAGACCCCAAAGCCTTAGCCCGGCTGGTTTTGTTTTGGGCACAGACGGGACAAGCGCCGACATATTCCCTGCGGTCTTTGTCGGCAGATGGCCACCAAAAGGAGCGCGACAGCAGCTCAGCAGTCTTGTGACCTCAAAATGTCCCGCCAGCTTGTGGTCATGGCTAAGTTCCAGCACTGAGAGGCATAGTTCCTTTGGAACTAATATTCTATCATGGTACCACCACAGCCCATCCTTCATTGTCAGGCTAAGGTCTGGAGACGTAGTGGATTTGGCCAGAGATCGTCTTATCTGGGACAGTAAGTCCTCTTGGGTCAACAGGAAGTGCTGGGGAGAAAGGATGGTGTCTGGTGGTGCGGACCCTCCTGGTTCACTGAACATTCTGGATAAGGCATCTGGCTTTATGTTCTTCGACCCGGGCCTGTAGGTAATGTGTAGTTGGAAGTGGGAGAAGAATAAAGCCCAACGTGCCTGATGGGGTCTTAGTCTTTTGGCAGTGCGTAAGTGTTCTAAATTCTTATGGTCGGTGAAGACCATAACAGGGTGCGCAGCACCTTCCAACAGATACCGCCACTCCTCCAAGGCGGACTGATGGCTAGGAGTTCCCGGTCTCCCACATCATAAGCAGAGAGCTTGTGGGAAAAGAAGGCAACAGGGTGGAGAGAAGCCTTTGGGCCTTGTCTCTGGGAGAGGACTGCTCCCACTGCAGTCTCTGAGGCATTCACCTCCAGGATGTAGGGTAAGGCAGAATCCGTGTGCTTTAAGACAGGTGCAGATGTGAACAGCTGCTTAAGCTTTAGGAAGGCTTCTTGGGCCTCAGAGGTCCAGTGGAAGCGGGTGTTCTGCTTGGTGAGATGGGTAATTGGTGCATTCAACCGCAGAGAACCACTTGATAAACTTCCTATAGAAGTTGGCGAAACCTACAAATAGTTGGACCCCTTTCCTGTCTACAGGAGCTGGCCCATCCAAGATGGCAGACATTTTCTGTGTGTCCATAGTGATTCCGGTAACTGAAAAGATAAGGCCCAGGAACGGAATGTACACTTTTCAGCCTTGGCGTAGAGCCCACGTTGTCGGAGACGCTGTAATACACACTTGACATGCCTGCGGTGCTCATCCATTGTGGCAGAAAAGATGAGGATATCGTTCAAGTAGACGATGAAGAACTGGTCCAGATAATCCTGGAAAATGTCGTTCACCAACTGCTGAAATGTGGCTGGAGCATTACAAAGCCCAAAGGGCATTACCAGATATTCAAAATGGCCAAACCGTGTTCAGACGGCTGTTTTCCACTCGTCACCCTCCCGGTTGTGAAGGAGAGGGTAGCGATTTTTAACTGTGACCTTGTTGAGGTCCCTGTAGTCAATGCAGGGTCCTTTTTTTCCACAAAGAAGATCCCTGCACCAGCCGGGGAAATAGAGGGCTGGATGAATCCCTTTTCGAGATTCTCATCTAAATAAGCCTTGAGGGCTTTCAGCTCTACCTCAGAGAGGGGATAAATCCTGCCAAATGGTATCTCTGCACCGGGCAACAGCTCTATTGGGCAGTCATAGGGCCTATGAGGTGGAAGTTGGTCTGCCCATTTCTTACTAAACACATCAAGGAATTTGTGATAGACAGAGGGGACAGCTAAGTGGATTTCCAGATCCGGGTCCATGTCTAAGCATAGCATAGTAGGAGAAACTTCCGACCCTAGCTGCTGGCAATGGTGCTGACAGAGAGAGGAAAACTGAACTTCCCCAGTGGACCAGTTGATGGTGGGGCAATGAGCCCGGAGCCACGGCAGTCCTAGGATAATAGGGAAGAGCGGGGACGCAATAACGTCCAACAGTAGATATTGGTCGTCTTGGCAAGCAGAGGAGCTGTTTCATGGGTGACGGCACCCAATTTATTGGCAGATCCATCCGCCAGGCGGATGACCATCCGGTGTGTCTTAGGTCTAAGAGGGACGTGATGTTGAGCTGCAAATGTAGAGTCCAGGAAGCAGCTGCATGCTCCAGAATCGATGATGGCTGGAACCTGAATGCTCCCACTTGGAAGCTGTAGTGAGACTAGAAGAACAAGGTGGGTTATCATATTTGGCACGGACAAAACTTCTCCCCTTATCCTGTTTGGCTGGACAAGACTTGACAAGATGTCCAGGACCTCTGCAGTAGAGACAGAGGTTGGAGGTCAGACGTCTATGTCTCTCCTCTGGGGAGGGTCATGAAAATCCGGGTCCCGGTGGGTCTCGGGAGATTGGTCCTGGGTAGCTGGGTACTCTGGGTGGCATCCCGGCAGGTCAGGCAAGTCCTGCGGACCTTTCCACTCTGCGTTCCTGCAGGCGGCGGTCAACCTGGATGGTCAGGTTAATCAAGGCATCCAGAGATCGGGGAACACCCACACGAGCCAGCTCATCCTTAAGCGGATCTGAGAGGCCCAGCCTGAACTGATGCCAGAGCGCATCCTCATTCCAGGCTGTATCAGCGCCGGAACTCAGACACATAGTCCTCCGCTATACGGCGGCCTTGCTGGAGCATGTGACGGGCGGCCTTTGCGGTGGCAACCTGGTGGGGGTCCTCGTAGAGCCGAGCCATAGACTGAAAGAAGAGGTCGAGATTGGTGGTTTCGGGAGCCTTTTGTTCCAGTAGTCGGTGGGCAGAGTTCAAGCAAGTACGGGATCAAGCCGGGTCACAGGTAAACAGGAACTCAGAACAGGTCGCTAAAGAGCAGGGGTAACGCTGTAGAACGGACAGTACCGGCTGCTGGGCATGGAGGGTTTAAAAAGAGCCATTTGGCGCCGTTTCTAGTGTGCGCACAGGTCCATTGAAAACATAGATCTTTTCCCAACAGCCACAAAGGAGAGACAGACGGTCCCAGGCCACTATAAGAGGGCAAGCAGTCTCTGTGTCTTTAGTGAAAAGTGGTGGTGGCTGACATGGTTCATCCTCTGCAAGCGGGTAATGCTTGTCCTTTTTTTCTGCTGTTGGCCGTGCTATTCAGCCACAATATGCAGAAGAGTTGGTTGAGTGGATAACTAAGCCGTCCTCATACTCCTCATCCTCTGTCACCCAAGCTCATACAAGTTTGCCTTCCAACGCATCTGGCAAAGCGGCCTATTCCACCGGTTCCTTGTCCATGGTTGCTCCTTCTGTAGCCCCACCATCATGCACGGAGGAGTCATCTGAGTTGTTCGACCATAGTGTCGGTTACATGCTGATTGAGGATGCGCAGCAATTTGAAGGCTCTGATGTTGGTTCCAGGTTGAGGAAGGGAGTAGCGTGAGCCTAGAGACAGGGGGTGCCACAGAAGCACAAGAAACTAGCAGTCATGTTCCCCCAGCTGTAGCATACTGCCATGTTTGCTCCAGTGATGAGGAGGGAGGGAATGATGAGGACACTCGGGTGCCTGAGAGAAGAGAGGAGGAAAGTGAGGAGGAGGAGGAGGCACAACTCCAACGAGACAGGATGTCCTCCAGGGGCCAGCTTAAGGGCAGCCACCCAATTGCTTCAGACCACAGAGCTCCACAGGTGCAGGGCACTGCTGGCTCCCCGCTGACTTTCAAAAGTTCATTGGTGTGGGCATTTTTGAACACTTGTGCAGTAGATACCACCGTTGCCATTTGCAATCTATGGCTGAAGCAGGTCAAGTGCAGCCAGAACTCCAGCCGCTTGGGCACTACTGTCTTGACAAGACATATGACGACCAGCCATGCAGTCCGTTGGCAACAGCACATGAAAAACCCACACCAGAAAACAAGGCGGACTTCACCTTTCTCCTCATCTGGGCTCTCAACCCCTTCAATACCTCCAGAGCAAACAGTGTGACCAGGCAGTGGGAAAAGCAAATAGAATTCTGGGATGTATCAGTAGAGGGATCACCAGCAGGAGGAAGGAGGTTCTGATTCCTCTATATAGATCTTTAGTGAGACCTCACTTAGAATACTGTGTCCAGTTCTGGAGACCACACTTACAAAAAGATATTGATAAGATAGAACGAGTTCAGAGACGGGTAACAAAAATGGTGAAAGGTCTGGGGGATAAAACATATCAAGAGCGACTTCAGGAACTTAATATGTACAGTCTGGAGGAAAGAAGGGAGAGGGGAGACATGATTGAAACCTTTAAATACATCAAGGGGGTGAATAAGGTTCAGGAGGGCAGTCTTTTCAATATGAAACCAAAATCAAGAACACGGGGACATGACCTCAAACTAACTGGGGGGAAGTTCAAAACTAATCTTAGAAAGTATTATTTTACTGAAAGGGTGGTTGATGATTGGAATAAACTACCAACAGAGGTTGTGAGACAGTCAACAGTAAATGGCTTCAAACATGCTTGGGATAATCATGCATCTATAGTCAGACAACAAGGTTAATGTAAAAAAAAAAAAAATTAAAAATAAATAAATAAATAAAAAGAGGCAGACTCGATGGACTACTCAGTCTTTTTCTGCCGTCACTTTTCTATGTTACTATGTCCTCTCCAAAACCTGCACTGAGAGGAATGAAGGTCTAGCAATGCGTGCCACAAGTACTTGCAGCCAATCTTCTAGCAGTACACCACCATCTGAATTCAGCAGGCAAATATCCCTACCCCAGTTGCTGAACCGTAAAAAAAAATACTGTCCCAGCTATCCACATGCTCAGTGTCTTAATGCTAGCTTGGCCAAATTGCTAGCACTCCAACTGCTGCCTTTTCAGCTGGTAGAATCTGCCCCCTTTCATGAATTTGTGGCATGTGCTGTCCTACAGCGGCAGGTTCCCAAAAGACATTTCTTTTCACGTAAGGCCATTCCAGCTCTCGTTGGACAGGGCGGTCAGCAGCAGGGTTCATATTACCGATGACTCATGGTCCAGCAGGCACGGTCAGGGATGTTACCTTTCCTTCACGGCACACTGGGCAACTCTACTGGCAGCTGGGAAGGATGCAGGACAGGGTTCAGTGTTGGAGCTAGTTCCACCACCATGCCTCCAAAAAGCTGGTGGTGATTTTGCCACATTCACCTCCTCCACTCCCTCCTCTTCTACCTCTGTGGCCTCTTCTGCAGAATTCTCCCCTGAACCTGCAGTGCTCCTTAAGCATTCAAGGGGCTACGCAAGCAGTCAGGCTAAAAGATGCCAATGCGGTGCTTGAGTTAGTCTGTTTTGGTGACAGGAGCCACACTGGGGCAGAGATTCTGTCAGCGCTATGGGGCAGGATCAGCGGTGGTTGATGCCATGGCAGCTTGAGCCAGGAATGGTTTTATGCAACAATGGCACCAACCTTCTCTCTGTCCTGCGACAGGGACACTTAACACATGTTAAATGCTTGACACACGTCTTGAATTTGGCCAGAAAAGTCTGTGGTCATCTCCAGTGTTCATACAATGCCAGTGCCCGGCTGGCTGACATTCAGTGGGAATTCAACCTGCCCACCAACTGCCTCATTTGTGACATGCCCACCAGATGGAACTCAACATTGGCAATGCTTCAGCCACTGCACGCACAGCAGAGGGCCATCAATGAGTACCTCTGTGAGCATGGCACCAGGATAGGCTCAGTGGAGCTTGGCTTCTTTTCACCACATCAGTGGCTACTGATCAAGGATGCATGCACTGTCCACAAGGCCACAAGGATGGTGAGCAGCAACAATGCATGCATCAGTGACACTGTCCCTCTAATATTCCTTATGGAGCACACGTTTTGTGGAATCATGGACAGGGCACTTGAGGCAGAACAGCGGGAGGAAAAGGAGGATTTCCTTTCCTCTCAAGGCCCCCTTTATGCAGAGATTATTCCTGCAGAGCCGTCAAACACACAGGAGGAGGAAGAGGATGTGAGCATGGATGTGGAGGATAACAAGCAGCAGTCTTCAAGGGATCATGGTTTTCAGTCCCCAGAAACCCAAGGAGTTGTACGTAGCTGGGAGGAGGTTGTTCCTGATAATGCCATCCTCAGTGACCCAGAGGACACTTATGCCTCCTCAAACTTACGTTGCATGGGCTCTCTGATTCTGAAAAGCCTGCGAAAAGACCCTAGGATTCGTGGTATCAAGGAGAAGGATCATTACTGACTGGCAACCCTTCTTCCACGTTACAAGGGTAAAGTTGCAGGGCTCATCCTGCCTGTGCAGAGGGAGCAGAGGACGAAACATCTTCAGGATACCTTGAAGAAAAGTTTGTGCAATGCCTTTCCAGACCCTGGGAGGCTACCATGTCCTGGTGCTGGACAATGTGTTTCGCTCGTTCAGAGGCAGAGTGGTGGAGAAAGTGGCCGGCTGACTGATGCCTTTAAAAAATGTTTCAGTCCTCAGCGTCCAGGCCAGATAGGTTCAAGCAACCATCATCAGCGCCTGCATTATATGGTGCAGGAATATATAGGGGCAAGAGCAGACTTGGAGACTTTTCCAACTGAGCATCCACTGAGTTACTGGGTCTTGAGGATGGACCACTAGCCGTAACTTGCTGAATATGCATTTGAGTTACTGGCCTGTCCTGCATCCAGCGTGCTTTCTGAATGGACATTCAGTGCTGCTGGAGGGTTAATTAGCGATCAAAGAGTGCGCCTGTCCACGGACACGGTTGATAGGCTCACTTTTATAAAAATGAATCAGTGCTTGATCAGCAGCTATCAAGCCCCTTATACTGATGCAACTAATTAAATTTGCTAGGGATCTGGGGTCCCTTTAAGACTGCCACTGCTCCTATTCCTCCTGTCCATAATCCAGAATTATATTTTATATTTAGGGCACCATCAATACCCAAGGCCCAAATTTTCAGCACCTGGTTTACAGGGGCATGCCATAACAATTTTTAAACTAATTTACAACAGCAGGGCCAGTTCCTGCACCCAACAAGAGTAACTGCAAGAGGTTGCAGTGTTCTGGCACAGCCAACACCCAAGGCCCAATTTTTAAGCACCTGTTTAACTGGGGCATGTCATCACAATTTTTAAACAAATTTACAACAGCAGGGCCCGTTCCTGCACCCAACAAGAGTAACTGCAAGGGGTTACAGTGTCCTGTGTTCTGGCATGGCCAACACCCAATGCCCAATTTTTCAGCACCTGTTTGACTGGGGCATGTCATCACAATTTTTAAAATAATTTACAACAGAGGGGCCCGCAGCAAATTGAAAAAAAAAAAACTTTGCATAAGGATCCCCCCAAAGTCCATACCACGCCCTTCAGGTCTGGTATGGATTTTAAGGGGAACCCCGTGCCAAAATTAAAAAAAAATGATGTGGGGGTCCCCCCAAAATCTAAACCAGGCCCTTCAGGTCTGGTATGGATTTTAAGCGGAACCCCACGCCATTTAAAAAAAATGGCATTGTGTCCCCCAAAAATCTAAACCAGACCCTTATCCAAGCACACAGCCCTGGCATGGCAGGAGGGGGTGGGGATGAGCGAGCGCCCCCCTCCGAACCATACCAGGCTACATGCCCTCAACATGGGGAGGATGCTTTGAGGTTGCCCCCAAAGCACCTTGTCCCCATGTTGATGGGGAGAAGGGCCTCTTCCCCACAACCCTTGCCAGTGCTTGTGGGGGTCTGCGGGTGGGGGGCTTATTGGAATCTGGAAGCCCCCTTTAAAAAGGGGGCCCCCAGATCCGGACCCCCCCATATGAATAGGTATGGGGTACATTTTACCCCTACCCATTCACTAAAAAAAAGAGTAAAGTGTTAAAAAAAACAAGAGGTAGTTTTTGACAAGTCCTTTATTTTGTAAAATAGCTCTTCTTCTTCTTTTTTCTTTTTTCCTCCATCTTCTTCTGCCCCGGTCCTTCTTCTGGTCTTTTGCTTCTTCTTTCAGTCTTCTTGCTTCCTCTCTTCATCTTCATCTTCTTCCTTCTTCTTTCACCGCCCCCGCTCCCGCTGCCGCAGCTGTGCCGTCCACTCCAGAGGCTTCCTGGTATGGACTTTGGGGGACCCCACGTCATTTTTTTTTTAAATGTTGGCTCGGGGTTCCCCTTAAAATCCATCCAGACCTGAAGGGCCTGATACGGGCTTTGGGGGTGACCCCTACGCAATTTTTTTTATTTTGGCTTGGGGTTCCCCTTAAAATACCTACCAGACCTGAAGGGTCTGATACAAACTTTGTGGGGGAACCCTACGCAATTTTCTAAAAAAAATTCAGAGCTGAAGGGCAACACAATGCTTTTTCAGTGATTTTATGTATATTGACGGGAACCGGCAATACATTACAGCCGCTATAATAAATGACAATGTTTCCTTTGGAAATTTCATTTTGCTCTGGCTATGTTCTAAACATCACAGAGGTGCGCCATTTTACAGGCAGACCAAGGGGACCCCCCAGGCACGATATTTAAAGGAATATTTCATTTTTATTGTTTCACTGAAAGCATTATTAAAATTACTGCTCCTGAAAAAACTATCGATTTAAAAGCTTTTTTGCATTGATACATGTCCCTTAGGGCAGGACCCTGGTCCCCATACACTTTTTTATGGCAATAACCATATAAGCCCTTAAAATGAGCGCTTTTGATTTATCATGTTCGAGTCCCATTGACTTTAACAGTGTTCGCACAAATTTTTTGCCTGTTTGCAAGTTCTGGTGCGAACCGAACCGGGGGGATGTTCGGCCCATCCCTAATAGATAGGGCGATCTATATACAGTCGTTAGTACAGGCAGTTTAGTGTAAAATGAAATCTATACTAGATAGATAGATAGATAGATAGATAGATAGATAGATAGATAGATAGATAGATAGATAGATAGATAGGGCGATCTGTATACAGTCAGTTAGTGCAGGCAGTGCAAGAATAAATATACCTTCATAGTGTGTATATATCTACAGTATATATATATATATATATAGATATATACACACACAGCGTATTGAGTGGACACTATATATCAGTGCATTTGCGGGTGTACGTACGGTATATTGTACACTTGACATGGTGTCTTAAAATATATAGTCTAGTACAGTGGTTCTCAACTCCAGTCCTCGGGACCCACCAACAGGCCAGATTTTAAGTATTACCTTGGGGAGATGCAGACTAGAATACTGCAATCACTGAGCAGCAAATTATATCACCTGTGATGTTTTTCAGTTATCCTGCAAACCTGACCTGTTAGTGGGTCCCGAGGACCGGAGTTGAGAACCACTGGTCTAGTGTATATATATATATATATATATATATATATATATATATATATTTGGAGGTGTAAAGTGATTGAATATCAAGAGATACCCAAAGATAGGACTCCTCCCAGGTGTAGGTAGAGAGGAGCTGCAACAGATGGATGCCATCCCTGATGTAGGATTCCAAAGACTGGGCTAGTGGCTGAAGGAATTGGTCTACATAAAGGGAGAAGCCACTGGTAATGCTGCCCATAGCAGCTACTATGGGACGGCCAGGGGGGTTGGCAAGATCTTTATGTACTTTTGGTAGATGATAAAAATATGGTGTACTTTAAAATGGTTTAACCAAAAAGGAAGCTTCCTGGTATCTGATAACAATCGGACTGCCTCTGCAACATAATCGGCCCTGTTTTGAATGACAATTCCCCCTCCCTTGTCAGCCGATTTTATGACCAAGTCGAAATTATCAGTAAGGGCTTCAAGGAATCTTTTTTCAGCTATAGTAAGATTATGTCTGACCTTACTCTTAGCCACAGTACACATTTCAAGGAGCTCTGTGTATACTATGAACATCTCGATACAAGGTCCCTTGTATTGGGTGGGGTAAAAGATGGACTTGGGTTTGTGGGTGGTATGTTGGACGGGTGGTGAAGCGCCCTTCACCTTCCATTAACTGTGATAGCAATAAAAGTGATTTGATTTTTTTTTAAAGGAACAATGTTAAAAGAAATAAATAAAATAAAATAAATAAAAAAATGTAAAAACATTTTTTTAAAGGGCCACCATCCTCGTAAGGTCGCGCAGCAAAGAAAAGGCATATGTAAGTCATTCCCGCATATGAAAACGGTGTTCAAACCACACATGTGAGTATCGCCGCGATCACCAGAGTGTGAGCAATAATTCTAGCAAAAAAATTCCTCTGCACCTCTAACCTGGTAACTGTTACATTTTTTTAAAGCGTCGCCTATGGAGATTTTTAAGTACCGGAGTTTGTCACCATTCCGCAAGTGTGTGCAATTTTCAACCAATTTATGGTATCTATTTACTCGGCGTAACATTGTCTTTCACAATATACAAAAAAATTGGCTAACTTTACTGTTGTCTTATTTTTTAACTCAAACAAACGGAAAATTGTTTCATGCTTACCGTAATTTTCCTTTCCTGGTGCCTATCCATGGCAGCATACCTGTGATAGAGCTCCGCATTGACTCCTCCCTCAGGACCAGGGAATAGCATAAATTAAAGACATAGCGCCTCCCCCAACATTCTCCATAATATAGAATACCGGGGGTGGGGCATATACTGCCATGGATAGGCACCAGGAAAGGAAAATTACGGTAAGTATGAAACAATTTCCCGTTTTCCTGGTGCCTCCATGGCAGCATACCTGTGATAAATAACTAGCATACACGGGTGGGTTTGAATGCAAAAACAGAAAGGAATTTAATAAGAAACTGTCATAGCCGCCTGCATTGCTCTTCTTCTGAACTTCGCCGGAGTAAGAGCCCCTGGGTCGATGCGGTAATGCCTGAGGAACGTGTGCTGGGAAGACCAGGTTGCAGCCCTACAGACTGTCTCCAAGGATACATTTGCCCTTACTGCCCAAGAGGCTGAAACTGCCCTTGTTGAGTGAGCATTCAGATGAGAAGGTGGTTCCATATTCTTTGTCCTGTAAGCCTTCTATATCATCTTTACAATCCAGGATGCCAGGGTTCGGCTGGAGGCCTCCTTGCCTCTGTTCCTTCCCCATGGGATAATAAGTAGTCTCTCTGAGCTTCTGAAACTTTTGGTCGCTTCCAGGCAACCTCTGAGAGCTCTGGAAACATCTAACTCATGGCACGATTCTGGATCTGAATCCGTGAACACCTGCTTACCACTTCCGTACCGCTTGGGTTTGAGTGGTGATATCTGAATGGTGCCTGCAGCAGATACCATTTTTTTCAGCAGGCGATTCCCTGCAAGATAAAAGTGGCCTTAGCGGTGGATTCGCCGCAAGATCACTTTTATCAGCGGCAGGAGAGGTGCCCCCCCCCCCGCTGTTTTCCGGTCATCTCCACCGCTTACCGGACCCGCCGGCAGCGGCGGAGATGATCCGGTCCTCTCCCCCCAGTGTCCGGAATCCGACTGGGCGGCTGAAGCCGCTCACTTGGCTCCATAGTACGGCTTGGCGGAAATGACGTCAGAATTGACGTCCGCCCAACGGTCTTAAAGGGCTCGGTTTTTTTTTTGTCCTGTCATTTTGTTCAGATTTTTTTTTTTTCTTGCATTATAGTGTAAATATGAGGTCTGAGGTCTTTTTGACCCCAGATCTCATATTTAACCACAACAGTACCTGGCACGAAAACCCCCTTCCTGTCCAGGCCATTTTTCAGCTTTCAGCGCTATCACACTTTGAATGGTTTCACACTATCGCGACTTTCGACTTTTTACCGGACCTGTCCTTCCCCCAAAAGCACGGTCCATGACAACACCAATTTATACTCTAGACCCCAGTTTTTCTGGAGTCTGGAGTATAAATGTGATATTACGTTCTTTTTTTTTTTTAGACTTGTTTTACTGTCCTGTTTTTTTTTTGGCTCGGGAAATTCTGGCAACCCGCCTGCAGTTAAGACTGCAGTAAAGGCGGTTCGGCATGATACCTCGGTTCACTCGCCGAAGTCGGCGGGTCAGCCTAAGGCCTGTGACCCCCCTCTCCTGGCCTAGTAGAGGCGGCGACGGCCGCCCAGGCCATTCGCCAC